>OZ025302.1:25827031-26365154 GCA_964019185.1 Maratus speculifer
AATTTTATACAAATTGATTATAGATTTCTTGTATACTTTAAAATTCATAAACAATTAAGTAATATGCATACATGTTAATTTATATTTCAGGAGCAGCTGTTTGTGAAGTCTACTCTGAACATACAGTAAAACTACATATGGAAACAAATCTTGCTAAAAGTTGGGCATATTTTTATTCTATTCAGTGAATTTGCTCATACAAATATTTTCAATAAGAATCTTTTTTCATTTTCTGAGCTTTTGTGTCATACCATGATTATCTTAATTTTTAAACGAAAATTACAGGATAGAATTTAGAAAACCATTTATTTAAAATGTGAATTGTTAAAACAAAATTTCTACTGAGAAAAATTTATGTATGACATAAATTTCCAGCATGTTTTCTCTTAAGTAAAAAAATTACTTCTTAAGTCATTAATAAGGAAATCTGTTAATTTTATGATACAGCATTTTTTATATTTCAAACTTTATTTTGTAACTTCTGTGTTCTATAAAGAAAAAAAATCTGCTGGCATATATTCAATTCTGTAGATTGTTTGCTCTTTTGAAAATGACTATAATAATTTGAATTAAAACGTAAATTTAATGTATAGGTATATGTTTGTGTATAATAAAAAATCTAAATATAATATATTTATTGGTCAGTTCTTTCTCCATTAAAATATCTTCACTTTAACGAATATTTATTATTTCGTAGTAAAAATAAAGCGCCTTTAATTTATATTTGTCTAAAAATATTTTACACATTAAAAGTAAAAACACTGATATCTTTGATAAACTAATTTAACTTCGAACCAATAAAGTAATTGGAAAATTTTGCGGTAAAGCATCTACACATGCATCTGGTTTTGGAAAGTCACTTGTGCGTTCGGCAAAAAGAAAGTTTTTGGCAATTATGGTTAAAATCAAGTCTTGTTTCTCCCCCTTTCTTTACTGAGTTCTGAAACAAATGGTTCTTAAAATAAAATTTAAACGTTCATTTGTATTATACTTCAAAAAAGACCTTTTTCTTGGTGAAGCATTTATCAAATTTTTCTCAAATTCATAATTTATGTTAAATTGAATTGTGTTTACACTGATTAGAAATTTGTCATATGATGAGTAGTAGTGAAGTTTTTCAACAAACATATTTAAGCGATGAGCTGAAAATTCATATGAATGAGAAACCATTAGCTTGTTATGTGTGCAACAAAAGGTTTTCTTATACGTCTGATTTAAATAGACACCTCCGTGTTCACTCCAAAGAGAAACCTTTTACTTGTGATGTGTGTAACAAAAAATTTTCTGGAAAATCTTACTTAAATGTCCATCTGCGTGTTCACACTAACGAAAAACCTTTCGTTTGTGAGGTATGTAACAAACTGTTTTCTCAAAAGTCTCATTTAAATGTCCACTTGCTTGTCCATACTAACGAAAAACCTTTCTCTTGTGAGGTGTGTAACAAATCATTTTCTCAAAAATCTTATTTAAATCTCCACCTGCGTTTGCATACTAACGAAAAACCTTTTGCTTGTGAACTGTGCCACAGAGGATTTTCTCGTAAATCTTGTTTAAATGTCCATCGACGTGTTCACGCTGAACAGAAACCTTTCTCTTGTGAAATATGTAACAAAGGATTTCCCATCATATCTGATTTAAATAGTCATCTACAGATTCATAATAAAGACAAACCTTTCTCTTGCGAGGTGTGTACGAAAGGATTTTCTCGAAAAGGTCTTTTGATTACCCACTTGCGTGTGCATACTAAAGATAAACCTTTCTGTTGTGAGATTTGTAAGAAAGGATTTTCGCATAAATCTCATTTAAATGTCCACCTACGTGTTCATACTAAAGAAAGACCTTTCTCTTGTGAAGTGTGTAACACAGGATTTTCTACGAAATCTCATTTAAATAGACACTTGCGAGTGCATACTAAAGAGAAACCTTTTTCTTGTGAAGTATGTAGCAAAGAGTTTTCTCAAAAATGCCATTTAAATGACCACCTACGCATTCATACTAAAGAGAAACCTCAGAGGTGTGTAACCAAGAATATACTCAAAAATCTCAATTGAATAGACACCTGCGTGTACATACTAAAGAGAAATATTAACTTTCTCTTGTTAAGTGTATCACTAAATATAATCTGAAGGCTCTCTTTTAAATACACTCCTATGTGTTCATACTAAATCTAAACCTTACTCTTGTGAATAATATAACTAAGGATTTTAATAAAAATAACTGCATATGGAATATGGTTAGTAAGTTACACCATTAGGGATAAATAGAATCATGCTTAATTAAACAAGATTTATCAGAAAATCCTTAGTTATATTATTCACAAGAGTAAGGTTTAGATAAGGATTTTCTGATAAATCTTGTTTAATTAAGCATGATTCTATTTATCCCTAATGGTGTAACTTACTAACCATATTCCATATGCAGTTATTTTTATTTATCATGTTCACATCAAGAAAGCCTTAAGGCCTACTGTGTGTTTCAGCTTTTGTGAGCCGAATTTTAATCGAGACATATATATTAAAATTTATGTTTATTTTGTGAAATCTAGTACCATAATTTCGGGTGTATAAGCCGCGGATCAAACAATTCTTTTTGGACCCAGAAATCTTTTTTAGTGATTGAAGACAAATATTTACGGCGATCTGACTAGTTATATTTGTTTCTTAAAAAATTCTGGGTCGAAAAAGAATTGTTTGAGCTGCGGCTTATACACCCGAAATTACGGTAATACAGTAATTTTTAAAGACAATAACTATTTTCCTTTTTCAAGGAGCAACTATTTGCTTATGATGTTCAAAGTTTGACAGAACATTTTCGGATTAATCAACTATAAAATGAACAAGAAAAATTTAATATTTTAAAATTATTTTCAATTAACATACTTTAACACCTAATGTTGTTCGTGCGAGAATTTCTTCTAACCTTCCAAGTTGAACTTCCGTAAAAACTAGGAATTGGAAGAGAAAATTACTGAAGTATTTGACAAAAGATCTTAAACTAATTTTTATTATTTCTGGGAAGTACGTTTAGATGAAATGTCAGCAGTATAAAAGGACGCCTACCAATGGTGCACCCCTACTGAAAAAATAACGTAATCACATTTATGGACACTAGTACAAAGAAATTTTCCCACTTCCAGTGGCAACCATGCCTAACCTGGAAGCATTCATTTTGCTTTGCAGCACAATCTGCAATATTACTAAGCATATTTTTAAACTGCTTACAGGTCATCTGTATCATTCCAGACAGACAAAAATCAATTTTATAATTGTTTCAACGGTTATGAAATGCTTAGATAAATTTATTCAATTTTGGAGTATAATAGTTCGAATATTGCTTTAACAATTTTATTTTCGCTTGGCTTTAAGTAAATACCCTCAAAATGTAGATAAAACATTTTTTTATCTAATAAAGTGTTTATCTGGCTATTAAAGCTCTTTAAATCTTTAAATATATTTGCCCTGCTTCTTTATTTTATAATGATAGTGAATACGTAATTGTACCTTAGTATGCTACAAAATAAATTTGTAAGTAAATCTGGTATATTTCTATAATTATTAGAGTTAAAAGTTTTGAATTTCCAAAAAGGTTTGCATGCATTAAAAGCTATTACACTTTGAAAAAAAAAATCGCATGCTGCATACACATGTCTGGTATGTTTGACGGCTCGCATCTATAATAAATATAAAACTGTTAATAAATGTGGTACTGTAACAAAGGTAATTTAAAAAATAAGATTATAAAAGTCGCATAACAAAGATAATATAGCAGGGTGCAAAAGGAGAGGAACGGTACAATAACAAAGAAATCAGTTATGTAAATTGTTAGACTTGCGTATTAAAATTAAAAACATGGTTTTCCAATCAATACTAAAGTAAATGTTTACAAAAATTACATATATATATTTTAATTTTTTTAAATATGTATTTTGAGAAATTTACGCAGGACCAAAATGATAAGAACTCAATCGATATTTCTAAAACCGCAGAACGCGATTGGTGGGTATTTTCGCATATCATTTAAATACTCATTTAAAAGAGATTCTGAGCATATTTGTTTAATTCACAAAACGTTTGGGTTACAGAGTAAATTAAAATGCTTTTTGATTTCGAAAAAGGATAAATTATAGCTTGTAACAAGATTGGAATATAATTTCAAAGAATGGAGAAATTTCACGATTTTCCTTTTCACTTTTATATTGAAGAGGAGAAAAAATCAGGAAAATTGATTCTATTTTTATGTATATTTGAACCTTTAATGGTTTGGTTTGGTTTATTTTTGGGATATAGGGATATAGGCCCAGGGGGGAGTGCCCTTCGTGGGGGTCTTTCTAAGGGAACCTAACCCGTATTTACGCAAGTTTCGAAGAAAACCACGAAAACTCCGAACGGTTAGGCCGACAGCCGGGATTGGGTTCGAACCCAGCACCTGCCATCTACCAGTTGAGAGGTCAGAACCTCTCGGCCACTGGTTGGGCTTGAACCTTTAATAATTCATTAAATGAATTTTAAAACTGCAATTTTTGTCTTGGCGGGAAAACGCTGCATCGCGGGCGAAAGCGGCTGTGACGTCATTCGCCTTGTAAACACCGTCGAGCTACGTTGCTGGCTTAAGCGTTTGACATATTTCTTGTATTTTTTTTAATTTTCTGTATCAAAAATGAGTAGCAAAGTATTTAAATTCGCCTAATAAGCATTTTTTAGTGTTCCTAACTATAGGCCAGTCAAATTGTCAGAAAAAAGGGCCGATAGATGCAAAAATTCTGCTAGAAGATTTTATGTTTTTAAAGTGTTTATGGGGATGCTAGTAACAAGAATTAATGGTTTTCCAACAAAATATCTCGAGGCTAAACTTTTTGGAGCCAAAAAACAACAAAATTTCCGGACTTTTTTCTGTTTGTTGCCTCTAACTCGAAAATTATAGATTTTTTGTGTACAATACTTATTTACAAAAAGAAAGAGCATTAAATTTTCTACAAATTTCATTAGAAAATTGTTTTTCTAAATCTATTATGAAGCGCGCTACAGCTGTCTGAAAATGACCCTTTTTTTCTAACTTTGCAGAAATATCGCAAAAATGGATATTTGACACCATTTTTCATTATTTTATCCTCTTTAATGTATTTCAATAATATTACAGGCATTTGAATTATAGAAATCATGATTAATTACAACAGTAACGTTGTAAAATAATTAAGAACATTGTAACTTTTTTTGTATTTAGAGCTTAAGTGGAGAACATTAATATTAGGTATTTAACTGAATGTAAGTAAAAAATACTTAGGATGATATTTTTCATGTATTTAATAACGTCTAGAACACTTTCGGGTTAATGGAAATGGTAATGGAAATTAAGCGCGCTAGGGCTTCTTGAAGATGTCACTTTTTTTAACTTTACAGGGAATGACCTTTGTCGCCTCTCATTCCAAAAAAAATTCTTACATCGCTAGCTATGAAAATGAAATACACCTATTAATGGATGAGAATTAAAATTTTTAAGAAAAGCAGGCAGAAGGAGCAGAAATTTTGGAAACTTTATGCGAAAACTTACGAAAGAGTTGGGAGGTGTTTCCTTTAAAGTTATTGTTAAAAGTTATATTTCTTACCATCAGAAAAAATTTGGATCACAGGTAGCGATTGTGTTTGATAGATATTCATCTGAGGGAGAACAGAATGGAATGAAAAGTGCAGAAAGAATACGTCGATCTAGAATGCATGCTTCTCCTGAAGTCATTCTTGCAGCAGAAATGCTGCACAGAGTCCCTCAAGACAAGTATTTCGCCAATGACAGAAACAAGCGCTGTTTCATCTCATTGCTTAAAATAGAATTTCAAAACAACCAAATTCAAGTTGACCAGGCAGAAAAAGAAGCTGATATCATGATCGTTATCTCAGCCATTTCAAGAGCCAAATCTTTTGAAAGTGTTGTAATTGTCGGAGAAGACATTGACCTTCTCGTGATCATTACAAGCTTGGATTATCATCACAAAAATCTGTTTTTCCAAAAACCAGGAATAGATAACATCGAAACCAAATGGTTTTCTACCATGTCACACAAATACAACTACAACAATGTTCTTTTCACTCATGCAATAAGCGGATGCGATACAACATCCGCTCATTTTGGACAAGGATAGTCAAAGTTTTGTAAAATTTTGAAAAAACATGCTTGAAGAAATAGCCTGCATGTTCAATAAACCAGATTCTACCCATCAAGAAATCATGAAGGCTGGAGAAAAGCTCATTATTGTACTATACATGCATAGATATCACACATATTTTGAACACCTTGAGATTCCAGTTATTTGCTAAATCTGCCACATAAAGCAAAGTTTATCTTGCAAGATTACCACTGACGAAAGAGGCTACGCAGCATCATTTTCTCCGATGTTATCATCAGATACAAGCTTGGCTAGGAAACAACATCCCTCCTGAAGAATGGGGGTTTGTTCGCAGATCGGACGGTCTCTTTCAGCCATTTCAAATGTGCAAAGACCCAGCATCGGAATCCTTGCTCCATGTTCTGTCATATAGCTGTAAAAAAGGGTGCAGGAAAGCATGTTCTTGTCAAAAATCAGAACTCAAATGTTCGGCAATTTGTAAAAATCGTAACGGGATCAACTGCGAAAATGTCAAAGACATTATTTATCCAGAGGAAGAGGATGGCGAATCTGATGCTTGGGAAACTGTCAAAACCTAGCAATGATGAGGACTTTCACAGTCAGGTAGCTGATGTTGCGGCTTGCTGAAAGAATACCAAGGCTATTGAAGAACAAGAAACTGAAAACTGCTCATTTGCTCCTCAAGCTGAGGTTGAAGAACCATTTTCATTAACCCGAAAGCGTTCTAGACGTTATTCAATACATGAAAAAATTCATCGTAAGTATTTTTCGTTTACATTCAGTTATATACCTGATATTAATATTCTCCACTTAAGCTATAAATATTAAAAAAGTTACAATGTTCTTAATTATTTTACAACGTTATCGTTGTAATTAATCATGGTTGTTATAATTCAAATGCCTGTAATATTAGTGATATACATTAAAGAGGATAAAATAATGAAAAATGGTGACAATATCCAATTTTGCGATATTTCCGCAAAGTTAGAAAAAAAGGGTCATTTTCAGAAAGCTGTAGCGCGCTTCATAATAGCTTTAGAAAAACAATTTTATAATGAAATTTGTAGAGAATTTAATGTTCTTTCTCTTTGTAATTGAGTATTGTACACAAAAAATCTATAATTTTCGAGTTATAAGCAAAAAACTGAAAAAAGTCCGAAAATTTTGTGGGTTTTTGGCTCCAAAAAGTTTAGCCTCGAGATAGTTTGTTGGAAAAACATTAATTCTTGCTACTAGCATCCCGATAAACAGTTTAAAAACATAAAATCTTCTAGCAGAATTTTTGCATCTATTTATGACAATTTGACTGGCCTACTAGTATGATAACGATAATTTATTCTGATGTTAACTTGATGGAAATATTTTTGTAATAATATATTTCTATCAAGTTGAAGATAGTTTCTATCAAATATTTTTGTAAAATTTTAATATATTTTATTTACATTATCTACTATTCTTCATTTGTATGTGTATTTATTGACTGAATATAAATAAAATTTTAATAATGGTCTTTTTTAAATATGAATGGGAAGAAACACATATGGAACAGAAAAAAGTATTTATGCACCATATATATAGTCATTCATTTTCATTTATGCTTATTAAGAAGTGCCTTCAAATAATCGATAGCTTATGTTTGAATATATATATATATATATATTCATTATTCAATAATCATAATGCAATTTTTTGGAAACATCTAATTTTGATATCCATCCTTAATGTATAAAATAAACATTAAAAAAAGTACAATCACTTATGAAAGCAAATTTTCACGAAAATCATACATTCTCAGCGAAGCATATTCAAACTTTTTAATGAGTGTTTTGGCATTAGTAGCATATCCAGAAAAAAATGAGGGGGGGGGGTAAGAAAAGGTTTGTTCTACATTAATGTATAGATGTTTTAATGCACTGGAGAATTCGAAGTTTGGGAATTTTTAAGGGAGATTCAAACCCCTAAATTCAAACCCCTTTCGGCTAGAGAAATGTTTTGAGGGAAAAAAAGTTCAGTATTATTTTTATGTTGTGTGTATACGATTAAGCTTTTATTCATGAAAATTTATATTTTATGTCAACTGTAAAATAAAATTTCTACTATCGAAACTATAAGCTATTTTATGCCTAGATTTTTATTTATTTATTTTTTATTTGTTTATAATTATTATTTATCATTATATATTTTTAATTTATACATGTACTTTATAAAATTTAAAGTGAAAATTTATTATTTTCTGTGAATTATAAATAATAATTTTAATGTCAAATGGATTTAACTTTAGATGAATAAAAAAGGGCAAATTGCATTACAATTTTTTTATCACTCTAACAAAAATAAAGTAAAATTTTTCAACTGGAAATTTAAAAATTGTCTTCTGATTCCACATGACATATAATCTATGATACACATATTTATAATTATAAGAAATCGTCAGCTAGACTTACAAAATAAATCAGAATAAATAATTTTATTTATTTATTTATTCACACCTTTTATTTTCTTTTGAAGGCAAATACTAGCTCAGAAGTTATCCTCTGTATAGGAAATTTTTCTAAATTAATGTTCTATTTTGAATATTTTTGATATATGTCACCGAATAATTGCACATTTAGTAAACTTCAGAATCAGTAATAATAAACATTTTTCTATTTCATAACTTGACTTATATTAATATTTGAAGCAAACTAAATATTAAAAAGGTGTTCATTTTGTTATTGTTTTTTTTTCTAATAAAATATTATGCATTATTTGAGACAAGTATTTAAGATATAAAAGAAAAATCTTATGTAAAAAAAAGAAAAAAATCTTCACAAATGAAACACAAAATAACCTATGATTCCGCCAACAGAAATGTCACTTTAAAAATAAAATAAGTTTTCATAAAAAATAGGCGTAATTGTATATTTTCAAGGAAAAAGAAAGGAAAAAATCCAAGCGTTAGCAATCCTGCTTCAGGAAATGTCAACAGGTAGAATCGAACTAGGGCCACCTGGCGAGTACTGTATGAGTTCGCAACGGATTACTTGAAGTTATATGCAAATTTTAGTGGCTAAAAAGTAACCTGTCGCGACTACATGATAGAGCTGTGCAAGGTGACGTCACGAACAGGTTTTTGCTGCTGCTGTACGACAAGGCAACTATTGCTACCTTTATCAATGCTTTTTGCGTTTGTGTGTCCTACAGCGTTTCTTCATTGTTCTCCGGTAAAAGTCACGTGATGTTAATTGCTCTATAAACTTTCTAAGAATACTAAATGGTTTAAACTTAAACAAGTCACTCTTGGTTCTATGTTTGTTAATTAAAAAACTGAATAAATCTGAAAATTTAGATTGTTCATTAGATTTCCTGTTCATTATTCAATATTATATTAAAAAGTTGTGCAGCAGTTTTTTAAAATAATCCATATCACAATATTTTGTCGCAACTTGAGCTTATTTATTCCCTTGTAATATGTTTTTTTTTAAAAATTTAATTAATATTTTATATATTATACCAAAAAACCATTAGTTACTCTCACATAATTATCATGAATTTTTTTCTATTGTGTGTGTGAAGGGAAGGGGGAGGGGTGAAAAAAAAATATTTTTTAAACTTTCTATAGGACACATTTTACTGTAACAGTATTAAGCTTCTCAGGTATTGTTATAGTCTTCTCTTTTCAGCTTGGATACGACGGTTTTTAGCTTACCGAGAAATTTTTTACTCAGAAATCAGAAAATATGTATTAAGTATTAATTAAATAAAAAATCTTTCTTATTTCCCAATGTATTATTTTATCTCTGATATACTTTATCAGTATTGTAAAATAATTAAAGTTTCATTTAAATTAAAATATACTGAAATAAGAAAATAACTTACTGTAAGAACAACAATGAATAATCACGAACTACTATTTTAGCTTTTAATCTTTCATTTCATTATAATCATTATTATTATTTAATAAATAAAAATAAATGTAGAACAGAAATACATTTCTTTTAGATTATACTCATTGTATTTCTGTGCCAATAAAATCAGAATTATTTCCTAAGAAAACTAACATGAAAAGAGAATCCATTCTTGGAGGTTGCAATATCACAAATCCGGCCGAAATCAACATTTTCAAACGAAAATTTTAATGAAAATAAAAAAATAAACGATGTATTTTACATTAAGATAAGTTAAATCTTACATTTTTTTATAAATTTAATGTTGCTAACGTTAAATAAATTGTAAGAAACAGATGAAACAAGGTTGCAAATAGGAAAAAATATGGGAAAAAGTATGCGCGCAAAACTTAAAGATTTCGACTTCGCGGCAAATGACGCCACAACGAATCACGTCATGTTTTCGTATCACGTGGATTTGTTAATGTTTTTGCTTTGTTAAAAACAATAATTAAAAGTTATTTAAAATTATTTTAACGATTCTAAGTGGATTTTTCAGAATTTCAAGATAAAATTTACCAGTTACACACAAAAGAAAACTTATTTCTCCCGGGTGAAATTTCTTCATTAGGTGAGCAACCGACAGGGGGGAGGTCCAGAGCACCGGGGGGCTATGTAGCTTAAACTTTCAAGTTAAAAATGGTAGAGAATTAAATGAGCGAAATTTTAAGGTGTATGTTGGGGGGGGGGTAACCCCCCTGGAAGAGGCCCTCAAACACTTTACTTTAAAACAATGTGCCTTCTTAAACTTCACAAAAAGTTGTTCACGCGTATTTTTACTTTCCTTCCCTACCTCGTACTGCACCATACACAATATACGTACATACAAAGTATGTACCGGGTGTCCAGTAAATAACTCACCCATTTTGAACTTAAATAATAAATAAACGGTTTGAGATAATAATGCGCGGTTTGCGGTATTGTTATTAGAAAATCAATAAATTTTTAAACATGTACTTTGTTAATGTAGTTCAAATTTCGGAAAAAAATATCGCGCTGGCGGTAACAGGCTGTTTGAATACAGACATGACTCTAGTTTTCATAAATATGAGATTTTCGGCTGAATCTGAATCTATATGTTGAATCGACTCTCGAATCAGCTTCAAAAATAGGCTACGTTGGTTGGAAAATTATTTAAAATAATATTTGTGATTGAACCATCTGTATTATATTTCCCCTCCTCAGTCTTGAGACTGAGATATTATTTTAAATATTATTATATTACATTAACAAAGTGCATATTTTAAAATTTATTTATATTCTAATAACAATACAGCAAGCCGCGCATTTTTATCTCAAGCAGTTTTTTTGTTATTTACATTCAAAATGGGTCAGTGATTTACTGGACACCCGGTATGTATATATAGTATGTATGTACATACATCTGTACATACGAAATATGTATGTACATATGTATATACCGAGGTGTCGGTAACAGTGTCTTGAGTTCAATGGATTTTCCCATCTCATAAACGCCCAACGCAAAGAAACAAAGAAGTTTTCACTTCAAAAATTTCAAGATTCCTCCCCCCCCATCACTTCATACTTTAACCCCCAAATTCATGCAGCCCGCACTTTATTTTTTGTATATTTGATAAATAATATTTACTGGATGGCTTGATAAAAAAAAAACCACACATAAAATGATATGTATTGTAAAAATTGCTACGATTTTTTTAAATCCTGTTCTTTCCTTCTGTAGCCCCCTCTTTGAAAATTTTTTAAATAAATAATATTTATTGGAGGGTTCCAGTTATGTGACAGTTTCGTAGGCCTAAAACACGAGAAACTTTGAAAATTTGGGCTTAATGTCTTATTCTCAAAATCGTATCAAAATCGAACTCGTGTTCGGCCCGGGCTTGGACAGGGTTCGTCTCAATTCTGATGATTTTTGTAGAATGTGGGGTGCAAAGCATTCATTACTCATTTACAAGATCATGCAAAAGATTTCGATTATATGACGGTCTACTAGTAAAAACTGTTTGCAGCGTATTTTAATTATGTTGCACTATTTCAAAAACTGAATGTATAATCGCCTATGGATATTAATTCACAGAAATGTCATTTAAATTTTAAGCAGCTTAAGCATTGCTTGAATTAAAAATCAGCATTAATATTTGGCGTGTAATAAAACATGTATGTCATATACAAGGCTGTACAAAATAATTTAAGTGCGTTTCCCGTTATCGGTAGAAACTTGTTGCAGGGCAAATTTTTACTACTGTATACGTTTTTTTACTAAACATAATTTTAGCATACTGCATAAAATCTGTAAGAATTTATATATCTTACACAGAGCTGCACAAAAGTACAGATTTACTTTTACGGCAATGGGTGGTGATTATTAAAATCTGGTTTTTAAATACGGTTTATGTTTTCTAAAATGTTTAGTTAGATTTCTTCTTTGCATTATTGAAAGGCTTAAGTTTTGCTAAAGCATTCAGGATGTGTTGGAAAATGTTTCTTAACCTTTACTCAACGCATGGCTTTTCTCTTGTTTAATTTTCAAGAAAAAAACTATTATTTTATTTATCTGCTTCTTTTTATTTTATTTTAGATACAATACACTATTATTATCTATGCACTTTATCTTATTCGTGAAATATGAAGTCTCAGCGGCGTACAAAAAATTTTATGGTACTTGAAATCGTTTAACATTATTAAAATATGTCGTAAACAATTCCCCCTTTATTATTGTGCAATGGAATTCTTTAAAGTATCCCTTTAAATGAATAATAACTGTTATTTTGATTGCATATTCTGCAGAATTCGTATTTTAATGCACTTTGCAAATCCATGTAAATTTGAATAAGTTTGACAAGGTGCAACACCTTTAAAATTCTTTTAAACGATTTTTTCCCATTACCGTAATGTATCAGAAAACTTTTGATTGTCCATTTAAATAAACTAATCATAGTAGAAACTTCATTTTCGATAGGGTTTGTGCTAGGGTAAACATCAATAACAAAAAACATTTCATAGCAATTCCGATAATATTTACGGGAGTTAAAGTGCGGACATACGGTCACTCGGCCAGACAAACCGAATGCATAAACACTTTTCAATTTTGTTGGAAAGTTTAAAAAGAGCTGTTTCATGGGATGAAGACTTGAATCTGAATATGAAGTATATTGACATATAAATAATCTACGATTTATTCTAGCTTAATACAAAATGTGAAATTCTGAAAATGTAAGAAAGATCATGTATCAAAATTAATTTTAGACTTAAAGACTGTTAGTCTAATTTTCTATAGTTATGAATTTACGAAACAAGATTTGTGAAAGTAACTATTCTAAATAATAGTTCCTAAATATGTCTACATGAACACCATTACATAATAAGGAGTGCTCTGCAAGTATGACTAGAACCACAGTGAAGCATTTGTGACATTACTGGGAATTAAATCAGTATACGATTTTTAAAGTGATTTTTGCTGAGATTAAAGAAATCAATTCGAGTGAAACCAGTTGCCAATCACTTAACTGGAGTTCTCCTAATTCTGGCGGTCATGAAGTGATTTTTGCATTAATAAAAAATTTTCATGAAGATTTAAATTAAACATCAAATAATTATACATAATTATATTATTATAAAACTCAAATAACATGAGATTGTAATGGAAATCATCAATACTTTTTATCTTAAATTTTAAATTAACAAAAATTTCACCTCCCAAAATATTTTTTCCAATTATTTGAAAGTACATCGAAGGACTTACGTAATAACCTCCTCATTCCTGAGATAAATATTATGAGAGACCACAAAAACTAGTTTAAAATTACTGTAAAAATTCTCCGAAGATGCATCAGTCTATATATCGATTCTTATAATATGCATGCATTTATGTAAAACGTTAAAACGTAATTTTAACAATTATGGAGTCATTTCATTTAAATCATATTATTTAGTGTTTCCTCCAGGTGAAACGAGGACTGAGGAGGCTAAGTAAATTTCTGAAGTATATTGCCATATTAATTTGAGTAACCAAATTTTTATATAAAATGTGATTCAAAAGGTTATGTCAAAACGGCACGAGTGGGTGTGTCAGGCAGGGCCGTAGCTAGATGTGAACAATAATGGGGGGCTCAAGATAATTTAGGGGGGGGGGGCTCATAATTTTTTTGAGTCAGACAGATATTTACAGATATTGCATAAACCGTAAAACAATGCAGCATAACAGCGCCACCTGTTGAGCGATTTACACCAAAAACTGCTTATTATCAATTTATATCAGAGACTACCTAAATATAAATTTTTATTACAATCCGTGCGTAGTTCTTAAGATACAGTTGTTGCGTAAACCGTAAAAAATGCAGCAAAACAGCGCCACCTGTTGGGCGATTTACACCAAAAACTGATGACCATCAATTTATATCAGGGACTACCTAAAACTAAATTTTTATTAGAATCTGTGCGCTAGTTCTTGAGATACAGCTGTTGCGTAAATCATAAAAATGAAGCATAGCAGCGCCACCTGTTGAGCTATTTACGTCAAAAATTAATCAGCAATAATTTATATCAGGGTCAACCTAAATATCAATTTTTATTAAATTACGTGATTTTTTTTCTTGAGATAGAGCACCCACAAAATATCTGTCACAGACAGATATTTTATAAAAGCATGTTTTTTAGCTCGCAGGCTATCATAGCCTGAGAGCTTATGTGCCCGTCCGTTCTGTATGTATGTTCGTACGTACGTTCGTGCGTAACGCGATAACTCATGATAAAAATATCGGATCCACTTGAAATTTTGTATATAGGTACATCCTGATAAGGCGCTTCCCTGATTAGCTTTTGGAGTTCATTCGATATGTATAAGAGGGGGAACGGGGGGCTCATGCCCCTCCCCTTAATTTTTTCATGCAGAATTAACAGTTTTCGTTCAAAATTTAGATATAGGATCATTCTGATGAGGCGATTCCGTGACTGTTATTAGGTGTTCATTGAATAAGTATAAACAGGGGGAACGGGGGGCTCATGCCCCTCCCCTTAATTGATATAAACGGGATTTTCATACAGAATTAACAGTTTTCCTTCAAAATTTAGATATGGGATCATTCTGATGAGGCGATACCGTGGCTGTTATTAGGTGTTCATTGAATAAGTATAAACAGGGGGAAAGGGGGTTCTAATGCCCCTCCCCTTAACTTGTATAAATGGATTTTTCAAGCAGAATTGTCAGCTTTCGTTCAAATCTCTGAATAGTTTTGGAAGTTTAATGGTTAAGTATAAAAGAGGGGAATAACTCCTCTTAAATTATATAAATGCTAAGTGGGTTTTTATTAAGAATTATCCAATTTGCTCTGAATTTTGGATATAGATTTTTTATATGATAAATCATGTCCTTGATAGTTTAGGAGGTTAAATGATTAAGTATAAAAAAGGAGAAAGGGGAGGCTGTTTCCCCTTCTTAATTTTTTTTCGAACGGAATCAACGAAAATACAAGGCTGTAATGTACAATTAGTATGCGTAGCCTGTCAGCTCAATGACATCAGTTTAACTGGACAATATTCTTTTTATTGGAATCTCTGACCCCTAAAACATGTACAATCCGTCGAAAACGAGAATTCGAAAATTTATGCGAATCCAATACTTTCTTCTTGTAGAGGTAGAAGGAAATAAAAAAAATGGTGCTGGTAGAATAAATTTGGTGCTCCCTCAATCTCCTTGCACGGGGCGACCCCTCCCCCCTCTCCTTTCACATGGGTCTGAATGTCCGGATGGAAAAGATGGGGATTTGAAAAGAAAAAATTCCTGAATGGGCTAAGAAAAATTTTGATTACAAGTTTTTTTTTTACTGCACAGTCACAAATAAAAGATAAAAGCAAAGTTAAAAAAATAATTAATAAAAAAAAGTTTAAATTATCTTAAATGTGTATTCGGGAGATCCTATAATTTACACAGTTTTTTTTCCCTTCAAATAATTTAAATAAAAATCTGCTTTAATTCTACAAGCATTAATTGCATAAATATCCAAAGTTGTGGATTATTAGAATGTTCTAAGGTTATAAAAACTATACGCGAAATTAAAATTTACTCCAAAATATTTGATTAATACTTAATTTCTAAAAATCATAAGTCTATTTCTTTGCGATATTCAACTTACTTACAACAGTCATTTTAATCCGCGATATTCAATGTTTTTAAAAGGCCTGCTCTTTTGGTTTTTGTCAGAATGGTCTCGTATTTTAAATGGCTTAAAAACGAAAATGAAGCACCAAATACCTATAAAAAATATGTATGTTGTGAAGAAAACTTCAATTAACCAGATTTTCATTTCTACAACTTTCTAAAAATTAAGATTTTTCGTAAAAAGCTTTTTAAAAATGGCCATTTTTTCCATTGAAAAGCATTGCAGAAGCATCGATCGACAGCCCATATGCAGCGGTGTCGCCCCCTATCGTCTAAAAATCCGCATGGCAAAATTTTAACATTACTTTCCCCTCCTGCTTCTTACTCCGTGGTTTCCACTATAAGCATCAAAAGTAGGCACTGGAAACTTCACATTTTGGACTGCGATGATCAGTGCATACAGCAACATCAATTGTTTGAACACCCTATTTTTCAAGAACTTTTCGTGAAGTTATTTCATTTTATACAAAACAAGGTTCATAGCATTAGATTTTTATCGCAATATGGCTATTTTACACAAAATCATTATTACCATCAAACAGAGTTCAGTTAGGATGAAACACCCTGTATTTGTGATTCAATAAAGACGTTTGCTACCCTGTGCTCTATGGTAATTATCGTTTCTCTGGATATATCTATCACCCCTCTTATTTGTAAAAATAATTTAGAATCACCCTGTACATAGATATTCCAAACGAATCAATGGATGACATTGCACTAAATAAAATAACGAAATTAGAGTGAAACCTCCAAACAAGGGACACTCCGAATAAGGGACACCTCTATTTAAGGGACAAAACTTCCGGTCCCAGTCCCTTGATATAAGATGTGTAATGTATTTACCTCTGAATAAGGGACACTCTATTTAAGGGACTCTTGAATTTTTTATTAAACGCTAACTTCGGAATTTTTTATTAAAGGGACTGGTATTTGCATTTCAGATAATAAAGTAGTCTGCAATGAAAAATAAATACAAATTTTTGTGAAATTATCAAACTAATAGACAGTCATGTTGGTACAGAGGCATACAATACAATTAACGATCATTTATTTACCCAAAATTCTGATTTGATATCAGTGCGTTTATCCGCATTGAAAGTAATACTGAAAATTGTGAGGCTGATTCTGAAAGTGGGGAATAAAAGAAAACTGTGAAATAAAGAATTTTATAGTTGATCTTAGGCTACTCTCAAATCCAAAAAGACCACTTTTAAGACATGAGTTTTAATTTATTTTTATTCAGAAATGCCTGAAGCTAGGAAGTATTACTGTTCAGAAAGTGTGTAATCGAGCAGTTTTTTTCCTTGAGGGGAGGGGGGGGGGAATGTAATAGATCTTTCAGAATATATATTGTCAAAGTGAACGTTTTGAAATGAATTTCCAGGTGAAAAAATAATAACTACTCAAGAAAGGGTAAAAAAACAAATGTCTTTGTCACGTGATCAAAATCGTTTATAACTCAATAGATAATTTATTTACCGAAAAATTGAAAATACAGTTCAAATCCAAATCACTTTTATTGTCAAGCGTTCCAATTTTAATTCTGTCAAAACATTTTCCATTTGCTGAGCAGAGCAGTTGAGAGATTTGTTGCCTTAAATATGCAAAGCAATTGAATACTTTTTTGTACTCAAAAATTGTGATATGCAAAACTATTCCTCTTTATTGATTACTTCAAATATATTTTTTTTAATGTTTTAATACTTTTTGCATGTGCACAGTTTTCATAAAAAATACTAATCAAGAATTCTACAAATCCTTTAAAGATTTAATTGAATTAATTGAAATTTTAATTATTATTATTATTATTATTATTTTTCTCCGATTAATGTAATTTATACAGTTTGGCTACGTTTAAATTTCATTTTTTATGCTTTGTTATTTTTAAATCTTTCTTAACGATTAATTAAAAACAATATAAAAAACTCCGAATAAGGGACACCTCTATTTAAGGGACAAAAGTTCTGGTCCCATAGGTGCCCTTATTTGGAGGTTTCACTGTATTTGGATTAATCAACCAAACATTTGCGCTTCACATGTAAAAAAAATTAGTCAAAATTGCTAATACAAACAACCAAATGGTGTGATAAAAAATTAGTTATTGCCACTAAGTAGTTTTTTCCGTGTACTCAAAAGTCTCAATGAGTTTGAACTGTGAACTATTTTTTTTTTAGTATTAAATGACCCGCTACATAAAAATAATAGTTAAAAGAAAATTTTAGCTGCTAAAGAATCTCAATTATTGTGTTCGTTTGGAAAGATTTTAACTCGAATATAGAAATTTATTCAACACTAATTTTAGGTAAATTAAAGTCACAGACTCTGCCGGTCTTCTGATTAAAAATATAAAATATACACTGGTGTGCAAAATTTAAAAGACGAGTCCCAAAATGCCAATTTTTAAGGGATTTTCAAGCGATAATTTTCACGCGAATATCCAAAAGGAAGTAACATAATTCGAATAATTATTATCCCTGCATAACAGCTAATCCATATAACATCTCATTCAGGTCACACATGATCGCAAGAGTCACACGAAACAAAAAAATAGGAAATTCCGTATGTCTTTTTTATGAGTCTCAAATCACTACTATATGTGACTTCACTGAGAGGTCACTGCGACTGCTGCTTTGTGTCGAGTCACCAGGTGATTTTACAATGTCATTTTATTGAGACTCTTATGTGACTGTCATTTGGAGACTTAATTTCAAAGTAATTGTGAATGTTGCATTATGATAAATTACAAAAAATGCCACATTAAAGTCACATAGTGACTTTCTGTCACAAGACTTTGTCAAATGGTGACAGAGACCCCACTGTGAAGTAAGCACTGTAAAAAGTGTCAAAAAGTCACAATGTGACTTTAATGAGACATTATTTGGTAATTTATCATAACGCAACGTTCACAATGACTGAGTTTGAGTCTCCAGATGAGAGGTAACATTAAAGTCTCAATGAAACGACATTGTAAAGTCACCTGGTGACTCGCCACAAAGCAGCAGTCACAATGACCTGTCAGTGGAGTCACATATAATAGTCATTTGAGACTCATAAACGAGACGTATGGTATTTCCTATTTTTTGTTTCGCTCTTGTGATCATGTGTGACCTGAATGAAATGTTATATGGACTAGCTGTTGTGCAGGGATAATAATTATTCGAATTATATTAATTCCTTTTGAATATTCGCGTGAAAATTCCTTGAAATTTGGTATTTTGGAACTCGTCCTTAAATTTTGCACACCAGTATAGGTTGGATCATTGTGAGCACGCCCGTTTTGTACGCTTCAAAAAGTAATGAGTCTCAAATTTTATTGGGCTTCGATACATTTTTATTTGAAATTTAGGAAAAAAACCATACAGAAACTAGACCATAGACTGCTGAAAGTGTGGACACTTTTACATTATTATCTCATAGAAAGTTTTTCGGTTAAATATATAAAGACATTCAACATTGATTTAGGCGCATTTAGGATTGTTATCATGAAACACGAGCAACGACAGATGATTCAGCTAGTAGTAAATAAAGTAGTTGTAACAGAAAGCATAATCTACGAACTGCATCTTCCCTATTTTGCGATTAAAAAAGTTTACATTTTTTACACTCAAAAAGTAATCATTCAGAAACACATGGAGTAAACCTTTATATAAATGTAATAATAATTTATATTAAAAATTATAACAGCAGGGTAAAGTGCATGTTTCTTCAGTACTGTTCTAAAATAGACTGTTTTTTAAAAATAACTCAAAATAGGATCCTCAAACTATCACTCTTGAAGGCCACATTTGAAATTTTTTGAAGTTTTGCGGGTAAATTACAATTCGGTTAAATAGCACAAACAAAGTATATACGACAAGATTTCGAGGCGAGGGTAGAGCTGTACATGAGCGATGTGGAATTAGAGTAGTCTCATTTGCTTCTTGAACCATACAGAAGAATTTTATAGAATTTTTTTCTGCCAACATAGTTTAATTGTAACGAGAGAAATGTTACATATTTCTTTTCTGTTTATTACTAATTTTAACGGTACATAAAGACTATCTGTCGATTACTACTCAAAAAAGCAAAAATTGCTATTGCATGCTAGTTATAGTGCCATAATGGTACACCAGAAAGCATACATAAATACTACCGAAGCTTTTAGCATAAGGTGGCACTGTGTTTGTGTTATAAAGTTCCAGCTTTAGGCAAAATCAAATGAGAGTTTTCATTGGCATCTGAGTTTATGCATAGAAAAATCATAGTGGCTTTTTCCATTTTTTAATGCTTTTTTTTATCTAAAGAGAAAGCCCAAGCAGCAAATAATCCCCGGCCAAACATCTGCCAAAAGCACTTCATTCGACTACTTTTCGTCCAGCCAATCTCTTTTTTTGGAGTCGGCAGTATGGGCTTTTTGGCCGCTCGGCTGATCACCTTAGATCTTCGTATCCCAGCTACTTTTTTAATCCCGCGCGTAGCTTTCTTCTACTATTTTGTTATCCACCGATAACGTGCCGAGTAAGTTACGTCATTAAATGACGTTTTGCCGACTATCCAGTGATATCATGTGTAAGGGTTATTCAATGAATTCTTGTGTACCTCAAATTGTATAAAAATAGTAATTAAAAGCAAGAAAGTTGATTTTAGTTCAAAGAATAAATATTGCTAATTGGAATTATTTTTTCAAATAAAATGCAAAAATATTTACATGTCGGTTATATAACTGATTAAAAAGTTAAAAAACCCGCTTTGTTTAAAGTTTAAATATGGCTGTTAAAAACGCTTCCTATTAAAATTAGAAATAATTAGAATTAAATTCCAAAATACAATTAATTTTCTATTGTAAGAAGAAAATCAAATTGTTTTTTACAGTAAAAATTACATTCTTATCTATTAGTTATATAGACTATTATTGTATAAATATTTTTGCATCTTACAAAGAAAAATTAATTGTAATCTAAATTGCAATTTTAATTGTATGCGATTTTAACTGTAATATCATTTAGCGGCAAAGTTTAGACTAATAAAAATCGCAAATAATTAGAACTACAACTTAGATTACAATAAAGTTTTCTTCGTAAGATACAAAAATATTTATACTTCAATAATATATGTATAATAAAAATAACTTTTACCTTAAAAATAATTTTATTATCTTCTTACAATAGAAACGTAATTGCATTTTGAAATTTAATTGCAATTAATTATAATTTTAATAGTAAATAACTTTAAAAGCAATATTTAAATTTTAAACGCAACATTTTTTTAGTTATATAATTGACATATAAATACTTTTGCATTTTATTTGTAAAAATAATCCCGATTAGCATTATTTATTCTTTGAATTAAAACGAGCTTTCTTACTTTCAAATACTATTTTTACACCTGACAAATTTAATATGTGTATATATATATATGTAATAAAATAAAAAAAATTGCGCCATTTTGTTCTGTCTTAATTTCAATTCTAAAATTTGTGGAACATATTTCAATCTTAGTTTCGCAATGTATTAACTTGTAACAGCAAAAATTCTTTTTCTTATTTTATTTATTAATATATTATTGCTTGCTTCTCAAAAAGGCGGGAAGTATTTTGTAACCTTTTTACTTTCTGGAATATTCCCGGGATTTTTATTTTATTTTTTATTTAACATCGCGTGACCGGTGTTAATGCGCGTTGTTAAAAGGCTTGTTATTTGCGAGGAAAAAAATAGATCCTGCCCGAGGACACGCCTCCTTAGACCAATCAGAGCTGATCATCTTTTGACTTTTAGACTCGAGTTAATCCTAATTGGATTTTTTAATTGATTGACGCGGAGTAGGAGGGAGCTAGTTTTAGCGAAAATGTTCCTTTTTCATTTGGCTTTTTAGGAGCGAGAGAATGCATCTGTCTTTAAAACTAGTAAGACGTTTGTTTGGTTTGTCAGATAAATCGGAATATTTAATGATGTCGATTATTTCACGAAGTTTGGAGTACTTGATGTGTGCAACGCTTAAATGACTTCGTTTGCCTTATGACTATAAAAAATATGAATTGCAAAAACATAGTGGCTTGATTTTTTACGGGGAAATTCCCAATAAAACTCCTTCGTTGCTTGAAAATTTATACTACGGCTACAGAACCTTGCTGCTAATTATTAGATATTAATAAATGTGCTGTATCAAGCCTGGTGATGCACGGGAATTTGTACGGTGTTGTGGAATCATGACGTCGTCGCCGTTTCTCGTTACATTAGCCGACAGGATGTAAATTTTCACTCCTGGTTCCTTCGTCTGCTCGTTTAAAAGTGGGGTCTGCTCTGTCCTTGAAACGTGCAAACTGTAGTTAGAGGGGATAGGAGATAAATATCTAAAAGCATATTGGTGTGTTTATCTCACGTGATACATTTCACTGAAGTGGGTAGAATTACTGGCAAGGCCAAATGAGGATATTACAGGGGAAATTGGGGGGGAGGGAATGTTCTCTACCAAGTAAGATGGTTCAATTTCCGTCCAACTGGATAATCGGCCGACGGAATACTTCGACTATATGCCAAGTAATTTATTTTTAACATTATTTCGATTGCCAGCCGACCTTTGCATGGGACATATGTAGGTTTAAAAAGGGAGTGATCGCTGGCTATTGTCGAAATGATATCGTAACAATCTCTCTATATGACTACCGTGCATTTACCAACGATTCTTGTAAGAAGCCGAATTTTAGCCGATGTCTCTTGCTGTTGGGGAGCATTGCTATATCTATCAGATTTAATCTTTTTTAAATTGAAAAAATATTATGAATGAAAAATTCACTATAAATAAATGATATCAAAGAAATCACACAGAGAAACAGTGATACTTTATTAAATAAATTTTCTAGTTCAAAATAAATTTATTCAATGGGAAAAAAGAAGAAAACATGATACTTGATTACACCTAATAAATACATTGCAAAAATATTTTCGTGTTGCTGAAAACATTTTTCTTCTCATTCAAAAGATAATAATAATAATAATAATAATAATAATAATAATAATAATAAACATGCTGGGCAAGGAGTAAAAGTTTTCTAAATTAAAAGTATCAATTCTTTGTTTGTATGGAGATAAAAATTCTGAACTAATTGGAAAACTAATCACAAAATCATTAATCTTCAACTTATATTTTTTATGCTAAAGGAAAACTAATAGATTTTGTTTAAAAACAAACAATAGAAAAAATAAAAAAAAACGCACAAATAAATGAAGGATAGAAATCAGTAAAATGTGAAGTTAAGCTATTTTACTGACAACATACTAATATTATACAAACTGTTTCTTGATTGCAAAAGAATGTTACAAAACATAGTGCAAAACAAATATAACAGGAAAATATTCGTAAACATTTTACATGATAAAAATTATAATAGGCTAAATAAAGCACCAATAAATGAAACAGTAATTTTGTACATATGCTTAATTTCTTAATTAATTACATGAAAATTGATATTAAAATCAACATTTAAAATTATGTTTGCAAAAGATTACATAATCAAAGATGTGATTTAAAAAATAATTTTATAAATATATTGAATCATTTCAGAAATGTGAACAGTCAAACTGCATAATATATAAAATATTTTTTTGTTTCCATTTGATTAAATAATGATTTTTTTCCATAACATCCTCTGTGGAAAACTTGAAAAATAAATGAATTGAACCAATCCATAATGCACAACTTTCAATAAGAATTCAAGTTACTTATATAAAATATAACTATTACACCACAAAATTAAAATATTTCGAGTATAACTCACAGTACTCTACGTAAAATTTATTTAAAATACTGAGATGTACATGTTATGTGAGTATTTAGGATTTGCATAATAACTGCAAATTATTATTTAACGATTTTGCACATTATCATTGATCGTTAGATGTTTGGCGGAAAATTGTGTATGTCAATTTTCCAAACTACGAAACAAAACATTGTGAATAATTTAGGCATTTTTAGTATTAACTAAATAAATGTTGTTTAAAGTATTTTATTTTTTTCTGTAATAGAATAATTAAATATAATGTAAAATTTTTGCAGAGAGATAAGGTATATACAAAAAAAGAAATCCAATTTATTTATCCCACTTTTTTTAATTGTTTTAAAATCTTCATAAAAAAATATTGAATTTTTAACAAAATATTCATTTTAAAAATAAAAGCAAAACGGGTTAGTTAAAAAAATGCAGAACATAAAAAACAAAACAAAATTAATTTAATTTGAAATAATAAAGAATTCTAAACACTAGACACTAATAAAAAATTCTATTTAAATTTTCTTAATTAGAAGCATTAAAATTTTATTTAAATATATAACATTATAATATGTTGTTTATAAATTATTTTATTTAATTTTTATCAATTGCGAAAATCGTACTGTTTTGTCTCAATGAAAATTCAAGCTTATAAATATGTAACTAAATTGTTTAACGTATTTATACGTATAAAAGCTTAAATTGCTTTATTTTTTAAACTAGCTAAATAAAGAATTACCGTATTTTTCTGAAGATTATACATTTAAGGAGTTGCAAATTTCGTTATGTGAATTATAACCGTACCGCTGCGAATAATACGAAACCTTTTTTAAACTTCAAAACCCAATCGTGATTTTTTTGAAAAATTGATGTGTTGAGGAACAGGTGGTTCAAATCACTTTAGTGATTCGAAATTAGACCCCTGATGTCCACAAATACAAAACGTTTACACAAGCATTTTTTCACAATTATTTTACCGCGATGGTTTCACAAAATTAGCGGGTAATTTCTCCAATTGTTTGAGGAAATTCACAATTTCATGCAATGAATTTACGAAAATCGTGATTAATTTCTGGAATTGACTGACGGCATTCACTGTTTTTTTTTTTTTTCGCGACCGATATAGGAAATGTACGATTTTTCTATGACCGACTAATACAATTCGCGACTTTTTTCAACAATCATTTGACGAAATTTGAGGTTGATTTTTCGCGACCAAAGACGAAATTTACGATTTTTTTCACTATCGATTGACAAAAATCCTCAATTTTTCGATGAAATTCATGATTTGATTCTGTGATCATTCGAGAAAATTCGGGATTAATTTTTGGAATTGACTGACAAAATTCGTTGAGCCTTTTTCGCGATCAGTATGTTAAATTTAGAATTTTTCTACGATCGATTGATACAGTTCGCAACTTTTTTTCTGCGATCGTTTGACGAAATATGCGATTGCATTTTGATTGTTTAGCAGAATTCAGGAATAATTTTTAGAATTAACGAAATTCGCGGTTTTTATTGCAACGATTTAAAAAAGGTACAATTTTTTCCACGACCGATTGACGAAATTAGAGACTTCTTTCAACGATTTTTCAACGAAATTCACATAGGAGTGATACTGAATTTTAAAAATGTGAAACTTTTCTCAAAGGTCACAGTAGAAAGAAGATTACTGATGTGAGAATCTCCTCCCAATACTAATTATGTATTTTTTCGGCGGCCCTTTAACAAATTTTGCGTTTTCCCCTTGATCCTTTGACGAACGCTTTGGAATTCTTTTCTGCGAACGATTAAAGAAATTGAGTTTTTGGCGTCCATTTGTCAAAATTTGTGAAATTTTTTATACCCGAAATTTTACAATGATGACTGATTTTTAGAAATTCGAAATTTGCGTTTATCTGCAATCCTTTGACGAAATTTGCGTTTATTTTCATCTTTTAACGAAATAGGCTTTATTTTCCGGAAACGAATTACGGAATTATTTTTTTCTCGGCGACCATTTATCAAAATATTTTTTACCTCCAAAATTTTGGACTGATGACTGATTTTCTAAATATTTCGCAACCATACCTTAAATACTCGGAAAAGAATAACCCGTGTATCCGCTACTGGTTTCATTTCTGGACTGTCTGACAAAATTGATAAATTCCATCCGACCAATTTACAAAAATTAGGATTTTTTGCACTATGGATTGACGAAATTAGCTATTTTATTCCGCGAGCTATTGACGAAACTCTCGATCTTTTAATGAAATTCCCGATTTTTTTTGCCAAGTACTATTTATACAGAGGTGAATATGAATTAATTAAAAAAAATCAGAGCAATTTTTCTGAAAGATTGCAGTAGAGGGATAACCGCTGGAGGGGGAGAATCTTACTTACAGTGCTAATTAATTTTTCTGTTGTCCTTTGTCGATTTTCGCGTTTTTTCATGATCCTTTCAAGAAATTGGTAATATTTTCTGTGATCGATTGAAAAATAGAATTGTTTGGTGACCATTTGTCAAAATTTGCAATATTTTTTATGCCCGAATTTTAACAGTTACGACTACTTTTTTAAAAATCGGAATTTGCATTTTTCTGCGATCTTTTGTTGAAAGTGGCATTTTTTTTCTGCAAACGATCAACGGATTTTTTTTTCTCGGCAACCATTTGTCTAACTATTTTTATGCCTGTATTCTCAAACTTATAAGTATTTTTTTTTTTGGGGGGGGGGGGACTGAATACATTAAATCTTTAAAAAATTCCAAAGAGAATCACAACTGTATTTGGTATTGATTTCACTTCTGGATCACTTGACAAAATTCATTATTTTTTTCGCGACCAGTTAACGAATATAAGGATTTTTTACACCATTGATATATGAAATTTTCGATTTTATTTCGCGAGCGATTGATGAAACTCGATTTTTATAGGAAATTCACGTTATTTTTTCCCACGAACTTTTGATTAAATATGAGTTTCTTTTACGCGACCTCTAAACGAAAATTATGAGTTTTTTTAGTCGTATAAACTGCATATTATAGAAAGTTTCTTTTCCCGTGCTTTGGAATAATGCCCTTGCGGATTTTACACAGGAAAATACGGTAATTTATTTTTTGTAGAAACTTACAACGGTACTACTATGTTATCCCTTCGACCAAAAAATTAACGCCAAACTATAAGATTAAATGCCAATAATGGATGATCGTGAATGTCACAGTCAATGATATTAAATACGATTCACGTGTTTAAAATCTCATTAAGTGATTTTTATTTCGACTTTTTATTTGTATTTTTATTGATATTCTACTAATTATTTGCTTTTTTGTTATTTAAAATAAAAATTATGTTAATATGTATAATTTGGCTATTAGTCTGGCGATTTGTATAATTTGGCAAAATTGGTCGACGGGATAACAGAGAAGTACCCTTACAACTCTTCAGAATGGAAGACATTATGAATGACTTGGCAGGTACTCAGCGATTTAAAAGTATGCTTAGAAGTGCCGCCCAATATGCTGCAAAACAACGTGAATGTTATCCTGATTAGTGACGACTGTCAGTCTATCATCTGGCAAACATTTTTATTAACATCAATAATAAGGATGGCATTCATTTGATTTTGCAATGGGATTTTTTCGTGCAAGAAGTCCCTAGAAGATTACACTGAAAATTTTACGGGATATTAGGTATAATCAAATGAAGATGGGTTAGGAGATTTGTATTTTGTTCTGTACTAGGACTAAAATTGATCTTTCACAGTAAAAATTAAGAGGTTTAAACATAAGCTTATAAAATGGCTATTATTTAAATATGTATGGTACATTTTATTATGAGCCAAAAATTTCTGGAAGACTGAAATAAGTTCTGAGATTTAAAATCTTGCACTCAAGATTGGGTGTACCATATCTCAACATTCTTTTACACCATAGATGGCTATTCTTGCATTTATTTCAGAGAACTAAGAAAAATAATTAACTTTTATCAATACTTAAAATATTTTCCACTGCCAGCTCTAGGATTTAGAAAGATCAACTTTGAAGAAATGTTTATATGAAACTAAGATGATAAAATGAGCTAACAGAACTTAAGAACAGATTTTTCATAAGAAATTGCTTTCTTTTACAAATTTTAAAGATCAGAAGAAAATTGCTACATCAATTTACCAACATCATTAATAAATAGTTTCAGAAAATAAATACAATATGACATTTTTCAATAAAACACTGCAATAGACTTCAAAAATGATTTTTTTAAATATAACTACACATGTTTAAATTTTCAGTGTACATACAAAAGCTTAAACACATCCTAAGGCTTTCTTCAGACATAAAAAATAGACAAAATGAACTGTATGTGAAATAAATCTCATTCTTTCGAATGGATACGATAATGCCTATTTAAATTACTTTGATATGAAAAAGATTTATTACACACCACACAAGGGAAAGGTTTCTCTTTAGTATGGACACGCTGATGGACATTTAAAGCAGATTTTCCTGAAAACCCTTTGTTACATATCTCACAAGAGAAAGGCTTCTCTTTAGTATGAACGCGCAGATGGACATATAAATGAGCTTTCTGAGAAAATCTTTTGTTGCATATCTCACAAGAGAATGGTTTATCGTTATTGTGAACTTGTAGGTGTTGATTTAAAATAGAATTTTGAGAAAATGTTTTGTTACATAACTCACAGGAGAAAGGCTTCTTGTCAGTATGAAGGAACATGTGGGTATTTAAATTAGAATGCGTAGAAAAACTTTTGTTACACACCACACATGTAAAAGGTTTTTCTTTTGTATGAGTGCGCAAGTGATCCTTTAAATAATATTTCCGAGTAAACCCTTTCTTACACACGCCACAAGAAAAAGGTTTCACTCCAGTATGAATATGCAGGTGGTCATTTAAATAAGACTTCCGAGAAAATCTTTTGTCACAAAACTCGCAAGAGAAAGGTTTCTCGTTTGTATGAACACTCAAGTGGAGAATTAAGGCACATTTATAAGAAATTTTTTTGTTGCAAACGTCACAAACGAATTGTTTCTCTTTTGCATTGATTCGCAAATCAGTAATAAATTCTGTTTTGTGAGAATATCCTTTACTGCCCATATCAGAAGTGAAAAGTTTCTGAATAGCGTGGAGCCGATACTGTCGATATAAATTATGCTTTCAAAAGAATCCCTTGTTAAGAACCTAAAAAGAAAAAGATTTCTTTTTAGTAAAGCACAGAGAGGCATTTAAGTAACATTTTGAGGAACAATTAGACAGAAATTCACAAGAGAAAAGTGATGAAATAACTCTGCTTACAGGGAATCTGCTGCAATAGATTTATCTGAAAGTCTGTTATTGCAGATTACACAAGTTAAGGTGGTTGCTCCAGTATTTCCGACATTTCGAGAAAAGTTGAAGTAGAAATTTTATAGTTTTTGACCAATTGAAACATATTAAATCATAACAACAGCATTCTTTAATAAATTTAATTGTCTTTGTGTTAATTATAATAACTTTCTATGGAATATTTTACACTGTGAATAAATAATAACTCATTAAATAATTTCGTTCAATTTGTACCAGTTTTGGCCACTCGAAGATCACGTAGTTTAACAAGCATTTTAATTGATAAAATGTAAAAGTAAAGCATTTTTATGCAACATATATTTTACCACACAAATATTTGTTTGCTGTATTAAGAGAATTTGAACTCTTTTTATGAATTGATAAAATCAATAAATAAAACGTGCTTAAGTTGATTTTAATGGAAAATTCAAATAAAAAAATGATTTGTTAATGAGACAAAAGTGCCTATAAAACATAAAAAGCACATTTTAACATTTTGCATATATAATCAATTTTATAATTATCCTTGGATTGTGGACTATTTAAAATTGAAACACTTATTTTTCAAAAAAAAATTACCTTGAAATCATTTTGTCATTTAATTTTCATTTATGCTAGCTTCAGAAGTTTTATTTATGTATTCTTTCTATTTGCAAGTTCTTTAGAATGTGATTTTATTGAGGAATCGTACCATTTCATTCCTGGACTTCCATCTTGAAATAAGTTTCTACCTTATCAGTTTCAACAATTTTATGATTAGAATCTTAAAATTGTTCTATTTTATAGGAAATAGTATTCTGACAATCGCCAAAATCCACTTTTTCAATTGATTTTTAACTTTAATTCCTAGTACTTAGTTGCCCATTTACCTAATCATTCATTCAGAGGGTTTTTTCCAAACTATAGATTTCTTTGCATAAATATAGGTTAGGGTCTTAGAAAGACCCTCACAGAGGGCATCCCTTTCCTTTTCAGAACCCTCAAGTAGATAATTGGCTGTCATAAACAGCACAATCCTAGTACACAGACCAACTACTTGAGATTCGGCATTAGAAAAAAAGTGGTGCTCATTCTGTAAACTTATTATACAATGTAGAATGACGTACACTAAAACTTAGCTATTTTGTAGTACTGACAATGCATTTTGAATGGCCTTAATTTTACTTCCTATCTTAGAGCAGTGTTTAATCTAGCTCATTTTATAAAAGTACAGAATTGTCTTTTTAAACTTGATAAAATAAATCCTATTTGTAGTACAGATTTTCACAATGTTTGGTATTTCTAAATTTGAGTGCCTTAAATCTTGCAAAAATTATGCATCGTCTTTTTTTTTTTTTTTGAAAAAAATACAAGAAATCATTAAATCATGCTGTAATTTTACCAAATTCTTTATTATTTTTAAGTCATAAAAACCTTTCTAAATATATGTGTAAAATGCTCATTATAATTAGTCTAGTGGCCAAAAGTGGAACATAAATGTTACATACTTTTTTTGGCCACTCCATGGCTATGACCGGTACACATAGCAAATTTGAAGTACCAGTTTTAGCCACCCCTTCCCCTTTAAACTGTTAAAATAATTAATTTAAATTTGAAATTGTAATAGAAAGAAAGCTTACCTCTTAAAAACCAATAGCCATTTGTTTCAGAACAAATAAAGTCTGATAAATGCCTAATATTGAAAGATTATGAAAATTTGTTAGCTAGGCAAAAATCTCAATACATGTAAGCACATACTATAGTTTGACACATTTATTTATTCATTTTTGTAAGTCACATTTTATCAACAAATAAACAAATGGAATTGGAAATAATAAAAGAGTGTTTTATTAAGGAGTAAGAATGCATATAATTTCTTAAAATCAATTTCGAGCCTAAACAGGGGACAATCAATCAAATGTGGCCAAAACTGATACAGTGATTAAAACCAGAGCATGTTTTGACTCTATACGTTTTCCTTTACCACCAGTATGATTGTGCATAGCAAAACTAATACAAATGATTTGGTATTTCCATACAAATGCTTTATTTCAAATTCCTCCAATCTTGTTCAAGTATCAAAGTTAAAATTATTTTTTAAGATATTCTTTACATTATATAATGTATTTAGAAGAACTTATTAACCAATATAAATGCGAGTTACCGTCTTTTTACTATAAAATTAGAAGTCTGATAGTTAGGTATAAAAAAATTTCTAAAGTCTAAATCAATGAATGATATTAATTTCATTATATAGTTTTTGTAAAAATTATATGCAAATGTACATTTATTTTATTTATGCTTTAAACAGAAATACAGACATATTTAATGAAATAGTTACATTTACTGTAGTGAATGTATATTAGACATTACAATGAGGATTTGACAGCAGAATTTTTTCTTTACAGAAAACTGAAATCATCAAATAAAGTTTAAAATATCAACAATGTTGTAGCGTAGCATTATAAGTAATTTTTGTTGTTGTTTTTTGTTATTTAAGATGGGATCTTTCACTTAAGATAAAAAATGCGGAAAATATATATCATGCATGAACTTTTTTTACTAATTTTAAATATTTTAAGAACTTGTTATATTAATAAATAATTGTCTAAATTTTAACCTGTAATTTGCATTTGAAGATGGATAATTGAGCTATTCTGCACTAGCACAGAGATAAAAAGTTATCCTTACTGAAGAAATTTCTTAAATAAGGGAATTGATCAAATAGAAATATATACAGGGTGTTTCTAAATTCATGGTCCAAACTTTAAGGGGTGATAGTACACATCAAGACAAACAATATTTAAATAGGAAACCAAGGGTCCCAAAGTCTTCCGAAGGAGATAGGCGCCATTAAAGTTTAGGGTCCAAAAATTCAAATGATTATGAAAAACAGAAAAATTGGTCGATTCGTTTGCGGTTTTCACTAAAATTATTCTTTATGTCAGTATTGTCTTGAAAATAAATCATAAAGATAAATTTAAAAAAATGACAATAGAGGGCGCTTTAGACTTTAGAGTAACGAACAACTATTTTTTACCGTTAGTTTTTGCATCTCATTAAAGGTTTCGTAAGCTTAGACTTAAACTTAAATTTTGAGCTCAAAATCTGAATAGTTGGAAGCAGTTAAGTAGCGCAAACTTAAATGTGTTCAGAGGGTTTTAAATTCAAATGATTATAAAAAACGGAAAAATTGGTCGGTTGATTTGCGGTTTCCACTAAAACTATTCTTTATGTCGGTATTTTATTGAAAATGAATTATAAAGATAAATTTCAAAAAATGCCGATAGAGGGCGCTTTAGACTTTGGAGTAACGTACAACTATATTTTACCGTTATTTTTCGCATCTCATAAAATTTTCTTAGAAGCGTAGACATAAACTTAAATTTTGAGATGAAAATCTGAATCGTTGGGAGTGGTTAAGTAGAGCAAACTGAACTGTGTTCAATGGGGGTGGGGAGGTTCAAATTTCAAATTATTTTAAAAAACGGAAAAATTGGTCGATTCGTCTGCCGTTTTCGCTAAAACTATTGTTTATGTCAATATTTCCTTGAAAATAAATTTTAAAGATTAATTTCCAAAAATACGGATAGAGGGCGCCTTAAACTTTAAAGTAACCAACAACTATTTTTAAGCGTTATTTTTTGTATCTAATTAAATGCTTGCAAATGCTTAGATTTAAATTTTGAGCTCAAATTCTAAATCGATGGAGGGGTTAAGAAGCGGAAACTGAACAGTGTTCAGGAGTTAAAATGTTACCCTCCCCACCCCTCGAACACATTTCAAATTTCCGCACTTAATTACTCAAAACGATGCAGATTTTGAGCTCAAAATTTAAGTTTGAAGTTTCACAAGCATTTAATTAGATACAAAAAATAACGGTTAAAAATAGTTGTTGGTTACTCCAAAGTTTAAGGCGCCCTCTAACGGTATTTTTTAAAATTAATCTTTAAAATTTATTTTCAAGGAAATATTGACATAAAGAATAGTTTTAGCGAAAACGGCAAACGAATCGAACAATTTTTCCGTTTTTTATAATCATTTGAAATTTGAACATCCCCACCCCCATTGAACACAGTTCAGTTTGCGCTACTTAACCACTCCCAACGATTCAGATTTTCATCTCGAAATTTAAGTTTATGTCTAAGCTTCTAAAAAAATTTTATGAGATGCGAAAAATAATGGTAAAATATAGTTGTACGTTACTCCAAAGTCTAAAGCGCCCTCTATCGGCATTTTTTGAAATTTATCTTTATAATTCATTTTCAATTAAATACCGACATAAAGAATAGTTTTAGTGAAAACCGCAAATCAATCGACCAATTTTTCCGTTTTTTATAATCATTTGAATTAAAAACCCTCTGAACACAGTTAAGTTTGTGCTACTTAACTGCTTCCAACTATTCAGATTTTGAGCTCAAAATTTAAATTTAAGTCTAAGCTTACGAAACCTTTAATGAGATGCAAAAACTAACGGTAAAAAATAGTTGTTCGTTACTTTAAAGTCTAAAGCCCCCTCTATCGTCATTTTTTGAAATTTATCTTTATAATTTATTTTCAAGACAATACTGACATAAAGAATAATTTTAGTGAAAACCGCAAACGAATCGACCAATTTTTCTGTTTTTCATAATCATTTGAATTTTTGGACCCTAAACTTTAATGGCGCCTATCTCCTTCGGAAGACTTCGGGACCCTTGGTTTCCTATTTAAATATTGTTTGTCTTGATGTGTACTATCCCCCCTTAAAGTTTGGACCATGAATTTAGAAACACCCTGTATAGACATAGACATAGGGGATAATTAACTTACAAAAGGACTTTCAATGTATGTTCAGAATACTTTTCACAAACATCTGCAACTGAAATATAAATGTAATACATATGACGAATGTACACATATGTACACATATCACTCCGGGTGCAGAATCGGCGCAACGCTGCGACGCACGTCGTAGACTCTTGAGAAGGTCTGCAGACTATTTTTCAACTGTTAAAATAAAAAAAAAATCTACTATAAATTATTTGCCATGTGCCATAGTAATATGATTCGCGCCAAAGGCGAGTAACGAAGCTTCGATTCCCGCTAAACTATAAATCAGGGACGATCTCTTTCTGAAAATTAAGTCAATCATTTCTAGAAATTAAAAAAAAATCTGTCTTAAATCAGAAAAATCAGACTTAAAATTTATCACGAATTTCGACAAATGATCGTCGAAAAAATTTAACTGCGTCAATCGTGTGGAGAAACATTGTCAATTTCGTCCAAGTATCACGAAACAAAAACGCGACTTTCGTTAAGAAATTGCGGGAAAGCGCAAATCTCGTCAAAGAATTGCGAGAAAACGGCAAATTTTGTGAAAAGTCAAGAGAAAACGGCAAATTTCGTCAGAAGATCGTAAAAGGCCAAATTTCATCAAAAGATCGCGAAATAAGCCAATTTCATGAAAATTCGCAGAAAAAAACAGTCGAATTTTGTCAAAAGATCGCATAAAAACGGCAAAATTCGTAGAAAGATTAAAAAACCGCACATTTAATTAAAAGATCGCGAAAAAACTCAAATTTCGGTAAAAGGGCGCTCATAAAGAAAAACACAGTGCCGGGATTGAATTGTCTCCCCTTTTCGGAAAATGTATGATGGTTTGAAAAATTCTGCAAACAAAGTTAACTTTTAACTTATTTTTAAAAGTATTTTCCTTTTACATTAATTACAAGTACTTAGGAGGTTTATGTGCAACGTCATGCGTAAGACTGCATAAAGGGCATTCATCCTTAAGTTCTGCAGACTATTTTTAAAATTTCTACTTGTATTGCAAACTGAAGAAAAATTCTGCTGGTGGGCGTAACATATAAACTGTTTATGTATTTTAAAAAGTTTTTGCTGAATAAAAATTATCATTGAATATTTACATTGAATAAATACATTTTTGGTACATTTTACTTCATTTCTATAATTAGCACAACAAACACATGGAAAGTATTTCCACATACAAGTTGTTGGTATGTTAAACTATTTTTAAATCTTTATTTATTATTGATATTTTACAATTTTGATAAAAACAAATTAGAAATAAGTAGAATGCATAAGTTACCTTGTTAATATTAATTTCTAAGCTTAATGATTGGACTTTTCAACAATAAAATATTCGAACTAGATGGACATTAGATTTTCTGTAATGACATTCTAATTTTTATTTATCAAAATTTAGAACTACTAAAAATTAAATTAGTTTGAATGGTTTTCATTACATAAAGGAATCTATTTATTAAAAATACAATGTGTAATTTTTGCCAATTTATGTAAAGTTAGGTTCATTGACATTTAAAAGTCTACCCCTGATTCAAGAATTTTTAAAATAATCTTTGAAATTTTCGAAAATGTGATAATTTTAAAAGAGTATATAATTTGATTTTTTTAAATATTAATTTGTTTTTAAGAGGGGAATAATATATCAGAAAACATATTTTTAAAATTTTTAGAAAAGAAAGAAAGATCTGAATATAGTTGTCATTGTTTATTCCTGTCTCTTTTGTCATTCAACAGATTTGTGAAAAGACTTTGCGATTGAAGTTGCACTAATTGTAGAAATTATAGGAACTCTACATTCCTACAATTATAGGTAAGAAGAACTCATGGGGCAAAATTGTAAGACATTTCAAAATGCAATAATTGTAAAACACTTTACAAGTTTTCTTTATATATATATATGGATCTATGAAATGATAAAGATAATCCCTTTTTTAAATGTTAATTTAAAATTAAAATTCAAAAGTTTAAAATTATAAGTCCCATCTAATTTGTTTAACCTTAATGCTAGTGTTTAAAAGCAGTTTGTTCCTGATAACTTTATTTTTCAGCATTTTTCTTATTACTTTCAAATATCATTTTTGGCTGCTCATTAAGATAAAAAAAGATGAACAAAGTGTAATTCCCATTTCTTGTGGCTTTAACTAACGATAGATGGCTGGTCCTTTGTAACTTCATGGTGCCCAGATTCTTTTTAACCAATTAAATTTCATCAATTTCCAATCATTTCTGTTGAAATTAGTTTGATTGTTCATGAAATTGCTTAAAAATGACAATTTAGAACGTTTTTAGATCTAAAAACAAAAAATCTGTGATCTCCTCAGTGATGAATAATTAAAAAAAAATAGCAATGTATTAGAATGAATATGCAAAAACTATCGTTAATTCATGACAGAGAATTTTGATCAGAGTGTCGTAATATAAACATCAAATGTACAAAAACATTTGATATCATAACACATACACTCCCCTATCGGACCCGATGTCACAGTAAACAGCATATAACTCATTCGAAAAATACAGCCGATTCAAACTTATGTATAATATACACTAAAACAGCAATAAAGTAACATTACCCAAGCCTGAGAGACACAGTCACACAAAACAACCAAAATCCAACATTCCATAATCAGTCCATGTCCGTTATGCCATTGTCACACATTTGCAGACATCCTTCTATAACTGTCCAAAAAGACTTTAAGGCGTACAAAATCATTAACTGCCAACCATATCGTACTTATTTAAAAATGAAGATTGTCTGTAAAACTATTAATTTTGTTAATAAATTTTAGAGGTATATTATTTCTGTACTATAAAATATTAATGAAAAAGTTCCTTTAAAAATAAATTTTTACTTGAACAAAGTTTGTAGCAACGAAAAAATTGACCTATGATTATATTTATGTAAACTTGTTTATAAATATTTGAACTCCAGTTAACCAACTGATTAACTTCAAAACTGAAGTTATCCAGCTTATTGTATATTGAAATTGGTACATTATTTGAAATGTGGATTTTTAAATCGAGATAATCAGCAGTGTTATTGTTTAAATTTCTTTTTTTCAAGACTAAAATGTCAAGAAAAATATCAGATTAAATTTAAAAAAAAATCTCAATCACAATTCAAACTAATTAAATAGTCAATGTATCTAAAAACCAGAAAATTAACATCATTATTTAAACTAGAAAGCTGAAACTCATAAAAAAATAAAAATAGGTTTGCTTCCGTAGAAGAATAACTAGTGCTCATTCCAATCCTTTTATTATGTAAATATATATTTGAGCCTGTATAAACAAAAATTATATAATAATTTAAATAAATTAAATTAAAAATCTGTATCATCCATAATCAAATCAATTAATGTTAAATAGAATATCCTTTACACCTGTAATAGGAATAGTTGTGAAAAGATTTTCAAAATCATATGTTTGTATATTCTGTATATCATTTTTAATTAATTCATTTTTAATTTCATAACTAGTTGAAATAATCCAATATATTACTATCTTTATACTTAAATTTTAAGATATTCAAAATCTTCTTTAACATTTCTTCAAATTTGCAATTAAATCTGTTACCAATGCCGTTTACATTACTACAAATAAATCTGTATTTAACAGGCATTTTATGAAATTTAGGTGTTATGAAAAGAAAAGGAAAAGATAAATTTTTAACTCTAGGCACAGGAATTTGAATGCTTTTTTAAAAGGCTAGATGTTTTTTGATAAGTGTTCTTATTGTAAATTTATATAAATTGTAGGTTACATTATTATTGAGCTCAGCATATATCAAATTAGCATAATAGATCTTTCAAATAATTGCTACATTATTAGATGCTTTATTGACTGAACAAAAATCAAAATTATTTTTTAATTCTGTTATTTCTCTCTGTACATCTACATTTACCATAGAATTTATATATTTTGTTTTTAAGTAATTGCCATATGGTTGGCAGTAAATGATTTTGTATGATTTACAGCCTTTTTGAACCGTTTTACAAGGATGTCTGCAATCATGTAGCAACGGCATGGAATGGGCATGGGCTGATTATGGAATCTGGGGTTTTGGTTGTTTTGTGTGGCTGTGTTTCTCAGCCTTGTGTATTGTAAGTTTATTGCTGTTTTAGTGTATATTATTACATAAGTTTGAATTGGTGTATTTTTTGAATGAGTTATATGCTGATTACTGCGGTGTCAGGTCTGGTAGGGGAGTGTATATGATATGATATCAAATGTTTTTGTACATTTTATTTTTACATTACGACACTCTGATTGAAACCCTCTGGTACTACTCACAATAGTTTTGCAGATTCATTCTAATATATTGCTGTGTTTTGGTAAATTGGCCACCACTAAAGAGATGACAGCTTTTTTGTTTTTAGATTTTGTTTTACTTGTTCAAATTTTATCTCTTTTAAAATACTTAAAAATTTGATTGTTTGTCGTTAGTTTTATTATGGTGTGAGACTCTGGATCTGCTGAATACATTTTATACATTATGTGCTATATATATGTATACATAAATGTGTACATATATATATACTACTTTTTAGATTTCAATACAAAATTAAAACTGTAAAATTATAATGCAGACATTTGGGTAGTAAAATAAAAAAATTATAATTAATAATTAAATTTCAATTATAATTTTAAAAAAAAGTTATGTGAACAATCTTAAGAAATGCCCTATTATGCCATAAAATTTAACACGGAAAATATCTCTTAAGCATATAGGGCCCCAGTAATTGGCACATTAAGGATTTGTCTTTAAACTTACTTCTATTTTCATTACCAAGAAATAAAACATTTACTTGCAAATATTTTTAAATCAAAGAGTGAATATCTGTGCATCTATTTTGCCAACTAAAAGCAAAAATATTTGAAAAAGTATTTTTATAAAACTATATTTATAAAAAGTTGCTGTAATCACCAGTAATTGGCACTTAGACTTTTACACAATTGAAGTAACCTTTTTCAACAAAACTGTTGTCAATCAAAATTTAAAATATACTATGAATCAGATAATAATAAATTGAAATACATTCTTTTCTTAAGCCAGAGAAGAAACATTTGCAACAAAAGTGGCTAATTTTATACGAGCCATAATCGTTTCTCTTTCCTAGGCACTATTGTCATCTAGAAGCATTAATCAAAGTTATAATCTGTAAAGTAAATGAGCATATAACTGGTATATGGTCTTGCATTTTTAAAAGACTGGATATAAATCTTATTTTAAGACATTTTTGTAGGATGTACCAATCACTGGTGCCTGCCAATTACTGGGGATGTTATCCTACAATACAGATTGCAAAAAATATTTAAAACATTTTTTCCACATAGAGAGAAAATAGAGAATTGTCATTTTAAAATTACTTCAAAAATAACCAATGAGTCAAACCACTGTATTAATACTAGTGTCTACGTGGAAATTTACACCTTGTTATTAAACCCAAAAGATACAAATAAATACTTAAAAGGTGTTGCAAAAATAGATATTATTTATTTATTGTCTACTTTAGATCTTTCAAATGCCCTCACATTCATTTTCAAAGGAATATAAAAGAAGATAATTGATTAGAAGAACCATGAAGTCTGAAGTTAGAAGTTTACTACATAATAATACTAGAACGTATTTAAAGAAGCCTTTCAACCAATGAAATCTCAACTTCAAAATTATTAAGCAATCAAAATCTAACAAAGACATTATAATCATACAAACAGATAAAACGAATAAATTGGCTGTTTTGAATACTATAGACTATATGAGTAAAATGGAAACTTGTATTAATAATGTGGTTTTGTATTGAACTGAAAAAAGATCCAAATTATAAAATTTCTAAGAAAGCTAATGAACTCATTAATAAAGGAACCTGGTCTTGTAAAATTAAAGTTAAATTGCATCATAATAAAACTGCCATTACACCAAGATTGATTGGTCATCTGAAAGACCAAAAAAATAACACTCCTCTCCGCCCTATTGTAACTAAGAATTCTGCTCCAACGTATTACATTGAAAAAGTCTTTGTCCCATATTTAAAAACTATTCTTCCACAATCAGAATATGTTATTGATTCAACTGCTGAGTTCATCGAGAGGATTAAAGATACCTCGATTAACAGCAATAACATTCTTGCCAGCCTAGACATCGTCTCTCTTTATCCTTCTATAGAAATTAATGAAGTGGTGAAAATAATTGAAACTGCTATTGACAATAACCCAAATTATTATCAAGATATGTGCACCACATTAAAATCAGTGATTAACTTGATTACGCAAAATAATGTTTTCTTTTTAACAATAAATATTAGAAACAGCAAAATGGTGCTCCTATTGGATCGCCCATTTAAAGATATCTTTCCGAATTAAAACTTAGACCCTTAGAAACAATGATTATGTGAAAATTTGGAATGAAACCATCAGTTTGGATTAGATATGTAGATGATATTTTCATAGTTTGTAATCATAATTTGGAATCTTTAAATAATTTTCTGATAAAACTTAATGAATTGGATTCAAGGATCAAGCTTACATTAGAAATTGAGAAATAGGGTACTTTACCTTTTCTTGATATTAAACTAATAAAAAACAATTATGAAAATAAATTAGAGCACACTGTTTACAGGAAACAATCCAGATCTAACAATACAGTCAAAGATCTATAATCCGCACAAGTTGAGGCCAAAGGTTGTGCGGATTATGGAATTTTGCGGATTATAGAGTATAATGGATTATGCGTCATTTTATCATTCTTAGACAGCATTTTAATTCTATAATGAAATCTATATGAAATCTAGTAATTAATTTAATAAGTAATCTAAAAAAATGCATTTTTAAAAATGATATATGTATTTAAAGAACAATAATTACCTATTAATAATGAGATTTATTTTTAAGGAATATTTTATGGAAGAAAGTATAAAAAAAAATGAGAACAAATTATTAGAGATGCACCGGATGTGGATTTTTGCCGGATACCGAATAACGGATATCCGGCACAAAATTTTACCGAATATCCGGTATCCGGCCGAATAATTTCTCATTTTTTATTTTTTTATAATATTTCAATTTTATGCTTGTTTAAAGAAAAAAAAATTATTGTAATTTTATATTATGCAAGTATTAATAGATTTCAATTCACTTATTAAGTCAAAGTTACTTAAAAACATAGTAATAATTAAATATTGAAATGTAATAATATTTTGCCTTTTCAATATTACTTATAAAACTTCTAACTTTACATATATATTTTTTTCTACCCTTTCTTTAGTCTCTATCACCAGATTTAGGTAGTGTCTTGATGTTTTTATAGATGCATTGTATCGATTAACTAACAGAAAAAAATATTTTTACCCTGTTGACACATAATTAACAAAAATGGGATAGTTATGTATGTTACTCCTCTTGACTCTGAGTGAGCATTACAGTTTTCCTATTAAGCTCTTTTTGCATTGTAGAGCACGTTTCAGAATGAACTTTATTTAAAATATCACTTGCAATTTTAACATGAGCAGGTGACTTATATAACAAGGCGTAGTTCAATTGTTTTGGAAATTTTTACTAAAATATGTTTTATTTAAAAATACAATTTGTATATTTAATGATTTTTTTTTCTTTTGTTTTTACCACATTTTTTTCTATTGTTGACTGCTTAACTTGTGCAATTGATGTTCCAGCAAAAACTGAATGGTTTCTTTACTATCAGCACCATTTTGTTCTTGATTTTCTAAAGAAACACACTTTGAATCTGGAGTATGAATATTCATAAATAAACTCTTTAGTTTGTTGGAAACTTTATATTTCTACATAGTTTTTAATCTTCAATACTTTAGCACTTATAAGATGGCCCCATTATACACATTTCAGACTCTGATTTTTATCGTATTAACAGCAACTTCATAAAACTTTTAGATTAGATATTTATACCTTTCTCTTTTGTTGATATTAATAATTCAAATTAATAATAAAGTTATTAACAAAACACTTGAGACAGTGGCGTAGCTAAGGGGGGGCAAGGGGGGCGTCCGCCCCGGGCGCCGAGGCCTAGGGGCGCCAAATTGAGAGAAATTGTTATATATCTATATTGGGGTGGGGGCGCAAAATTTCTTGCTGGCCCCGGGCGCCAAAAAACATGACAGTAGGTGGCTACGCCACTGACTTGAGAAGAACTATAAAAGTCTACTACTTCATTACAAAAAAAAAAAAAAAAAAAAAAAAAAAAAAAAAAAAAATGAAAGCAAAACAAAGTTGAAATTGTAGTTGATATTCTAGTTTTGGTTTTACAATTACAGTTATGACAGAATTATTGAACACTGCAGTTAAATTTTGACTGGTGAAAATTACAATAAAACTTTTGAGAGGTATAAAATTACTTCATTACTGAAATTTAAGAACAATTTTTAAGAGAAATAAAAAATGTGAAGTTGAAGTACATATTCTAGTTTTGTTTTTACAATTGCTGTTATAGGTTATGACAAAATATTGTCATACTTTAAATATATCTTCATTTACATATAAACATTATAATTTCATAATTGTGAAAATATACAAGTACAGTCGAGGATCTATAATCCGCGGACCCATAATCCGCAATTTCCCATAATCCACGTTACTTTACGAATGTAAACAATGAAATAAACAGTTAAGAAAATTTACAAATCTGTGATTCAAAAATGATTTTTAAACAAATAATAAAAAATTTAATAAAAATCATATAATAAAACATGTATTTTTTAAAATTTACTCTTTTATTTTATTAACAATAAAAGACTAAACTGTATTACGGAGCGTACCTAAGCTTACTGAACGTTCGAAATGACGACTGTTCATTCGTAGCTATTTCAGTTTGTGTAAATTCAGGAGAGTAATAACTAATGAAAACACACTATTTTGTGTGTGTCGCGTGTCCTAGCAGTAACACAGCACCAACTGAGAACTAGATATTATGGATTGGGAAGGTCGAATCAATGTAATCAATCATAGCGATAGATTGCCGAGGTTTCGCGAACGTCACGAAAGGCAAACGGGAACCTTCAACTACAGGCGAACTCTGATTGATTTCTCAAGATCCGATCTTTCTGGAAGCTAAACTTTAGCCGGGGAGCTTTTTTTTTTTTAATTCTATTTACGTTATTAATTTGGCAACAAGCACAGTTAATGAGTTGATGTTTATGAATTACGACTCACGTGTCGTCTAGTATTGATTTTACTTTTTACTCTAATCCATATGCAAGGTGCAAAATGAATAACGGAGAGCGTAGTAATGATGCTTCAAGTTCTTCAGCAGCTAAAAGATCTCACATATCGCTCATATACTTTTTAAAATGTAACTCTTTTATTTCATTTACAGTAACAACAAACTGTATTACAGAACATATGTAATTATTTTTATTTGCACATGTATATCATTTTTAAAAATAAAATAACTTTAAAAATGCATTTTTAGAGATTACTTATTAAATTAATTACTAGATTTCCTATTTTTTTTCTATATTATACTGATTATAAAATTAAAATGCTGTTTAAGAATAATATAATGACGCATAATCTTATATACCGTATTTTCGGGCGTACCCGCCGCGGCGCATACGAGTTTAAAAGTTAAAATTATGCTTGCTGCGGCGCTTCTGCCGGGGAGGCGGATACGGTGTGCATTTTTTTCCTTACAGCGATATTCATTACATAGGTGATTCTGATCGGAATTTTTCTGAAAATGCTGAAAAGTCAATCATCAGGAAGAAAATGCGAAGCATAAAAAATATCGCGAATTTCGACAAATGATAGCTTAACTTCTGTCAATCATTCACAGAAAAAGCAAGAATTTTATCAAAGGATCGGGAGAAAAAAACACGACTTTTATCAAAGGTTCGCGGGAAAAGCGCGAATATGTAAAAAGAAAAAAATGTGTATTTCATGAAAGGATCACTTGAAAAACTACAATTTTATTATCGTAAAATCCCGTTAATCGGCCTTTCCTAATCAAACGCTAGTCCCCATTATAAAAAAATCGCTGAAAAAAAAAACGCTAATTTCGCCAAAGAATCACGAAAAATAACCGCAAATTTATTTAAAGGATCGCAAAAAAATATGAATTTCGCCGAAGTATCGCTACAAAACCCACATTTCGACGAAAGATTGCAGTAAAAACGCGAAATATGTCAAAAAATCTCTAAAAAACACAAATTGTGTCAAAAGATCGAGAGAAAATCGTGAATTTCTCAAAGGAGCGCCAAAAAGAATGCCCAAAAGAATTGTCAAAAATTTTTTAGAAAAAACGGAAATATGTCGTATTTATAAATAAACGGTAAAAAACAAAAAGAAACGTAAATTTATTCGGAAAAAAGGAGAAATTTGAAAGAAAAGTATGAAATCTATTAAAAAATCTCGAAAAAACGAACATTTCATCTAAGATTCATGATTTATTCATTTCATCATGATACATACCGGTCTCAAAGGCAAATGATAATGGTATGAATCATGATGAAATGAATGGTTCATGAATCTTTGATGAAATGTGTGTGTTTTAGAGATTTTTTAATAGATTTCATTCTTTTTATGCTTTGTTTTTTACAAATTTCTCCTTTTTTCTGCGCTTTTTCGACAGAATTTACGTTTTTCTTAAAAACGCATTTTTTTTAAGTATTGCTTCAAGTAACAAAATTCATGATTCATTATCCGTTCAAATATTCATGATTCATTCACTACATGATTCATCCCCATAAAAAACGCAAATTTTTTCAAGTATCGCAAAAAAACTGCAATTTCGTCACATATCGCGATAAAACCCTGCAAATGTTGTCAAATATCGCGATAAAACCCTGCAAACCTCGTTACAAACTATAAAAAACGTATTAAAAATCGCGAAATAAAGGCTGCAAGAATTCAAATTTAATTTTATCATAAAAATTTACAAAATATACTAAATTTAAAATTGGATTTATATTACAAATGTTAAAAATAAGCGAAAAAACACTGAATATAACGCAATTTTTAACATTTTGATGTATTTTCGTAAGTGCGGCGCATACGGCGGTGCGGCGCTTCTGATGAATATTTGTTTTATTTTAATGCATTTTCGGAGGTGCGGCGCTTACGGCGTGTGCGGCGCATACGCCCGAAATTACGGTAGTACTCTATAATCCGCAAAATTCCATAATCCGCACAACCTATGGCCCCAACTTGTGCGGATTATAGATCTTTGACTGTATTTATTTTTGTTAACATTGCTTTTTAATAAGATAAGGTATGCAAGGAGCAAATTAGTTTTACATTTGTTTTTAAATATAAAAAACAGAATTTAAAAAATGTTTTACTATCCGGCAACCGGATTTTAAAATATTCGGCCGGAACGAATATCCGGTTTGAGTGCCGAATAAGCAGTATATCCGGCAGGAGCCGGATATCCGGTGCATCCCTACAAATTATGCACAAAAAATAACCAATACAAAGTAAAATAAATGGTAATTACTTCAGTATACTATAATGAAATAGTACTATGAATATTATTTAAGAAATCTTTTGTTTAACAAAAATAAGAGTCGAGTGTTGTTTGTTTGAAAACCTTAAATGAATGAATCATGAATCTTTGATGAAATGTGCATTTTTTCGAGATTTTTTAATTGATTTCATGCTTGTTTTGGCTTTTTTTTTTTTTACAAATTTCTCCTTTTTTCTGCGTTTTTTCAACAGATTTTACGTTAAAAAAAAAAAAAAATCAAGTATCAAAATTTATGATTCATTCATTTCATCATGATTCATTCCTGTAATTTTTTTTGAACGATCGCGGAAAAATCTCGTGTAAGCACCCACCTCTAACTATTGTACGATTTTGGGGGGGGGGGGCGGATTAACGGTATTTTACCGCAATGTACACAAAATAGTGCGTTTTCAATGGTTATTTACTCTCCTGAACTTGCAAAAACTGAAATAGCTACGAATGAACAGTCGTCAATTCGAACGTTCAATAAGCTTAGGCACGTTCCATAATACAGTTTAGTTTTTTACTGTCAATAAAATAAAAGAGTAAATAAAAAAAATACATGTTTTATTATGATTTTTATTACATTTTTTATTATTTGTTTAAAAAAATCATTTTTGGATCACGGATTTGTAATTTTTTTTAACTGTTTATTTCATTGTTTACATTCGTAAAGTGACGCGGATTATGGGAAATTGCGGATTATGGGTCCGCGGATTATAGATCCTCGACTGTACTATTTATTTTGATTCCAACTCACCATTTTCTTATAAAATTACTGCCTATAGATTTTACATTAAATGTGTTTTTTTTTTTAGTCTGTACAGATAAACACTTTAAAGAAGAAATTAATATGAGTAAACAGATTGTGTTGGAAAATGGTTTCCCTCCTCAACTAATTAATAATTTATTTAATTGTGCAAAACAATCCAGACCAAAGACAGAATTAAGTTTGAATAAATTCAGTTATTGCAAATCTGGATACATACTACAGCTTTATGAGATACTGAGATATGCTTTGCTAAAATATAATATTAAATTAATTGCTAAACCTCCTACAAAATTAAAAGATTTAATTCATTACAAAATTGATCCAATTCCAGATTATGAAAAAGCAGGTATTTATATGATTCCATTCACTACAGAACATCAAAAAAGCTTATTCTATATTCTCGAAAATTAAGAGTAAGACTGAAAGAGCATTTTTCAGATATAGAATATGACAAGCCAAGTACAGCCTTATGTAGTATGCAACAAAAAGGAAATATTTTGATAAATTTCGACAAAGCTAAAATGATCTTTCCAACATCAAATCATTACTCTTCAATTATCCGTGAATCCCTCGAAATTTTGTTTAACAAAGATGCTGTTTGTAATGACATCACTTCTTACAATATTTCTGCACTCTGGTACAATATCATTGGTGTTTTGACGAATTCATCGTGATTTTGTTTATAAACGCGGACTATTTTTGTTTTTTGTTTTGGTTTTTACGTTTTCTTATTTCTAATCAAATATCTTTTTGTATATTCCTTTCAAAATGAATGCGAGGGCATTCGAAAGATCTAAGGTAAACAATAAATAAATATTTATTTTTGAAGCACCTTTTAAGTATTTATTTGTATATTTTGAGTTCAAAAATAACATTAAATAAGTTAAATATTATATCAAAACAGTAATAGGAAATATATTAAGTTAACTGAAATGCCTTACCTTTATACATAAGTTAATTGCAAATGTTGCTGAAATTATGATTATTAGGCATACTTCAATTACACAAACTCATAACGGGTATTAAACGATAAATAAAGTCAATTAGACTCGGAAATATTCTTTAAAATTAGAAATAATACAAATACCACGTGAAAATTGCGATAAAATACCCAAATAAAAATGTTTTAAACAAGCTAATACCATTTTGCTGTAAATTTCCATAGACGCATCGAATTCGATATCAAAACAGTTTTCGATTATGTCGATTAATAATATTTAAGGCACACCAACAAACTACAAAATATCATTCATCGATGGGAAGTAAACGACAGCATTGCGACTCACGAATTCCACTGTGGACACACATCAAACTACTTTACGATAGGCATTCGATTAATAAACTTCCTTGCCGATTATATGAAAGAAGTGGTAACAGAAAAACAGGGAAAATATTAATCGAATATGAAGCAAAATATATTTTATCATCGCGTGTATAAGATATTTAATCATAAAATGGGTACATTTTGCTTTTATGCAATTTATTTACATGTTATATCGCAAATTTGTACACATTATATTTATTATTTTCATTGTCAAAGGAATATTTCTAAACCTGATTTACGTTATTTCTCTTTTCATTCCCAACATAGCAGATAAATTTATAAATAAAGTAGTCAATTACTGTGTAGTTGTGTTAGGCTTAATGATCACCATTTAAACAACATTTCGTTTAAAGGTAATTTATTTGAATCTATGATATTTGCGTTATCTATATATTTTCTTGTATCTGTTATATTGGGTACTACTTGATCATAAGCGTAATCTGGTGGGGGCAAGGGGGGGCATATGCCCCCGCAGTTTTTAAAGTGCAGGGGCAACATATGGGTTTTGCCCCTCCAGTTTTTTGTCTTGTTTTCTAGTTAAAGACATGTTTGTATCTTCTTTTCACCTATATAGTTTAATAATTTATTTGCTATATTGCATAAATTTTAAAAAAAAGTCCGAAATAATGTTTGTCGTGTTTACATAGTAATTTCTTTACATAGTAATTAAAAACTTTCTGTCATAGTAACATTTGCAGTAAAAATATTCTTCCTCTCTTTTTTTTTCTCTTAGTACAAAGGCTGCAATAATAATTAAAAAAACCCCTGTCGGCTTGGCTTATAGGCGAAAGTAGATGTCAAAGAATGCTCATTTCAACAATAAAAAATAAAATATGATTAGCTTTAAACCCAGTTTAACAATTTTATTTGGCCTATTTTGAAGAATTTTTCATTTCATTTTACTATATAAGAACTGGTTTTACAAGCATCATCTTAGGTGAAGTTGGCTTGAATGCCCATTTTGACAGCATATTTTGAAATACATTCTGACTTTATTAAAAAATCGACCAATACGGCTCATTATATAGTTCGTAAATAAGAAAACACTGTCAATTGAATGCGTTTGAAAGCAAAGATGAATTTAAAAATGAGTCATAATGAGTTATTTGAATACATCCCTAATTATTCAATTACGATCCCTTCGGGAAATTGTGTTCAAATAGCTCATTTTTACAGCATTTTTTGAAATGTATTCTATCTTTATAAAAAAAAAAACTGGAAAATACGTCATATAGTTGGATGCGTTTGAGAGAAAAAAAATAGATTTAAAAATGAGTCAGAAAATATGCAATTTGTTATTTACTTCTTCAATTTTAAGTAGATTTCGTATGAAATACTACCTATTGCGGTCGCTAATATGTTGGAATTTCTTAAAAATTTTTGTAGATTCACACGATCATAACCTCTAGACCCCAAAACTACCGTCAGCAAAAAAGTATATTTAACTATCTATACCACATTTTTATGGACACGATAACTTCTATAATTTTGCTCCAATCTTCTCCAAGCTGATTCATAAAATCAAGGAGTATAAAATATCGGTCTGGTTCGTTAACGGGCGAAATCAGACCAAGGGGGTGGAAATAGAGAGGGTTTTGTGATAGCCGAAAACACGCCATAACTTCTTAGTTAAGATAGATATCGAAGCAGTTTTAAGTTTATATTACTTCTAAAAAATGAACCAAAAGTTTATGCATGACAGATTTTTTGATAAAATTAAAAATGGGCTCAAGGGGCGAAAAAAATAGAGTTTTTAGGAGAAAAAAATTCATAACTTTGTTAATTCTTAAAATATCAAATCCAACTATTTTTTTTATAAATGTACTCGAAATTATTTAAAACATTTGTATTCACAAGTTTTTGATAGGACTAACTCTTACTAATAAACAAATTAAAAGAGAAAATAAAAAGGGGGGTGGAAAAAGAAAAAAAATCCATAACTTCGCCAATTCTTAAATTATCGAATCCATTTAAATTTATTTCACATCTTCTCAATAATATCTACAACTTTTATACTGACAAGTTTTTCATAGGACCAATTCTTATCGAAAAAAAAAATAAAGAAAGATAGGAGTTGAAGAAAAAACCTCAAAACCAAACTCCTTATATTCTGACTCATTTTTAAATTCATTTTTGATTTTAAACGCATCAAAATGGCGGATCCTCTTAATTAGGAACTATATAATGTGACGTATTGGCCAGTTTTTTGATAAAGGCAGAATATATATTTTTAAAAAGGCTGCCAAAATTGGTATTTTGAACAGTATTTCCCGAAGCGATCAAGATTGAAAAATTGAAGAAGTATTCAAATAACAAATTGCGTTTTTTCTGACTCATTTTTAAATCTGTTTTTGCTTTTAAATGCATCCAAATGACAAGTTCTCTTATTTAGGAACTGTATAATGTGCTATGTTAGTCATTTTTTTTAATTAAAAAAATATATTAAAAAAAAGCTGTTAAAGTGGCATTTCGTAAAAAAATTCTCAAATTGTGTTTGAAGAATTGAGATGTATTCAAATAAAAAATTGCTTATTTAATGACTCATTTTTGAATTCAATTTTGGTCTTAAACGCATCTAATTGACAGGTTTTGTTTATGTTAGAACTGTATATTGTGCCTTATTAACTGGTAAATTTTTTGATAAAGGCTGAATATCTCTCAAAAAACACTGTCAAAGTGGGCACTTCGCAATACATTTTCCGAAGCGATTATGATTGAAGAAATGAAAATACATTCAAATAATAAATTGGTTACTTTATGACTCATTTTTAAATTCAATTTTGCTCTCAAGCGCATCCAATTGACAGTTTTTTCTTATTTAGGAACAATATATTGGTCTGTATGGGTCGATTTTTTAATGAAGTCAGAGTATATTTCAAAATAGGTATTTGAGCCAAATTTCTCTTAAGATGAATCTGATAAAATTAGTTCTTACAGAAAAATGAAATTAAAATTTTTTCAATAAATAAATAAATAAAATAAAATAAAGTTGTTAAACTGGGTTTATCTCTAATCATATTTTATTTTTTGTTTTGAAATGAGCACTCTTCGAAATCTACCTCTGCCTATAGGCCAAACCTACAGGGATTTTTCAATCATGATTGCTTCGGAAAATTGTGTTCAAATAGCCCATTTTGTCAGCATTTTTAAAAATATATTCTGCCTTTATAAAGTAACTGGTCAATACGTCACATTATATAGCTCCCAAATAAGAGAACTTGTCATTTAGATGCGTTTAAAAAGAAAAATGGATTTAAATTGAGTCAGAATATAAAAAGGATTTGAGATTTTTCATTGCTCCTATAAAAAACTTGTCGGTATAAAAGTTGTAGATATTATTGAGAAGCTTTAAAATAAATTTAATTGGATTTGATAGTTTAAGAATTGACGAAGCTATGGATTTTTTTCTTTTTCCACCCCCCTTTTTGTTTTCGTTTTAAATTTTTTTTATCAGTAAGATTTGGTCCTATCAAAAACTTGTAAGTAAAAAAGTTTTAGATAATTTTAAGAACATTTATAAAAAAAAAATAGGTGAATTTGATATCTAGACGAAATAATGAATTTTTTTCTCCCAAAAACCTTATTTTTTTTCTACACTTGAACCCATTGTTAACTTTATCAAAAATCTGTCATGCATAAACTTTTGGCCCATTTCTTAGAAGTAATATAAATTTTAAACTGATTCGATATCTATTTTAATTAAAAAGCTATAGTGTTTTATCTCTTTTTACAAAAACCCTCCCTATTTCCACCCCTTTGGTCCGATTTGGCCCATTAACGAACTTAACCGAAATTTTTTTGTCCCTTGATTTTATGCACTTGCTTGAAATAGATTTGAGCAGACTTCTAGAAGTTATCGTGTCATTAAAAAAGTAATATATATATTTATAGAGAGTGAGAGAGTTAAATAGATAGATATATAAACTTTTTTACTGGTGTTAGTTTTGCGGTCTAAGGATCATGATCAGCGTGTATCTGCAAAAATTGTTCAGGAATTCTAACATAGGAGCCACCGCAATCCACAATATGTAGTGTTTCATACAAAATCTATCTAAAAAATGCAGCTAACGTTCTGATTCAAATGACTCAGAAATTTTACTGCAATGCATTATTTTAAGATGCATAGAAGAATTTTAGCTTACGAAATTAAAAATTGATATCCTTAAATAATAAAAATAATAACCTCTATCTCTTCAGGCTTTAAATTAAGAAAAGCAAGAACGAAAACTCGTGCAATAGGATATAAAACATTTTCCAACCATTATCTGTATATTGTAATAATAAATAACAAACCTTTAGCATTTGTTGCCCTTTGTCTGAAAGTGTTAAACATTTAAAAAGCACAATTTTTAATAAGTTTGTTTGAATTATTTTCTATTAATGAACATTTCAACAGACATAAGATACATAACTCTTGTGCAGCCAGTAGTTTAAAATATTCCTTTAAAAAATGTAATTCTTAATTTGCGATTTATCGTCATTTTTTGGCATATTACTAAAGTTTTTTTTTTTTTTATAATTATTATTATTATTATTAAAAGCTTGAAATATTTAGTTTAGCTTTACTTGTGTGTACGTGGTTATAAAAGGGGGGTGGAATACATAGATTTTTGCAAAAGCGCTTCCAGATTTTTGCCCCCCTACTTTTAGAGCCCAAGTTACGCCTATGTACTTGATTATCCTGTCAACCAATTTTGCCAAATTATACAAATTGCCAAACTGGGTCAAATTATGCAAATTGACATACATTTTATTTTAAATAAAGAAATAACAAGTAAATGGCATAACAAACATGTGTAGTATGTTTAACATAAAATAATGGGACATTTACGATGGTCCAGAGTTGACATTTCATGTTAGAATTTTACTATAGTTTTTTGGTTTTTTTTGTTTTTTTTTGACGGGTTAATCAAGTAGTATCTTATATTGTCACTTGATCTTAGGGCCGTAACTATAAACTTGGAAGCCCCGGGGAAAATTAAAACTTTGCCTCGGGAGCAGTTTTTTTTCCGTGTGCCTCTGTTTAAACATACACAGTATGATTTGATAAGCCCAAAAATGACTAAAAAAAAGTAGAGTTGGGCAACCCTTCTTGGCAGGGACCTGGTGGCAACACAGTTTTTGCCGATCCCATTGAAGCTAGCATTGGGGAAAAATATGGACTTCTGATTGGTAGAATACTTTAAAGAGCATTTTTTTAGGTTCATTTTTAAATTTATACATTCATTTAATTTAATCATACGTTTCTGTTTAAAAACCTTTTGAAAGATGGATTTTGATAATTTTTTTTTTGATTTTATCTATATAAAGAAAGATTTTCCAGAATTTTCAAGATGCCTTTTATAATATTCAACCGATCCAGTAGCCCATATTTTCTACCTTATATTAGCTTGGGTGGGATATCAGTAAACATGGTGGCACGACATGACAAATTTAACTCAGCATTCTTCTGTCTACTCTAGAGCTGCTTTTGCATGCGAAGCAAATGGCAGAATATTGACTGTCGCGAAAAAACATTTAGTCAAGCATTTTGATTTTTTTTCTTTATTACTAACTTTTAGCTAGATGCTGGACATTTTATAGGAAGTTAGGCTAGAAACTGAAATCAATAGTTTTTTAACCATCAGTTTGGGGCCCCTCAGGCTTGGAGGCCCCGGTTGCCTTGGCGGTAGTTACGGCCTTCTTGATCTATCATATCGTTTTGGGGATGATTTCAAGATGTCAATTCAAAGCTGCAAAAGTACATTTTATTTTCATTATTTCTTCTTTTGTAATCTGTATATATTGCAGAGATATTTTCAATACAAAAGTTACCTTTCGTTTATTTTTTTTATATTACTTCAATAAAATGTAAATTAATGGGGTTTATTGTACTGATTCACAGATTGTTATTTAACAGAATTTAAATGCTGATATTTAATACAGTCAATTAATAAGTCGATAATCCGTGCATCCATAATTCGAAATTTTCTATAATTCGCGTTACTTTACGAATGTAAACAGTAAAATAAACAATTGAGAAGATTTACAAATTCATGATACAAAAATGATTTTTTTAAAAAAAATAATAAAAATTAAAAAAAAATCATAATAACACATTTTTTTATATAATTCTTTTATTTTTTAACAATAAAAGACAAACTATATTGTGGTACCTATTTTTATTTAAAATAACTTTTGAAAATAATTTTTTAAAAGTAATTTTTATTTAAAATAACATATATATATAGATATTTTAATAAAATAACTTTAATAAGGCATTTTTTGAAATAGGCTATTAAATTAATTGTTAGATTCTATATTTATCCTATCACTTTATACTGATTATAGAATTAAAATACTGCCTAGAAATAATAAAGTGATATACAATCCATAATACTCCATAATCTGTACAATCTTCGGCCCCAACTTGTGCGGATTCTAGAACTTTGACTGTATCTATTTTTGAATTAAATTAACCTAGTTTCAAAAGATTTATGCACATCTGGGTCTGTTTCCTTATTTCAGATAGAAATTTATTGAATTTATTATAAACTGAACATAGTGATAAACATTATATAATATAGTAAACTCCCTCAAATCTGCAAAGCTTGGGACCAGGGGTTGTGCGGACTGTAAAATTTTGCGGATTTCTGGTCATTAATTTGTTTACATTTTTAAAACATTAATTGGTAGTTAAGCATTGTATTCAATGCATATAATAAATTGAAACATTAAAATAATTAAATAAAATATTTAAATAAATAAATAATTAAAAAACAAGTTATTATTACAAAAAACATTAATTAAAATAAAATTTTACAAAAATATTAAAATAAAGTAAATATTTTAGATGCAATACTACATATAAATAATGATGAGGAAAAATCATTATTTTTATAAAGTAAAATATTTGCTTTTGTTAATAAACAAAAAAGATTAATTAAAAAATATTCATTTTATACAGCAAAAATTACACTGCAACTACGATACGATAATGATTATTTTGGTTAAATATCGAACATCGCAATTAGTAAACCGGATGTAAATCTCAAATTCGTTTCGTAACTAGCAGGGATACGAAAATAGTAATAGAACTATTGAAATAATAATTTTATATAGCAAAAATTATCCTGCCACGCGAAATGCAAACTCTACCAAACGGTCATAGAAAGTTATATCACTCTGCAACTCCGATACGATAATGACTAATTTGATTAAATATCAATCATTGTACATCTGAAAAACATTATTTAACACTGCAGAATTTAAATTGAAGGACAATGATTTGAATAGCACATTGAATTTTAATTAACATAAAAAAAAAAAAGAAGTTGAAAAGGATTTAAAAATATCTATAGTTAAAGAATTATTTGTATTGCAATAGCTGATGACTTCAGCGGCATCTTTAATTTCATTGTTTACATCTGAAAAAATGCACGGATTTCTGGCGTTCACAGTTTTAGGGACGCGGATTTAAGGGAGTCTACTGTAATTATAACCATTATCCAGTTCCATAAAACTGATATTTTGTCTGGTAATTATCATGGTACTTCAGTCTTAAATACAGTTTATTTAAACCAGATAAAATATTTCTTTATAAAATAACTATAGTAAAAAAAATTAAATAACTGCTTAATTCTCTGCCTTTTTCTGAATTAAAGAAACATGTTTGAATCTTAAATTTCTTCTAACAATCACAATTGGGAACTAAAATGGTCTATAGAGGTGCTGCTTGCAGCCTTTGATACAGGATAATTGTCCCTTTAATTTCCCTTTAACTAATGTTAAAGTCCCATTGAAACAATTCTTTATTATAAATGCATTTAAAGTTTTAGATATTCAAACTCCTTCTTTCTCCAATTTTTCCTTCATCATATAAGACAGAATACAAATGTCACACAAAATCTAAAATTGTGCAAAACAATAATTATTCTGAACAATTTCAAAATACATGTAATGCAATGGGATTTTACGGCGTTATCCTGAAACGAGAAGTTACATCTTTTCTCCACCAGATGGTGTATTCGAGCACTTGAATCGTCTATAAATTATAATAGGTACTACATATCCGTAAATAAATTTAGTATACATTTCATTAAACAAATAAATTGTTTTTGTACAGCTTTATATGGTTAAATAAGTAAAGAATTTGAAAGTACTTATATACATTATAATATGTTTAATTTTGACATTCCTAATGCAGAAATTTCAGTAATCCAGACATTTTGGTATATTCACTCATTTTTACTTTCTAATTGGTGCCATAATACATGTATGTATAAATTTCAGATATTGATTAAAAAAAATGAAAAGATTACCTAATTTACTACTTTTTTTCAATTTTAAAATTGTAAGAATTTTCTAAATTAATTGTGCAATTAATACAGATTTTTTTAAAAGTAGATTGCAAAAGTTTAGAATTAATGGTTATTTTACTGTATCTTTCTCCAAAAAGAAGAAGATGGTACCAAAAAGAAGATGACAGCAAACTCAAATTTTATTATTATTATTTACTTTTTCTATTTAATTTGTGATTTACTTCGACATTTGTAAGTACTAAATATTTAATTATTTTTAACATTAGCCTATTTGTAATATGCTATTATTATTAAAATATACAGTATAACATCTTTAATCCCGAAACTTCTGTAATATGGACATTTCAGTATGTTACTCGTTTTTGTTTTGAATTAGAGATAATAGATGGCGTCATAGCCCAGTCATATATTTAAACGAATTTCAGAAAATGACTAAGAAAATGAAAAAATTACGTAATAACAATTTTTTTTTTTCCAATTTTAAAACTGTAGGAACTTTTTAAATTACATGTGCAATAATTATAGGCGTTGTTTAAAAATTCATAATTAATGGTAATTTCATTTTCTTTTCTTTTTTTTTTTTTTTTTTTCAAAAGATAATAAGATGTCGCAAAAATAGGAATTTTATTGTTGTTATTTCTTTTTAAGTATTTAACTTGTGACTTACTTTGATACCTATAGCTGCTATATATTTAAGTTTTTATAACATTAGCTTTAAATATCACAATTTCAAATACAATACTGTAACTATAAGGTTGATTTTTAAATTACAATTGTAAATCTTAAATTTCTTACTGTAATTTTTTGTGTTTAGAATTTAGTTTATCAATATTTTTCATGACAAGTCTATTATTCTTGTGATGTGTATTATTCATTAAGTATTCATAAATCAAAAATCACAGTTTTTTAAATAATCGCACATTCATTGTTTATAAAATTTGCGACAGATGGCGATACTGCATAAGATTTACAAATTTTTTTTAAAAACATTTGTTTTTGAGCATTTTGAATTGATTTTTCTCAATGTTTTCAATTGTTCATTTCCTTACTTTTTTGTATTGCCATAGTAATAAGAGATATTTAGTGTTATCATTAATCTGTATGCATTTTAGTTACAAAACTTCTGTAATCCGGACTCGCTGTAATTGCGACAATTCCAGATTAAAGAAAAAATACTGTACTACTTAAAATATGTTAATACTGTATAATATCTTTCATATAGACATCTACAATCTGGATATTTCTGCAATTCAAACATTTTACTCTGTTTGTTTGTTTTCTTTTCAATTTATGATTATATATAGTGCCATAGTACATATATGAAGAAGTAGTACTACTTGATTATCCCATTGACCACTTTTGTCTAATTATGTATTTCGCCAAGCTACTCGCCAAAATATACAAATTGACATAACTTTTTATTTTAAATATCAAAAGAAGTAATAATATAAAAAGATTAATAAAAATATAGAAATAGTATTATAAAAAGATTAATAAAAATACAAATAAAACACCAAATTAAAATCACTTCATGATGTAACAAACACAGGTATCATGTTTAAAGTCAAATGAATGTGCCATTTATTATATGATGTCATTGGCATTTAATCTTATAGTATGACAATAAATATTTGGTCGAAAGGATAATCGAATAGTACAGAGGAAATTTCAGAAAATTACTAAGAAAAATGAAATGACTATTTAATTTACTATTTTTTTTTTAATTTTAAAATTGTAAAAAAAAAAAAAATTATTATGTTGACAATTATAATAACAGTAGAGTCTCAAAAATCCACACAACTTGGGACCAGAGGCTGTGCAAATGTTAGAATTTTGTTGATTTTGGATTCAATTGTTCTTTTTCTCAACTTATCTTTTTTTATTTCAAAGAAAAGCATGTAATAATTCAATTTAAGCAAATCAAAACTTGAATCTCTTTTATTTACATTTACATTAGCATTTTTGTCAGGGTTGGCAAGTTTCTTCCACAGTGGAAAAAACTGCGGAAAAAAACATGGAAAAAACCGGCCAGAAGAAATAGGTTTCTTCCAAGTGGAAGAAACTGTTTCTCTTTAAGAATTTACCATATATTTTCAATTTTGTAAAACATAATAAATATCTTCTTCCTATAATCTAATATAAATAAATTTCACTGGACCAAAACAAATTTAATTAAGCATATATGCTAAATTAATAATTGCATCAGTTTTTTTAGCCAAGATCGCACACAACACTTATCTAGAGATCTTCAACCATTGGCTAAATGAAAAGAAATTTTATCTAAAATACACAAAATCAATTAAATGTTATCCATTTCAATCTAATGAACATATTTTTTTATTACTTAAATTTCTGAAACTAGTAGTAAATAGTAGAGATTCTTTACTAATGGTAGAATGAAACCCATTTAAATAAAAGCTTTTAATTTACATCAATTTTATTAATATAAATAATGTATAATAATTACTATATTAAATAGAGATCAATCAAAAATACGGTTTTATTTTTGGCCCAAAATCTGAGTTTTGCCAAAAATGAGGGCAAAAATTCAGCCAGATCAAAACACTTAGTATTCCAAAAATCTTGTTTCTTCCTTCAGAAATTTTCAATTTTAGTTATTGATTTGAACTGTATCAGCTCAAATGAATGTATTGCAATGAACTTCATTGTTTATAATTATCAGTTATGATTTATCAATCATCTCATAGAAAATTTTTAGTTTAAACTGCATTAGATTTCAAATATTCTTTGAGAAAGTTCTAGAATAACAAATGATCATTTACGAAAATCATTATAAAAGAAAAATCAAGATGTATATACCTATAACTAAAGTATTTTAAAATTAAATGAAATTCGTATAATTAGAAAATTTTTCTGTGTCATGGATGAATTAATTACGTATTATTGTATATAAAAATGAAATTTTTGGATTATTAACAGTTTTACATAATTAATAAATACTATACATATAATTTATTTCAATTATGTATATTTATGTATGTATTAATTACTTTAAAAGATACAATTAAATCACTTAAATTTTTTTTTTTTTTTTGGATGTTATCATTTTCGGCCAAAAAGTAGCAAGGTCACCTAACTTCGGTTTTGGCTTTAAAAACCAGTTTTGATCAATCCTCAGTTTTTAAAAAAGTCATTAAAATCTTTATTTTTCTTAGTATAATGCAACATAGTATAACAAAAAAGTTTTTTAGCAGTAGGATGCTGCAATCAATTTCTCAACTTAAATTGGAAGAAAGCAAAAAATGAAGATTTTTTTTTTTCAAGTTCTACACTTCAGGATAGTTTAAAAGCATTTTGACATACCCATAGATGTTTTTAGAACATTAATCTTTTAAAATCAGCATTGAAATATTCATGATAGATGAAAAATATGAAAAAATACAAATTTATTTATATACTGTGTTGCACAGTTTAAAATAATGCACATTTATATGAAAATAATACATTTTTATATATAAACAATTTGTAGGTAGTTTCTTTTTCTTTTTTTATAAATGGAGCAATTAATAAAAAAACCCATTCCATAACATAAAATCCCAACCTCTACAGTAGTAAAAATCCATCAACTGAAAATGTCTGCTGAACCTGAAGTTTGTTATTAAAAAAATAACTTATCTTTACAAAAATAATATTTTTAATTATAATTAAATTTTCCAATCTAGATTTCATGTAATTATACTTTAATTCTTTTATATAGTTAATATACTTTAACTTTGAGCATTTGTTTTGATTTCTGGTGGTTTCTTCCATTTCTTCCAGTTTCTTCTGTTTTTTTCCAGTTTCTTCCACTGTCCTGGAAGAAATAGGTTTCTTCCGGAAGAAACCCAAAACTGATTTTAGTAGGTACCCAAAATTATTTTTTATTCAAATTTTTATACATTACTTATATAGCCCGTGGTTGATAACTTCAATTTTCTCTTATTGAAATTTCTTTTGAATTTCATAAATAGTCCTTATTTACCTGTTGATCAGTATTACTCTGGTGTTCCAATGACTTGAAAAATTTTCAGCTAAAACCAAACCCTTTTCAAAAAAAAAAAAAAAAAATCTCACATTCCAGAGTTAAAAAAGTCTTTTTTTTTCGGGGGGGGGGGGGGGTAAAATCAGATTAATCCGATTTAAATAACCAATTTTAACCAAAATTTAAAAACCAATAAATTTATTGGTTTTTTTAGAATTCTATTTTTAATTATTGTGTTTTTGTTTTTAAAATACATAGAGCAACTTTTTATAATAAATAACTAAAAAATAATAAATAATATTTATAATTTATAAAAATAATATAAGAAATAATTATATTGTTAAGAAAATACTATATTCTAGTTACTGATTGGTATTAAAAATTAAACATCTAGGCTTTAATCTAAAGCCATTCTATTATTTTTTAATTGAATTGTGCACACTAAATAAGAAATAAACTTCAATATGTTGTAATTGAATAGAAAATGGTAAAATATAAATTCAAATTAAATATTCATTTAATGCAAGCTATTTATTGAGGGATAAAAATCACAGTTTATTCAATACAGTGGAACCTCGTTAACATGCACCTCAAGGAGAATCAAAATTTTGTTCATGTTATCAGTATCAAATCATAGTATTCGTCTTTACAGGGGACTGTGAAAACAGTTCATGTTAAATGTAATTCATGCTAAGCATGTTCATGTTAATGAGGTTTGACTGTATTTTTAAGCAAATAGAAATAAAACAGGGATTTCATTGTTTGAACAAAAACACTAATTTAAAAGCTTTGTCTACTTCTAATCTATTACGAAGGCTTGAATGAACTAGTCCAAAAGAAGAAAACTGTCTTTCTATTCCAGCAGGTGAAGCCACGGCTGTTGTTTTTTGGTAAATAAATTCAATTTCAATTTCCCTGATTGTCTCTTCACCTCCCATTACATAAAAGGACTTCCACCAATCATAATCTGTAATAATATCTGAAACTTTTTCTCAAGCAATGGTAATTTTTGGAATGGGCCATTTTTTGCTTAAAAATATGCTACAGTGGTGAGAATATTTGGACAATTTTTTTTCATGAATGCCAAATCTTCATTATTTTCCTCTTCACTAAGTGAAATTTCATAATAATTAGATCAAAGTTAAAATTAATTTTGTAAAACATTATGTAAAAAGTAAATGTTTTAAGATTTTAGGTTTTAAATTAAAAAAAAAAAAATGTATTACTAAGCATACACCATTCGTCTGTGATCTGTGACTACAGTAAACAAACTAGCTATTTAGGTTTCAGAATGCTTTTTAAAAACTCATAAGCTTCGATTGAAATTTGACAGTGTAATATGGCAAAGTTTTAAAACTTGTTCCTTGCACATAGTATCTGCATTTTTAGTGAACATTAAGGAATTTGTTTAATTATTAACTTGTGAAACAAAAAAAGATTCAAATCATTTAGTTGCCAATATTGACAAACAAAATATGATTTATAAAGTGTTTCTGTGTTTCGCCTCATCGTCTAAAGTTTATTACAAAAAAACAAAGAATTAAAGGATTAGGAGGGGGACACCTGGAGTTAACCTGCACTTGCCGCATTCTTTCTGATAGCAATCTTGGAAATAACAGAAAAACACCTGTTACTTATTTACACCTACTTCTTATTTCTCTGCTAACTAATTTTCAACATTAAAAAAATGATTTAAATCAAATGATTTTTTTTAATTCAGCTGATTTAAATCTCGATTTAAATCAATAGATTTAAATCATGCCAACCCTGTTACATTCATTATCAGAACCAGTTTCACTGTCTTCAGAGAGATTCATTTTCAAAAAATAATTTCTTCATCTGCAATATGATTTGAAGTCTTCCTTTTAATTGTTAATCCTCCAACAATTTCTTCTTTAAAAACTCTTGTAACTTGGGTTGGAATCTTTTGCAAAATTCAACAGAGTTCAGCTGTTTTATCTTGTGTTATGGTTACAGAAAAATCGTTATCTTCATTCTCTTTTCAGATAAATAAAGTGCCAGGCCATATGTTAAGTCATGCATTAATTAAAACCTTGCATGAAATATAAAATAAATTAATTTGCTATTTTCTTTAGTGACTAATAGATGGTGTCACTATTAAAACATTTATACACTTATTTACATTTTTCATTGATTTCTATTATTTTATATTTTCTTGTATGTAAATTTCTGTAAAAAATTTTATTTATGTAAAATCCTTTGTCATTAGTATGTTCCCAAAAGTTAATGCTAAAAATTATTTTATTTTCATTCATTACTATTTGGAATAAAAATAAAAAAAAAAATACTTTGTAATTGCAAATTTCATTGATTACATTTTGAAGAAATGCAGATTTTGGAGATTTGAGAATTTTAGAAGTGCCAGTTTTGGAGACTGTACTATGTAGGTATTTTTTTTCCTTTCTCCAAAGATAAGAAGAAAGTACCAAAACATAGCAAAATCGAATTTCATTTTTAATATTTCTTTTAAATATTTAATTTGTGACTTACTTTGATATTTGTAAGTGCCATATATTTAGTTTTTATGATATTAGCTTTATATACAGTAAACATCCTATAGTCTGTCATCCTGGATAATCCAGTACAACTTTCGGAAATGCAGCTGAATCAAGAAGAAGTAAAATGTAGGTTGAAGCAGATTTTGATGAACCAGAGAAGCAAATTTTGGCATGCAAAATAATTATTGAGAGTGTTATCCCCAAAGATGTTGACTCTGATGGCAAAAATGTAGATGGATCAAAAAACATCACTTGGAATGATGTTGTTGGAATGGATCAGCTGACATTTGAGTACATTCATAGATCAGGCATTCATTAAAGCATATGGAAATTATGAAAATCGACAGCTTATGAAATGACCTAAAAAAAGATGTATGAAAACTACTGCAAAACAAACTGATATTTGATATTTTTTTAACTTCGTAATAAGCTTATGGATGACATATATGTTACCCATGACATTTGAAAAATTGGAATTGTATTTTTCATTCCATTTGTTGTATTCCATTCCTCTTCTTCATTATTGTATTACAGTCGACTCCCTCAAATCTGCAACCCTAAAAATCCGCAACTCTCTAAAATCGGCACATAATTTAAAAATGTAAACAATGAAACATTCAGTTCAGATATAGGGACAAAATTTGACTTTTTTTAGTTTCTATCAATTCCAAACATATTTTAATTTGTAATTTTTGTTATTATAACTGACTTCATGTTTTTCCTTGAAGGAAGAACAAATTTATTTCTGAAAAATTCAATATATTGCTGGTATCAATGAAAATCATAATTTTCTTACTGAATATATTTATGTATTAATCAAGTTTTTATGGTTACTAAGTCTGACTAAACCTGGAATAAAACTTCCTTATTTTATTATTTTTATACGAATTAGTATTATAAATGATTTATAAGGCAAGTTTCATTTAAAATTTTGGGAAAAATACATTTTATCTTTATAATGAACACTTAATCATACATTTTTAATTAGACCATTGTTTATAATATTTTAATCATTTTAAAAAATATCTAAATTTTTATTATTTTGCTTTATTACTTATTTTAATGTTTTAAAATATTGGAAGCATTCATTATAATTTAGATTGCTTTATTAATTACATTCAAATTACTGTTTTAAAAATGTAAATGTAATGACCAGAAATCCACAAAGTTCTAAAATCTGCACAACCTCTGATTCCAAGCTGTGCAGATTTCAGGGAGTCTATTATAATTGTATTACTCATAAAAAAGTTGTAATTTTTAAAAATACATTTTGAATGTGTATCTTATAGTTTTAGAATGTTGCTCTATTACTAATCTTTTTTAAAAAGTACAAAAATAGAATAGTGAAAATGGGTGACAAATGTCTCTTGCACGACTAAAGTGCATAACAAATATTCATATGCCTAACATATGAATAACGTATTTTTCTTGATATGTTAGTTATTCTTGTGATTTCTATTAGTTATCGAGTATTTGTAAATCAGAAATCGTAATTTCAACAAAAATCATATGGTTATTGTTTTTAGTTGGCACTCTGCAAAAAATATACATAATTATTTTTAAAATATATACATATTAGAGCACTTCGAAGTAATTTTTCATGATATTTTTTTCAATTATTAAGTTGATTGCATTTTTGTGTTGCCACACTTAGAAGAGACTATTATTATTATTTATCTAAAAAAAAATCTAGTTGAAAAAATTTTTGTAATCTGGAATTTTCTATAATCTGAAATTGCTGTAACCGCAATGATTCTGGATTGAAGAAGTTATACTGTAGGGGTGAGTGTTATATCTTGGAACAGTTTTCACATTTATTTTTTTACTTCAAAGACTTTTATCCAAGTTAAAATTTAAAGGCAGCGTTTGAATACACTAACATTTTTCTCTATAATATATTTTTAGACAATCGGGCAGTTCGTAAATAAAACATTGTCCCTCATTTAAAGTAAGGAAAGCAAACTGTCCCAAGATACAACATTCTATTGCACCTTGGGACATACTGTATATTTCAGGCAATAGACATGAGACTAATAAATAATTTTGCACAATAACTAATACAATATTTTGTAGAATAACAATAGCTAATTTTGTAACAATGAGATTTCTGTTTTAGAAGAAAACAGGGAATAAAACTCAAGTTTCCATCACTGGCAAGGGCATTAACTAACTTCAATTAGAGTTAGAGAACTTCAATTTCAATTAGAGAACTTCAACATGGTAGAGGAAAAAAAATGCTAGATATTTTTTTTTACAACAGTCTTCTTTCTTGATTTATTACTTCTAACACATCTGTGGTATGATCATAATTAATATTATCATTATCTTTAGTACTAGATAAAACCAGTTATCTATTTTTATAATAATACAAAGTTATTATTAAAATAACTAAATTATTATATAATTACTTAATTCTAAACTATGGAATATCCCAATGTTTGATATTCCTATTTTTCTTCAAATGTGTATGCATACATAATCACTGTTACAGAAACCATACGTGAAGTACATTTGAAATGAAGCTTGTGTTGCTAATAAATAATAATAAAAAAAATGTTGTGCACTTTTTTTTTATAAGAATGACTATCTATTCCCCAACATACTTCCGTTTGGTGCAAGTGAACAAGTTTTTATTGCTGTTGAATGCATTATGTAACAAAAAACTATAATGAAATATCTTTAAACAGTAGCTATTTCTTGTAAGTGTTATTTAATACAAAGCAGTATATTATTGACTTCTCTTCATCTGAATCAATAAAGTATGCAAAAAATAAATGTAACTAGTTTTGTATATCACTTAAAATAAAAGAAATAAATTCCTAAAAAAATCATTTTGATAGCAATGTTGTTACTGAGGAGGAAGGGATGATACCATATGATATCAAAAGGGGGGGGGGGAGGTTCAAAATTATAAAAAAGTTGATAACATTATATTTGCACGGCCCCTTTACAGATTCAAAATTACTATTCTTTCTACGGCAGTTTTATACTATGCAAATTCATTTTCTACTTTTAATTAAAAAAACCTCTTAAATTTGAAGATTTCTTTCTACAGACATTGCTTTTAAGAGCTGTAGCTATGAAAAATGAACCGATCGTTACTGGAGATGTGGCAATAAACTTGTTATGCATGCATATAACATATTTGGTGCAGTAAATTCAGCTGTTTTATTCAACATTTCAGTTGAATGAAAACTCCATAAATGAGTTTGCAATTACTTGGCTTATTTTAGAAAATGCAATTTTGCATCTCTTATTCTTTCTTTAAAGCTATATAGCTATTTTTTAGCATTAATAATGTTTCATGTCATTTTTATGTTACTAGTGTGAAACACGGTTATGAAAGTTTAACATGCAAAAAAAGAAAAAAAATACCCACAATAAATTTATTTATTTCGCTATAGTTCATGGATTTTATAGGTCATTTTCATAGCTCTCTTTTCCTCTCTTTTCCTCTCATTTTGTACCATTTCCCTAAGTTGCAATTTCAGCAAAATCAATTAACAAAGAAAAAAAAAAAAAAAAGTATGTATGTAATGCTAAAACCTTTGACAATACAATCATTTTTTCAAAATACAAATTTTAACCCTCTAAAAATATCTGTAACTGCATGTCACTTTGTGCCTTAACCCTTCCAGCACGAGCAATTCTGTTAGTAAAGTGAAAAATTATCGACTGCCATAAGAATTTACAATAGATTTTTTTTTAAATTACGAATCCCCTAATTTAGGCTTGCATTGTAAAAACAAAATTTTATTAAAATATTATTGCTGCCATTTAGAAGTTTGGAATTAAAATTAGGCATCCCAGGGGGAATTAAAAATAGGTATCCTGGAATTAAAATCAGGTATCCTTGGGCACATTTTACTGGAAAAGGTTAAGTAGAAGATATTTTTTCTACAATAAAAATGACTAAATGTCTTTATTTTGACACAATCTTTTTAGAGAATCTTTGCAAACCACATTTACATCACCCATTTTTTTTTTTTTTTTTTTTTTTTTTTTTTTTTTTTTTTTTTTGAAGGGATGGGAGAACAGAAATAATTTTTAAAAGATAAAACTTGTGAAAATGTTAGCCAAATCACTAAGTGTTGGAGTGTTTTGGTGCTGTTTCATTTGCCTTTGGTTGAAGTTTTCACTACTAAATATCAATATTTTATCATGAAATTTTAAAGAAGGCTCGAATACACTATTATTTATAACCTATTGAAATTTCAGAGTATTTGGACATTAAAATCTACATTTTTTAATGCTGCGTTAATAAAGCCAAGTCTAATATATATATATATATATAAAGCAAAATAAATTATTATAAACAAACTTTTTTTCATCAGTTGCTGAAAAAAATTCAGACAATAACAAGTTGGAAATTGCACGTGAACGTAGCAAATGAGGTGCGTTCGTACGATAATGAAGTTTTAAAAATATTCAGATCTTGCTGATATAGTAGAGCGTACTCCGGATACAGTATAGTAGTCAAAATCTTTACGTTTCTGTAAATATGCAGGAAGTAATTTTTATTACACCTCAGCAAGGTATGTCTTATTCATAAAATGTGAAATAGTTGAATATAATTAAAACACGTACCAAATCATGTTTCCCCGTATAGCATTATATAGTGGAATACTTTTGTGTAGCCCTGTAATTTAATAATAAAAATTCTTTGCATCACAGATTGTACAGAATGCATATTTTAGTATATATTTCATAGATTCATGCCAATTCTATTATGTTCGAATGAGTGTAACATCATAAAAATGCATTTGAAACTTTTTCGCCATTGACCGTAATGTAACGGAATCCTTTTGATTGTCCCTGTAATTGATCTATGCATCCGATTTTCATAACATTTGAAATGACTCGACAAAATTACGCAATAATTATATGTTTTAAATTTCAAACGATTAAAATGAATTTAAAAGTTTTTTCCCTATTGACCGTAATCTAACGGAATCCTATTGAATGTCCCTGTAATTGATCTATCCATCCGATTTTCATAAAATTTGAAATGACTCGACAAAATTATGTTATAATTATGTATTTTAAATTTCAAACGATTCGGTTGGGTAGTTTTTGCGTTGTTATATGTGGACAGACGGACGGACTGAGCGACAACAATAGGTGCTACGTATTTACATAATTACGAACGCACCTAAAAAATGATTTTTTTAACTGTTGAAATAGGTCAAGTGAAAAAAGTTCTTTTTTGAGCCATTTTAGTACTAAGTATTAATATATTTTACATTGTTTTGCACAAGCAATAAAAACTTAAAATTTAAATTCCTAATAATTTCAAAGGATATGGACGAAAACAACAACTTCTTAAAACATTTAAACTATCAAATTATCCCCCATACGTCCCTCTCCTCATTTTGGGATAGTTCAAATTTACATTTTATATCCAAATATCAAAATATGTGAAAGAGCAAATACAAAAGAGCCTGCATTTCTTTTCCTCACTCTAATACTGCAAACCATTTTAAAAAACAGAATAATTAATTCTTAAAAAAAAAAAAAAATACTTTCTCAAAGCCATTTTCGTGTCTCTCTAGTATTTTCCCCATAGGATTAACTATACACACATTTTTGATTTAAAAAAAATTACTTAATTTTATACGGTAGCTCTACGAAATTAATTCTATTTGCATACCAAATTTTTAATGAATGATTGGGTATAGGTTTGGTTCGTGTATAATCAGACTGAGAGTTTAAATAATTAGTTTGGAAATCAAAAAATTAACTTAAGCTTTCGAAGTCAAAAAAAGTTATCCGTAAAATCCTAATTTTTACAACTAAGTCAAATTTTTAGCCCGAAAATTACACGCAGATAAGAGAAATACATTTATATCTCAGTCATTTAATTAAAAAGTTACAGAAGTGAAACAGCTAGTTTGAATTTTAAAAAATTCTATATGTATTCTATCCACCAGAAAAAAAAAGGAAAAAGAAAAATAATAGCGAGAAAACTTATTTCTACAAGTAAATATTAATATCTTAGCACTTAAATCATACGCAGGCTTTGGTTAACATGTATTTCTTTAAACTTTTAATGCCTCCTTGTTTAATTTTGCGACTTTGTATCATTAAATATAATTATATTTATTTTTTTACGAAATGTCACGCATTTAACTGACACACATTTTCTGTAACGCAAATAAGTCTTTAAGCATTTTGAGGGATATGGTATGCGTATTTATATATATATATATTTTCGTGAAAAATTAAATTTTGTAACGGTAGATAAAATCCTACTACTCAAATAAAAAACTCCCACGAGCGCTTTTACTATTAAAAATGATTTTTTGAAATTTTTTCAATTAAAAATTAAAAAGCAGACAAAGTCGAATCAAATAGAAAAAAATATACTAATTTGAGGTCCGCTTAAGATTATTATCTCAATCTCGGGCAAAGTTGGGCAAATCCCATACCGTAATTTTTGGAAAAAACGCCGCTGCGTTTACGTGTTTTAAAATAAAATTTCAAGCGATACGGCGTTTACGAGCATTTTTTTCAAACAAGCGTGGTATTTTTTCTTTTTTTTTCCGAAAAAAAAATCGGTCATAAATCCAAAATTTCGGACTTAAAATGTATCGCGAATTCCGACAAATGGTCGCGAAAACGAATTAATTTCGATTTCGTTAATCGTTCAAAGAAAAATCACCAATTTCGACAAAATATCGCGAAAAAAATGGCAAATTTAATTAAAAGACAGCAAAAAAATTATGCAAATTTGGCGTAAGATTGCGAAAAAACGCAAATTGCATCAAAAGGGCACGGAAAAATGCATAGTTAATGCAGGAAGTAGATTTCCCTCTCCTCCCCCCCCATCTTTTATAATCTTTCAAAAAAATCTGAAAATATATTTTTTTTGTTTCAAAGATTCAGACATCAAATTTAAAATAATGTGGATGAGCCGAAATTTACAGATCCGGCCGAACGAAATATATCAACAATGCCTGAAATGCTAAAAGTTTGCCCCATCCAGCCAAGTCCGGGCCCGACGTAACCAGACTCCATTTTTCATAGAACTCATAGACTCATTTCTCGGAGTTCTCGTGCAAATTGTATTCCTTTAAAAAGTAAAAAAAAAAATTCCATGAATAAGTCAGAAAGCTTTGCGTTGTTGAAAAAAAAATGTTCGAGTAACAAAAAGAAATAATGAACTGAAAATATGAAACTAAAGCAAAACTCTCTTTCTCCTCGATAAAAAACGAAAAAAAAAACATTTTCGTTATTAATGAGCCGATTTTGTTCAAATTTTCAGCAGTTGGCAATAATAATAATTAATAATAATTAAAATATATTAAATTTCAAGGATATTATAGATACCCATCAAAAAGCACACTCTTTGACTCACTGGATAAAAAATCCCGTTATTATGATGTGTTTGTTTATTTAGCTGCGGCGACATCGTGAAAATCCGATGATTGATTGATAATGTTTTGCTATGCAAATAAGAAACAGCTAGGGTAAACCGTACAGTTATTGGCACCTAAAATACAACTTTTCTGTTGTGAGACTTGGTGTGACTTAATTTTTATAGGTAAAATTAAACCAAAATTTAATTTAAAACCATTAAAGATGCTATTTACTGATAATGCATAGATAAAACAATTGAACCTAAAAGTAAAATAATTAAAAAATATAAACAAATGTAAGACAGAAATCATAGTTATTGGCACCCTATTTTTAGTTATTCGCACTTTATTTGACAGTTATTTGCACTCTCCAAAAAATCATCTACATGGATGTAAAGACAAAAGAAATCCATAAACTATTTGCATGTACCTTTAATAAACATTTTAATTACAATGAAACTAATTATATTAAGTGAAATTCTTATAAAATTGACTTATTTTGTGCAATTTTTTAAAACAAATGATTGAAAGTATATAGAAAAGCTACAAAAAATGTCATGACTCTCTCTTTTTTCATTTTACTTTCTGCTGTCTTTACAAGAAGAAAGTACTGGATTCATGAAATTTTTTTACTTCCAGGTTTTGAGACAATTATACGTTTTAGGGATCAGAGATACCAAAAAATACGTTTTTACACAAAATGTCTGTCTGTATGAATATATGTGACACAGATTTTGTAGGCAATCTGTCTCAAGAACTAATACATGAAATTTAATAAAAATTTATATTTAGTTAGTCTCTGATATAAATTGGTGCTGATTAATTTTGGTGTATATTGCTTAATGAATGACACTGCTATGCAGCATTTTTTCCGATTTCCGCAATAGCTTAATCTGCATAACTAATGCATGGATTTTAATCAAACTTCAGCTTCAGATAGTGTATGACATAAATTGACATTTTCTGTATTTTGGAGTAAAGTGCTCAACAAATGGCATAGCTATGCTGCATTTTTTACATTTTCCAATAGGGTAAACAGTATAGTTAATGTCATCTACAGTACACCATTTCCAAAGTGAGAGAATGTGTGACTCAATTTTTATAGATAAAATGAAACCAAAATTTAATTTAAAAACACAAAGTACTATTTTCTAATAGTGCTTAGATAAAGTAACTAAAGCTAAAAGTAAATTAAAAAACAACAATTTAAGACAACATTTATACTTGCTTTGACTGTTATTGACACCCTCTAAAAAATCATATGCATGAATGCTAACACAAAAGAAATCAAAATGTTAGTTTCATATACATTTAATAATTATTTTAATTATAATAAAATTGATTATATTAAGTGAAATACATAAAACTGAGCAGATTTTAAATATTATACAGTGTGTCCTTTAAGTTCTGGAACTTCGTACATCCCTCTGACATTTTTCAACAGTGGAGGATCAATTTTTCTAATGACAGTTTCTAATGGATACCATAATGAATCTTTTTTTTTTGGGGGGGGGGGTATAGCCATGACTCTCCTTTTTTTACCATTGTATTTACTTGTAGTTCAGATTTTTGTACTTGCTCTACTATCCCAGAGAGTATGTTTCCTTCATGTTTGACAAGAACATGCCCACACAGCACAAATTGGTAAATATGACATCCATATAACGTAAATTACATCTATATACCATGTCTAGAATTCATCCAAGGAGTTTCATATTACGTAGTATCTACGTAGATATTGCCATCAGATGTCTCTCCGAATACATCCATATAATGTTCACTGGACATCCAGATTGACGTAATATCTATGTAAAACGGATGTTTATGTCCATGTAGATCATTTTCTAAACATAATATCTACGTTATATGTATGTATATATACATCATATCTACATAATATGTATATGTATAAACATCATATCTACGTAATATGTACATGTATATACATCATATCTACGTAATGTGTACATATATATACATCATGTCCATGTAGTATGTACACATATATGTACATCATATCTATGTAATATGGAACTGTATGCGTATACTAGACACTTCTGCCATCTTGTTTTTTTAAATTTCAAAAAATATTACACATGAAAGTTTCAGATTTTAAAAAGTTAAAATTATTGGTAAAAAGCACAAATATTAATTGTTCAGATAATAATAAATATGATTAACATAAAAAATTAAAGAAATTAGAAAGAATTTTTGTTTTATCATTTTAAAACATGAATAATTTATCTTTTAAAAATGCTTTTTTTTATTTTACATTCAGAAACATTCATCGTTCATCAATCTAAACAAATTTAAAAAAAAAACTAGTTTGTAAGAGCACCAATATTATTTTTTATTCTACTTTAGTATACTTACTTCATTATATCACTTTTGACACAGCAGTAGGAATTCCACCATACCCACAAATTTCTTAAAAGTTTTTTTTTATAAAATCTTCAATGCGAAGATGAATCCTTACTCCTCGCAAAGGCAGCATACAGTCCAAGGGCACCATCAATTCATCACCACACAAATCCCAGTTGCTCGCAAAAGATCACTAGTGATAGTTGCTTATTATATAAGAAAACTACACACCTGTGATCTTTTGAAAGCATTCAAATTTGAAGTAAGATCTGTCAGATGTTTATCTCCACTGGTATATGTTTTGTGTTAATTGAGATATTGTTTCTTGACATAACAAAAAATAATATTGACGCTCTCTACAAACTAGTTTTCTTTCTTTTTTTTAAATACATTACTCGCTTAATTATATGTTCTAAAAATGCATATTACACTACAAGCAACGACAAAACTAGGACTTATTTTCTCATTACTTTTAACATTTTGACCATTGAATCTATTGAATTCATGATTGAACTAAATATTTATTATACATTCAAACACAAAGAATTGAAACAAATTGTTGATCCCGAAAAGTTTTTGTCCTGTATTTATACAAAGTAATATTTAGTAGCATTTGAATTAGACAGAGTTTGAGGAGTATGGGAGAAAGAGAATAAGAAATTAAATATAATCCAAACACTTTGTAAAGTTTATTGTACAAAATTAAGATTCACTATAAAATGAAAACATTTAAAATGTGAAATCAATGAGTAACCAGTAAGTAAGTTATGTAAGTTAAATACAAAAATCACTCTACTATTATAATATGTCAAGAGAATATCAAAAAAATTGAAAAATTAATTCAAAATCAATTTCATGATTAAAAATTTGTTTATAGTTATTTAAAAATAAAGTTTAAAATCATAAAAGAAAAAAACTACTAAAATATAATGTCAAATAAAGATGCACAGTAAAAAATAACTCAAAAGATTTACTTACATACAATCCAGCTCGATATTTAATCCAAACGTCACACTGTATCTCGCATCTAAATTATAAACATCACACAATTCTATTGTTATATTCAGTGGTTGTTGTAAATTCTAATTGTTTTAAAGAAACAAATTTGTCTTCTTAATACAACTAAAATTCATAAAAATAAGAATAAACTATCTTTGATAGTCTGATTTAAAAGAACTAAAAAACTGCTAAAAACAAAAATTTCAATAATGGCGTCGGCGTGTTCTGTTTACAAAACAACACAAAGTTGATGTTGCCACAAGAAAAAATTTATCAGAAATAAAATATTTAACTCTAATTTACCTCCATATTATGTTAGTCTATAAATTGTTGGGATATACCGTACTTTCGGGCGTATGCGCCGCACACACCGTAAGCGCCGCGCACACCGTAAGCGCCGCACCTCCGAAATTCCTTTAAAATAAAACAAATATTCATCAGAAGCGCCGCAAGGCCGCACTTATGATAATACATCAAAATGTTAAAAATTGCGTTATATTCAGTGTTTGTTCGCGATTTTTTTAACATTTGTAAGATAAATCCAATTTTAAATTTAGTACATTTAGTATATTTTTTATGATAAAGTTAAATTTGAATTCGTGCAGCCTTTTTTCGCAATTTTTAATACGTTTTTTATAGTTTGTAACGAGGCTTGCAGGTTTTTATCGCGATATTTGACGAAATTTGCAGGGTTTTATCGCGATATTTGACGAATTTGCAGAGTTTTTTCGCGATACTTAAAAAAATTTGCGTTTTTTATGGGGATGAGCAAGAGATGTATCATGATGAATTGAATGAATCATGAATATTTGAATAAATAATAAATCATGAATTTTGATACTTGAAGCAATACTTAAAAAAATTGCTCTATCAAAAGCATTGAAATTCCGTGGATTTATCCAACATTTTTTAAAGCCATTTGTTATCCAGTCTTCTTTAATTGAAGTAATTGCTTTTTGAAGAACTGGTGCAAAATATTCCTTTGTAAGGGTACCATCTCAATTTTTCCTGTACCATTCTAAAAAAACCTGTCTTCCATGCTGTTTTTAAACCTTTGAATACTGCAACACCACATGGCTGTAGGATTAGAGTTGAGTTTGGGTATAATGAAATAAGAATTTCTTTAAACAATGAGTGCCACTTTTTTTATTTCGAGACTTTATACCATCAAATATCATTTATTGTTATTTTTTTACCAGTTGTTATAGGTTTAGTAGACACATATTTTATATAACATAAATAAATCTAAGCATTTTGAGAAAAATGAAATGTGATTTTTTTTTTTTGCATGAAAAATACAATTTCGAAACTGTAGGTAAAATCCTGCTACTGAAATGAAAAAGTTTTACAAGCACTTTTACTATTAAAAATGATTTTCTTGCCACTTTTTCAATTAAGAATATAAAAACAGACGAAACTGGATCAAATATATAAATTTATAAAGATATGAGGTAAGTTTAAGATTATTTTTTTGGTCTCGGCAAATAAAAGTTTAAACATGGTTCAGCTTACCTGTCTGTAAAAGTACTTTACATGTTCTTGAAGTTGTATTAATTATAGACATTAAACAAAAATAATCAAATATTTAATAAATATTCCTATTGCATTAAAAACACAGTAAGGAAATTTTAGCTATAAATTTTTGAAAATCATAAACAATTATGTTATGTGGTCTATATACATTTTAATTTTTATTTCAGGTACACCTGTTTCTGATGTCTATTCTGAACATGTACAGAAAAAACTTATGAAAACAGATTGCACTCAAAGGCTATATATTTTCTATTCAATGAATTATCTCATGATAAAGTTATTCTCAGTCTCCGAGATAGCGTGCAATAGCATGATTTTCTTTATTTTCACAGTGAAATTACTGGACAGTTTAAAAAAAAATTATCAAAGTATATCAAGTTGTTACAACAAGAAAATATGTTGCTATAAGGAAAGGGCATGTTTACAAACAAACTCATCCTTCAACCAATCTACCAGTTACATTTTTGCTTTCGCGATCATTACAGGGATCATCAAGACGACATTGACCAATCATACAACAGAGTTTTTAATCGCTGACAAATCAGACCAATTAGATCGCTTTGATTTCTTGGGTATCGTAGGAGTCTTAAAGAGGGGCACGAAATTACTGTGGATCCACAGTAATTTTGTCGACAGTGACGTCAGCTGCCCTTTCCTTATTGAGAAAAATTCGTGTGTAACAAACTTTTGAAATCTCTTTAAAAAGATTCTTACTAAATGATAATTTATGTAGACTTCATTGTATTCACATTAATGAGAAATCTCTCACATCAAAGATGAGTTGTAATGGGCCTTTTCAAGAAAGTAATTTAAGTGACAAGCTGCGATTCCATACCAATGAGAAACCTATAGCTTGTAATGTATGCCACAAAAGGTTTTCATATTTATCTGATTTAAATGTCCATATACGAGTTCATACGAAAGAGAAACCTTTTTCTTGTGAGGTGTGTAAGAAAGGTTTTACTCGAAAATCTGATTTAAATAATCATCTACGCATTCATACCAATGAAAAACCTTTCATATGTAGGATATGCAACAAGGCATTTTCATACAAATCTTGTTTAAAGAATCATCTGCTTGCTCATCAGAAACCTTTCTCCTGTGCGGTGTGTAACAAAGAGTTTTCTCTAAAATCTACTTTAAATGTTCATCTACGTGTTCATACTAATGAAAAACCATTCATTTGTGAGTTGTGCAACAAAGGTTTTTCTGCAAAAATTTATTTAAATAAACACCTACAAAGTCATACTAAAGAAAAACATTACTTTTGTGAGGAGTCTAGCAAAGAGTTTTCTCAGGAATCTTATTTAAGTAATCACATGTCCATTCAAACCAAACAAAAACCTTTCTCTTGTGAAGTGTGCAACCTAAGTTTTTCTGAAGAAATTAAATTAAATAGACACTTGCGAATTCACACTGAAGAAAAGCCTTTCTCTTGTGAAGTTTGTAACAAAAGATTCTCAGAAAAACGTTACTTGAATAACCACCTGAAAATTCATACTGAAGAGAAACCTTTCTCTTGTGAAGTGTGTAACAAAAGATTTGCTCAGAAACGTTATTTGAATATCCATCTGCAAATTCATACTAAAAAAGAAACATTTATCTTGTGAAGTGTTTCTCATTTAAATGGACATCATCATATCAATTCCATAGTGTGACATTTTTTTAATATACATCACATACAGTTCGTTTTCTCTACAATGGTTGAGAGGTTCTGCTCTCAAAACTGGTATATGGCAGGTGCTGTGTTCGAACCCAATCACAGCCGTCAGCCTAATCGTTTGGAGATTTCCGTGGTTTTCTTTGAACCTCTGATTTCCTTGCGTAAATACGGATTAGGTTCCCTTAGAAAAAAACCCATGGAGGGCACCCCGCTTAAGGCCTATATTCCTTGTACTGGTAATTGGCCATCAAGAATACAACCAATCATCATTTTTTCTATATGACTATGTGGAGAGAAAACTTGTCGAGTCCGTTTCATCTTTTGTTTTCCCCTAAAAATAAAAAACTGATAGTCAAAAGTACTTAAGTATCTAATAAATGTTGCAACATTTTAAAAATAATTTTTTTCTTGTCTGAAATTCTAGAAATGACCTATCAGTATTTAAAAGTACGCTTAGCAGTAGTACATCTATCTCCAAAATGGAATGACTGGTATTCTGATAGCAGATGTTGAGAAAAAGTAGTTTTTATATTAGATTGACTATCTTTACTAATCTGGATACCATTCATTTTGCTTAGGATCAGACAGTAATATTGCTAAATGCACTTTTAAAAAGTTAACAAGTTTTTCATAACTATTTCAGATAAACAAGAAAACGTGTTTTATAAAGAATTCAACCCAATTAGGTACCTATCTGTTTTAGATCTTGACATATCGAAATCATCCATGTATGAATCTAAGTTTGCATAATTTATTTCTAGAATTATTGTCTCCTGGCTTATAACCATTCAGAATTACAGTATTAACCATCTATTTAATCCAACTTTATATTACATCTTTAACTGCATTCTGAATAAAGATACAAATGTGAAACAAGTAAGATGTGTTATGCCAGAATAAATTAAAGATATAAAACATTCTCTCTGTTTTAAAATAAAAGTAATTGTCATTGACAGCTCTCGCTTAATGAAAAATTGTTTCAAACAATATAACATTCACTTTGTCAAATTTACAGATTCAAGAACGACAATAGAATATCGGGAAAAGTTTTGTTTACTGTTGTCTATGCCTTCTATCATGATCAACCTATAATGTTGTGAGTGAAATGAAAAAAAAATTGTTTAGTACCTTTCTTGTCTCAATATTGTCTTATAATTTAAACAACTTCTTGAACAGATTAGTAATTACTTGCATTCACTAAAAATGGAACTGAATATGTATGATTTGGTGAGAAAGTGAAACTAATTACACTTTTAATTATTTTTAACAAAATCAACTGATTTGTGAATAAATAATGCAAGTAGTAATTTTTCCAGTTGAGTGAAAGAATGCCCAGGGTGTGACTTGAACCCAGAACCATTTGCTATAAAAATAAATGTTCTCATAATTTAGCTATTTGGAAGATATCCCAAAAGTTTTCTGAGTGAATATTGCCTCACCTCTTATTACACAGATAGCCTAATTCGAAAAACACTGGCAGTTAAAGCAAAGCTTTTGGGCTTAACTGGACTTGACAATGTATCATCAAATTGAAAAAAATCTTCCAAAAGCCTCATTATTTTGCAGTTAATTATAGTAAATTGTAGACATATTTCTTATAACTTGGTCATGTTATTAGAACAGTAAAAGAGAATGAATTGCATTTATCTCACATAGTTAGTCTGCTATTTACAATGAAAATTTTGAAATATATTGTATTTCAATGGCAGGGCTAAAAGTAGCGATTAATTTTTACATTATTTTCGTACCATTATTTTCAAACCTTAAATTTATAGTATATCTCCTTTGCACATGTTGTCAAATTGAATGGGAACGATTTTTGCTTTGAGAAAGCAGTTTGAGATAGAACTGAACAATAATCGCCGATGGCACCTCATAATTGGAGTGTTTTGTGAAGTTTCGAGCACAAGGGAGAAAACATTTCTAAGAATTTTGTATAAATTTAATATTTTTATTGTTGTGACTATTTTTCATTTCATGAGAAATGCCAAGTACTTTAAAATATATCTATATTACATATCTATAGACAACAAATGGGATTTTATAACAATTATTATGATTAATACAAAGAGAATTTTGGATTGCTATTTTTAAAAAAATTATAAAATTATGCCTAACTAGCCATTTTTATAGCACAGAAAAGATCATTTAATGGATGTTAATTGAAGTCAAAAGTAGAAGAACGTTTTATGCAACAAAAATTATATTTTAAAGCAGATGAAGTAATGTGTAGCTTTGATTTGAAGCATATTAAGTGTGTTTTTGCAGTTTTAACTAAACAACACTGCTGGTTCTTACACTTTAACACAACACAGGATAGTGTACTCTTAATTTTCACACCGAAATATACGAGCCATTGGACAACTTTCAAGTTACACATTCTATTCTTTTTCACACTTCAAAACAATAATAAACACAAAGTGTTGCTACCCATGGAAAGAAGGAAAAAGAAACTTACATTAATTCGGAACAAATGCGATGAAGAAATATGCAGACTTATCTCGTCGCAGACAATATTTTTTTTTTGTATAGTTTTTATTTTTAATGTTGAAATTCATTTTACTAACTTTTCCTTTGTTAATTTAACTAATCTTCCATTAAAATCATCTTTAATAAAAAGTAAATTCATCTTACATAGTTAGTATACATGTATATGTAATTTATTAGATGAAAAAGAGTAATTCCGAAAAAAATCGGTACTACGATATGTAACATCTTGTTAACACTAGATGTTAAAATAAAATAAGAGAGAGCAAATACCGAGTTGACCATAACTAAACCATTAAATATTTTAGAACACTCGAGACATGAAGTAAGTTGAAGTAGTGATACATAAACTGTTACGTGGCAGTAGAAATGTATAAACTGCTCACGTGACATCTCCCTTTACAATAAAAAAGATAAGACTAAAAATTATTTTATAAGTTCAAACGTTCTGGAGGACGAACAACTCTTCCGGAGCGGGTAATCACTGTTTTAGATTTTGGCGGAGTAAACATTGGACGAGGAACTTCAGGAAGAGGGTCAACGGACTCATTGTTACCATTCTCCGATCGAAAAAAATTTGAAGGATTAACAGCAACCTGGCGGTCGGGTACAATCACAGCCTTTGTTGGACGTAGGTGGGCACTGTTTCGACGAAGAGTTTTCCCAGTAGGAGTGGTGACATAATAAGAACGTGGAGTATCAGCAGCATCTGACACAGTAGCAGGAATCCAAGTACGATGTTCAGTTTGAAGCTTGACAGATTGGCCTTTAGTCAGCACTGGAGATTCATTTTTTGAGTTAGTGGTCGAAGCTGCACGTTGCTTTTCTCTACTTAGTTGAAGAGGAACGGTAGATGACATTCGAGGCAAACGTAAAGAGGGATGTATAGGTATTAAACTTCGAGTAGGTCTTCCAAAAAGACGTTGAGCTGGAGAAGGCAAATTTTCACGTGTGTTTCTCCAATTTAGAAGTGCCAATCTGACATCTGTACGATCTATAGCACATCTTCTTAAAATCAATTTGGCTATCTGGACGTAGCGTTCCGCTAGACCATTAGATTTAGGATAATGCGGGCTAGATGGGATATGCTGTATTTTCCAATCTTTAGTAAACTTGTGAAATGCATCTGACGAGTATTGTGGACCATTATCAGATTCCAAAATATCTGGAATTCCATGAGTTGCAAACACATCTTTCAAATATTCTATTACGGAATGTGATGAAGGATGCACTAGTTTTTTAAAATCAAAATATCCTGAGTAACTATCAACAACAAGACAATAATGGTTTCCAGAAAATTCAAACATATTAGTAGCCACTCGTTGCCACGGGAATTGAGGAACGGGTTTCATTTTTAATGGCTCTGTATTTGGGGAACGAGCTGTCTGTTGACAAACAGGACATTTTTGTATAAAGAGCTCAATATCACGGGTCATTCCATGCCAAAATATAATTTCTCGAGCACGATGTAAAGACAAATTAATTCCTAAGTGTCCTTGATGGATTAAATTTAAATACTTTGACTTTAATGTAGATGGAACTATTAAGCGTTCTAATTTGAATAACAAATTTTCATAAACTGCTAATTCTTCTCTGAAGTTCCAGTATTTCCGAAGTTGTGAAGAAACTGAGTTAATATTAGATGGCCAACCATCAAGAATTAAACGTTTTAACTCTTGCAATTCAGAATCTTCATTTACAGCATTCAGTAAATCAGAAAAAGTCAACAACGGGAGAGGAACATCACATACAACTTCAAAAGTTTCTATCTCTTCATCTTCTACAAAATCAATATTGCAATCACGACTTAAAGCATCAGGAATCGGTATATCTTTACCCTTTTTGTATACTATCTTGGGAGAATACTGAAGAACATCAAAAAGTATTCTTTGAAGACGTGCAGGAGCTGCTTGTAAGGATTTCTTTGAAATTGCTTCTAACGGTTTATGATCAGTTTCAATTGTAACATGTTTACCATAAATATAATCGTGAAACTTTTTACATCCAAAACGAATAGCAAAGTATTCCTTTTCAATTTGAGGATATCGTCGTTGTGATTCTGTTAATGCTTTAATCGCATACGCAATTGGTCTACCATTTTGAAGAAGCACAGCACCAACTGCATGTGAACTGGCATCGACTGAGACAACTGTAGGTTTATTAACATCAAAATAAGCCAACTTTGGCGTATTTTTAAGAATATTTTTTAATTTAAGGAAAGACTTTTCTTGATCTTCAGACCATCGCCACAATACATTTTTGTGTAATAATCTACGTAAAGGCTCTGTGATTTCAGAAAAATTAGGTATGAATTTTGATACATAGTTAATCATTCCAATAAATCTTTGCAATTCAGCTATAGATGTTGGTGTTTTCAGTTGTTCAATAGCTTTCACTTTTGATGGATCTATTTCTATTCCATTTGATGTAAAAATGTGGCCTAAAAATTTAATTTTCGTTTTCTCGAATTCACATTCTTCTTTGTTTAGACGTAGTCCAGCATCATAAAGACGTCTGATCACTTTCACAGTTAATCTTCTTAGCTCTTCTTTCGTGTCTGCCCATAATAATACGTCATCCATGGAACATTCGGTATTTTCAAATTCATTTAAGAGCGAATGCATTATTTGCTGAAATATTTCTGGGGCTGATGCAAGCCCAAATGGTATTCTTAAGAAGGAATATCTTCCCCATGGTGTATTAACTGTTAAATAATCTGAAATTCTCCTAGTCACGGGAATCTGCCAAAATCCTTTTTTAGCATCTAATATCGTAAAATACTTTGCCGATCCAATGCGAGCTGCTATCTCTTCAACTGTTTTGAGAGGAAAATGACGCCGTTTTATAACTTTATTGATATCCGTTGGATCTAAATACAAACGTATTCTATCACCTTTCTTTACAATTACTAGGGGGCTGACAGCAGGAGTAGGATGCGTTACCGGTTTTAAAAATTTCATTTTAACCATAAGATCAATTTCTTTTTTAACAGTATCACGAATTGCATACGGAATTCGTCGAGGTGGTGAATTTTCAAATTTGCGCCATCTTGAAGTTCAACATCGTATTCAAAATCTTTTAAACAACCTATACCTTGAAAAACTGCATCTGGTATTTCAGTTCCTATTTCATTAATCTGTACAGATTCAGGAGTACATTTGACTAAGCCAAGTTTTTCGCATGTAGAACATCCCAATATACAATTAAAATTTCCATCAACTACTAAAAATCTCAGATCAAATGGCACATTTTGAACAATACACTTGATATTGGTTTCGCCAATCACTGGTGTAAACCCATTATTACCGTATTTTTGGGCTTATGCGCCGCACCCACCGTAAGCGCCGCACCTCCGAAAATGCATTAAAATAAAACAAATATTCATCAGAAGCGCCGCACCGCCGTATGCGCCGCACTTACAAAAATACATCAAAATGTTAAAAATTACGTTATATTTAGTGTTTTTTCGCGTTTTTTTAACATTTGTAATATAAATCCAATTTTAAATTTAGTATATTTTGTATACTTGTTATGATAAATTTAAATTTGAATTCGTGCAACCTTTTTTTCGCGATTTTTTAATACGTTTTTTATAGTTTGTAACGAGGTTTGCAGGACTCTATCGCGATATTTGACAAAATTTGCAATGTTTTATCGCGATATTTGATGAAATTTGCAGGGTTTCATCGCGATATTTGACGAATTTGCAGAGTTTTTCCGCGATACTTGAAAAAAATTGCGTTTTTTATGGTGATGAGCAAGGGATGAATCATGATGAATTGTATGAATTATGAATATTTGAATGGAACAATGTAAGTTTTTTCTGGATGGCCTAGTTGCATATCAACCGTACGTCCAGTCTAGAGGTGATTCGTCAATGTGAGGCATTAGGGATATTTGAATGACAAATGAATCATGAATTTTGATACTTGAAGCAATACTTGAAAAAAATTGCGTTAAAAAAATGTAAATTTTGTCGAAAAAGTGCAGAAAAAAGGAGAAATTTGCAAAAAAAGCATAAAAAGAATGAAATCTATTAAAAAAAAATCTCGAAAAAACACACATTTCATCATGATTCACATCGTTCTCATTCGCCTTTGAGAACGGTCTGAATCATGATGAAATGAATGAATCGTGAATCTTTGATGAAATGTTTGTTTTTTTTTAGATTTTTTAATAGATTTAATGCTTTTTTTTCAAATTTCTCCTTTTTTCTGCGTTTTTTCGCCTGAATTTACGTTTCTTTTCGTTTTTTGCCGTTTATTTATAGATACGACATATTTGCGTTTTTTCTAACAATTTTTTTTACAATTCTTTTGGGCGTTCTTTTTGGCGAACCTTTGAGAAATTCACGATTTTTCCTCGATCTTTGACATAATTTGTGTTTTTTAGAGATTTTTTGACATCTTTCGCGTTTTTATTGCAATCTTTCGTCGAAATGTGGGTTTTTTTAGCAATACTTCAGCGAAATTCATTCATTTCCCGCGAACCTTTGATAAAAGTCGTGTTTTTTCTCCCGATCCTTTGATAAAATTCTTGCTTTTTCTGCGAATGATTGACAGAAATTAGGCTATCATTTGTCGAAATTCGCGATATTTTTTATGCTTCGCATTTTCTTCCTGATGATTGACTTTTCACAATTTTCAGAAAAATTCCAATCAGAATCACCTCTGTCATGAATATCGCTGCAAGGAAAAAAAATATATCGTATCCGCCGCCCCGGCAGAAGCGCCGCAGTAAGCATAATTTTAACTTTTAAACTCGTATGCGCCGCGGCGCTTACGCCCGAAAATACGGTAAAAGACTTTAAGCGTTTTACTTTAGAATCGTGTATAAAAGCTTTAAGCTTTTTAGCCAAACTTTCTGTGATAACATTCGCTTCAGCGCCGGTATCTAATTTAAATTTCACAGCTATTCCATTTTGAAAAGTTACGGTTGTTAACCAAGCATTATTCTGTGAACGCAAAAGTTCTCCAACGTGCAATGTATTGCTAAAATAATGATTAATCTCATCATCACTATTATTAGAAACTTCTGTAAGTTCCTGTATAACTCGTTTCTTAGATCCATATTTCTTTTTAAATTTACATTGACGCGCATAATGCCCTTTTAACGAGCAGAGATTGCAAGTGACATTAAAGGCTGGACAATTACGAAATTCATGCATTAAACCACATCGCCAACATATTTTATTTGCTTTATTGAATTTTGGCTTATTTTTATTTTCACGAACCGCTATATCAGATTTAGTATCGGATTTCAATTTAGAATTCCGAATCATCATAATATCTTTTTCTGTATTATCGCCAGCTTCATGCATTTCTTTTAATTGAAAAGTAGCTTGTTCGCTAGCTCTACATATATCAATTGCTTTATTTAAAGTTAAATCTTTTTCAGCCAATAATAATTCACGCACTTTATCAGAATTAATACCACGAACTACTTGGTCGCGTAATAAACTATCTTGCAAATCGCCAAAAGCGCAATCTTTAATTTTTGTACGCAACTTCGTAATGTAAGAATCAAAAGTTTCTTGCTTACCTTGAATGCACGTAAAAAATACATATCGGGTATAGGTTTCATTAACTTGTGGAGAAAAATATTCGTTAAACTTCTGCTTGATTATTTCTACATTCTGCTGTTCTTGATGCGTCAAATTAAATGTATTAAATATGAGTATTGCAGCAGGTCCTGTAGCTGACATAAAAGTAGCAGCTTCTACTTCAGCTGGTTTAATATTTAACTGCGTAGCAACTGCATAAAACTCAAAAGCCTGTTTCCAAACCTTCCATTTAATGGCCATATTATCTTCTGTAACTTCCAATTCTGGTGGAAGGCGAGCATTGGTAGACTCTCTTTGTTCTCTTTGCATTTTTTTAAAACAAAAGGTCAGTAACAACACTATTTAATTTTCAACACTTCTGAACACCATGTAACATCTTGTTAACTCTAGATGTTAAAATAAAATAAGAGAGAGCAAGTACCGAGTTGACCATAACTAAACCATTGAATTTATTAGAACCTTCGAGACATGAAGTAAGTTGAAGTAGTAATACATAAACTGTTACGTGGGAGTAGAAATGTATAAACTGCTCACGTGACACTTATGTATTAACGCCACCGCAGTTATCGTTTGGATTCCTTGTTGCCTTGTTTTTTGCTGATTTTGACGCCATTTTTTAGTGTTTTAGTGCTTTTTTTAGGACTTTTTATTGCCTTTTAGTGCATCTTTTTGCTCAATTGCAGGGCCATTGCTAAGACTTTTTATTGAGGGAGGAGAGGACCTAAAATTGCCAAGTCAAATTTCAATATTTGCCAACTCATTTTACAATTTTGCCAACTTACCACAATTAGAAAATGTAATATAGCCCCTATTTGTTAAAAGGTTAATAATATTCCCAATTAGTTTTGTAATTTTTCCCAATTCTATCAAAAATTGAAAATATATTATAGTTTTTATTAAAATTTTAAAGAAAATTTGCCAACTAAGTTTGTGAATTTGCCAAGTGTAACAACATTCAAAATGTTTGGAGGGGAGGCTCCCCCCCATCCCCTCCCTTAGCGAGGCCCCTGCTCAATTGTTCTTTATTGGCGCATTAGCGCAAGTTTTTCTGTGGTGGCATTAATACGTAAGTACCAAATTCTTTAGCTAGTTTATGTTTTGTAAAATATACAAGAGCTTTTGCACATCATGTAACTTTGAATTGATGCCCAAGACAAAATCTATGCTTTACTGTTTCACAATTATAAAATAAACAAAGCTGTTACAAGATTGATTCTACTTACTTTATTACTCGGTCTTAAAAAATTAAATGTAGTATATCAGGGTTGTTTGGTTTAAATCATGGTTTAAATCGTGCAATATGACGCAGTCAAACCGGTTTTTCCTTTATTATTGGGGTGAAATTGTCACGTCTCACGTTTTTTCATTCAATGTTTGGCCCGCCACACACTAGGGAGACATGCGTCAGAAATCGTGAAACCTGACGCAGTCAAACCGGTTTTTTCTTTGTTATCAGGGTGAAATTGTCGCATGTCTCATGTTTTTTCGCTCAATGTCTCACAGGTGTATGGCGGGCCTTTCACTAGTGTGTGGCGGGCCTAATAGAAAGAAAATCTTATAAAAATACCTAAAAAGTTGTAATTTTTTGTTTAGACAATTAAAAGTACTAAGCGTTAAAATATAGCGTGTTTATCATAGTTGTAAATTAGCGTGTTTTCATGGCTATTTAAATGCTTTAGTGGAAGACAGTATATATAAAACCAGGGTTGGCATGGTTTAAACCAATTGGTTTTAACCATGGTTTAAACCACGGTTTAAACCAAATGGTTTTTTCTCGAAAAAACCAATTGGTTTTTTTTTAGAAGAAATCTAATGACATTTTCTTTTTTTCTTTATAATTTACGTGTTTCAAATTATTGGACATAAATAATTTCTACTTTTAACACTTTATTTCAGTAATAAGTATTATATATAGTGGGTTTAGGTCTTTTTTTATGCATAGGATTAAACCAATTGTTTTTTTCTATAAAAAAAAAGCAATTCGTTTTTTAGAAGAAATCTAATGACATTTTCTTTTTTTCTTTATAATTTACGAGTTTCAGATTATTAGATATAAATAATTTCTATTGTTTTTTAGGAGAAATCTAATGACATTTTCTTTCTTTCTTTATAATTTACAAGTTTCAGATTATTAGATATAAATAATTTCCATTGTTTTTTAGGAGAAATCTAATGACATTTTCTTTCTTTCTTTATAATTTACGAGTTTCAGATTATTAGATATAAATAATTTCTACTTTTAACACTTTATTTCAGCAATAAGCATTAGATATATTGGGTTTACGTCATTTTTTATGCATAGGATTAAAATCAGTACACATTGGTATTGGTGAACATAGCTATTGCTCTAAAGAAAAACTTCAAACATGTGAATTGATCAAAGATAAAATAAATTCAATATTTAGTATAAAATATTTTAATTTTTTTTAATAATGCAGATTATTTAATGCAATTAATAATGCAACACAATGATCTTTTAAGATTTTGCACAAGCTGTAAAAGAAATTTTTCTTTTGGGAGATTATCTTGAAGAATTAAAAGAAAGACTGGTTGCTAGTTATATCATTTTAACATTTTTTTTCCCTCTGCTATCTGCTGAATCTAACAACTAAAAATGTTAACGTCGAACTGTCACTCAGAAAGAAAAAATCCTAAGAAGTATTTGTAATTTATTATTTGAATAATTTTGGAAAAAAATATTTATCAAACTATTTTCAAAATTTTTATTATTAGTAATCAAAAGATTGTTTATAAAGATTTACAGGGCATCAATGGTTCACTGCGTATAACAGTTAAAACTTTCAACATAAGACTGTTTGCTAAAACTGTTTAAATTGAAAAATGAATTTTTTCAATTTTCAGCATAAATTCACTAATAATTATTAAATTTAAATTATTTTAAATGAATTTACACTGCTTATAAACCAATAATGTCTCTTTTTATCAGTAAATATGCATGTATATGTAATAAGAAAGGATGTTTAAAAAAAACCGGTTTAAATCAAACAAACCTGGTTTTAACCAAAAAAACTGGTTCTTTTGGGTTTTTTCCCAACCCTGTGGTATATTAGTTACATCAAAAAAGATACTAACCTAAAATTACCCCAGAAGTGGCTGAGAATTGCCTCATTTCCCTTATTTTTTTATTTTTATTTTGTTATTAATATTATAAGAGAATATATATATAAGTAAACATATTATTATATAGCCATCTTAGGGGGCTTATTCCACAAAAAATTGGGGAGAATGTTTATATAATAGTTTTTATAATAATTCGATGTTGATGATTTTTTATCAGTAATTACCCTGGTTGACGCTATGTGTTGTCGTGCCTGATATTTATTTGAAAATAAAAATAAATAAATCTTCTAAAATGTCTGGTTTACAAAATTTTCTGAATTAAAGATGTCCAGAATAAAGATGTTATACTGTATATTAGGCTAAAAGTTTGATACTGAATTCATCTTATGAATATCAAAAAAACTGCGGCAGAGTCAAAAAACAATAGCATAAAAATATTGTGAAAAATAATTATAATTCTGAATTAATTTTATCGAAAAAACAACAACAACAACATTTACTATATTGGGAACAGATTAATTATAGACTAGATGGAACCCGTCAAAACTTGACGGCACCGAAGAAAGAAAAAGGTATTTTCCAGCTATTAAAGGATTTTTTAACGACTAATCTTCAGCAAAAATTTCAATAAATAAAAGAACAACCTGCATTTTACATCCAGGCAAATGACCCGCAATTGGCCGAGTTACATTCAAACATGCTGTCATAGAATTAGAATCTCTCTCATTTGATAATTTTTCATTTACAAATACAACACCAATAAATTGTACATAACATGAATAAATCATAAATTACTGTCATCACTCATTTCATACAAAATATACATACTTCACTTACTTCGCAGCAAAATAAGACTGAATTTATAGTTTGCCATTTAGCAACAACTATAACAATGATCCTCTCCGTGGTTAATTTGTTGTTACATTACCCACCCCATTCAACAAATAAACATTTGCATTTTCAACTACTTTTCTATTACCTTTTCATAAATCAAAAATACATGTAAATTTCACATATTAAAAAAATTAATGATAATATTTATTCTGGCTAGGTGAAACCCGTCAAAACTTGACAGCAACAATATGAAAGAATCAAAGAAAAAAAAGTATTTTGCCACTATAAAAAAAATTTTCAAAGAATTTTTTTTTTTTTTTAAAGATTAATATTTATTAAAAATTTCAATATGCTTTTCCATTTACCAACGTAACACTAACATGACATGATCCCGGGCGCAGAATTGGTGCAACGCTGCGACACACGTCACAGACTCTTGAAAATGTTTGAAGATTATTTTTTAACTGTTTAAGTTTTTAAAAAAAAAATGCTAGAAATCATTTGCTATGTACCAAAGTTTGTCTAGGTACCATAAAAAACACAAATTCTGGCAAATAATCAAAAAAATTAGAAAATTTCATCAAAATACTCCCCCCCCCCACCAAAAAAAAAACATTGCCCGGAAATTTTATAAATAGATGTGGGAAAATAAAACAGCAAATATCGTCAACAGATTGCAAAAAACAACAAATTTCTTCAAAAGATCTCTAAAAAATTGTCTACATATCCCAAATAAAACAAATTTCGCAAAAGTATTGCACAAAAATAAAAATTTTGCCAAAACGTCTAAAAAAAATGGCAATTTTCATGAAAAAAAAAAAAGGCAAATTTTGACAAAAAAAATCCCTAAAAAATGGCAAATTTGTAAACATATTATGAAAAAAAATTCAAAATATTGTGAGAAAACAACAAATTTCGACAAATGATTGTGAGTAAACAACAATTTTCGTCAAAGGATTGAAAAAAAAGCAAATTTTATCAAATAATCACAAAAAAGATAAATTTTGCAAAAAGATCTTCAATAAACGGCAATTTACATTGAAAAATCATGACAACACGACAACTTTCATCGAAAGAACTCGAGAAAAACGATAAACTTTACCGAAAGACCTCAAGATGACTAATTTCGTCCAGTTATCATAAAAGACGTGAATTTCGCCCAAAGATCTCAAAAAGCACATACAATTTATCCAGGTAATCGCAAAAATAGGTAAATTTAGCTAAAAATAGTGGAAAAAAACGACAAATTTCTAAAAAAAATAACAAAGAACAACAATTTCACAAACAAAAATCACGAAAAAAAGGATAAATTCGATAAAACAGCAAATTACATTGAAAGATAGTGAGAAAAAATGACAAATTTCACCGAAAATCCCCGAGAAAACAAATAATTTTGTCCTGGAACCATAAAGATGTGAATTTCGTCAAAAGATCTTGAAAATACTTTAACTTTGTCTAGGTACTTCAAAAAACGCAAATATTGGTAAACAGATTGTGAGAAAACAACACATTATGTCAAAAGATGAAAAAGAGGCACATTTCATGAAAAAATTACAAAACAGGTAATTTTTTTCAAAGAAAAAAAAGCGAAAATATGATAAATTTCTGAAAATAACGAAAAAACCCCGACAAATTTAACAAAAAAAGCATAAATTCGATAAAACGGCAAATTACATCGAAAGATAGCGAGAAAAAAAATGACAAATTTCACCGAAAATCCCTGAGAAAACAAATAAATTTGTCCTGGTACCATAAAAGATGTGAATTTCGTCAAAAGATCTTGAAAATACTTTAAATTTGTCTAGGTACTTCAAAAAACGTAAATATTGGTAAACAGATTGTGAGAAAACAACACATTTTGTCAAAAGATGAAAAAAAGAGGCACATTTCATCAAAAGATCGCAAAACAGGTAATTTTTGCAAAGAAAAAAAGCGAAAATATGACAAATTTCTGAAAATAACGAAAAAAACGACAAATTAAAAAAATAAATCATTAAAAAAGCATAAATTTGATAAAACGGCAAATTACATCGAAAGATAGCGAGAAAAAAATGACAAATTTCACCGAAAATCCCTAAGAAAACAAATAATTTTTTCCTGGTACCAGAAAAGATGTGAATTTCGTCAAAAGATCTTGAAAAAATACTTTAAATTTGTCTAGGTACTTTAAAAAACGCAAATATTGGTAAACAGATTGTGAGAAAATAACACTGAGAGACTGCATTTTTGCTATCACTGTTTAATGCAATGCTATGATAATTAGGATGAGCGAAGCGAATCCTCTACTAGTCCACTCAAATTACAATTTGTCGTACGCTTTACAAAAAAACTATTCAATATTTTAACTTCAAATTAAACACAAAAATAAATTATGATCTGTAGATTTGCAGAATATAATTTTTTTACAGTAAAACGTTAAAAAAATTATTATTTTAATTAATTTATTTTACATGCATTTCCAATACGGACGCATTTTAGCAAATAAATAAAAAATGAAACGCGTATATTTTCAGAAAAAAAAGTTTAAATCATGGAGTAAATAATTATAGATAGAATCATGATTAATTTATTAAATAAAACATGTTTTCATTATCCCGCAAAATCGTTTGCACAGATGACACTTAAACATTTTAAAAGAATTGTATTATGGAATTTTTTTTTTTTTTTTTTTTTTTTTTTTGTAAACTGGCAACAAAATAATTGTAAACAAATAAAATTAATTCTTAAATTTGTTATATAAATGAAAAATTAAAAGATCTGCGTGAAGTTGTTGGTTCAAGCTCTTTATAAATATTTTTGCGAAGGTCGTATTGTGGTTAAATAATATCGACTCATTAATCAGAAGGATTTTATAGAAAAATAAGACTTTAATAAGTTCGCAAACACAACAATAATTATTCGTGAAAACGTCACTGCGAGAATGAGAGAGCGCTTCGTTAAAAGGTAATTCCATTAATTGAGTTGCCATTCGCAGAAAGTAAAAAGTTCTCCCACGCGGAGAGAATTACAGCAATTCTCATACGCTAACATGTATAAAAACGAAGAAATTAAAATAAAATGTTTTACAGTTAAAAATTCATAGTATCAACGAAAGCAGATTTCAAATGTTTTTTCCAGAAAATAGGATTTTGAAGAAGTAACTTTTTTCAAGCTTTCTTCAAATATATTATTCTAAAATAGCTATCAAAGATTATCGGATGTTGATTACAAAGAGTGGAAACATGCATATTTCAAACAATTAAAAAACACCAGTGGCTACTTGAAATTGTAAAAACATCTTTAAAAGAGCTTTTAGTTAAAAATTTAAAAAAAATTTGTAAAAGTTTGCTTCGAAAATATCTTATTATGCCAGTTTTACATCATAAATAAAAAATTAAAATGTTCCAAAACATAAAATAACGTTTTTGTTTAATAAAGATGCAAAAATAATAATAATAATAAAAAATATTGTTACTTTCAAATATCTGTTTTATAAAATAATGCTTCGCGAATCCAAACAAAGCATGGCTTTTGCTAGTTATATTTTTTTTCTTTACTTATCTTATAATGATTGAAATACATTGGTTTTTTCACTTTACATAAGTTATTTTATTTCCAAGTGTTTATTTACGTTCTTGGCCGATAAAGCATTTTCTATATTGTAATTTTCAAATCGTCTAGGTACCACAAAAAATACAAATTTTGCCAAATAATCATTAAAAAAACCAGCAAGCAATGAATATGGTATATAAAGACTGCTTTATCATGATTGAAAGCTATGCAAAAAGAGGGATCTCTTCTGATAATTTTATTTTTCTTTGTTGAGTATAATGATCTTCGTATTTCTGAAAAAAACATTGTTGAGAGATCAAGATCAAGCGATTAAAAAGAAAAAAAATAGCAATTTTCATCAAAATATTCCCTCCTCCTTCTCCCCAAAAAAACTCAGCAAATTTTGTCACGGGAACACTTTTAAAAAAAAGTGTACTCAAAAAAAAAGTGAAACATTAAATAAATATTAATGATTTACAAAGCTGTTTATAACTGGGATTATTTTCATTTCATATGCAATTCTCTATTATTCGGCGAGACTATGAGATGTAATGTACATACTTCCTAAACATTATGAATTTGCTCAAAAATGAAATTATAAGTGGGAAAAAAATCACCGTTTTTTGACATGAGTATAATAAGAAACTGAAGCAAAAAATAAATAGTGATTTGCGAATCTGTTTACATCCATGAAGTCAAACTATCCGTCGAAAATCGCACCATCAAAACACAAAATAAAAAACAATGTGATTTCCAGCCTTTTTTTTTATACATACTAATAAATAAACTTGAAAATTACAATATAGAAAATGATTTATCGGCCACGAATGTAAATAAACACTTTAATCATTAACTTATTGAATGTTTCAATTTCATATGAAACATCTCTACAATTAAGCCTAAGATTGCCGGCAATAACATTGCAAAAAAAGAATACAGATGGAAATAAATTAATTAACTTACGTAAAGTGAAAAAAACAATGTATTCCAATCATTATAAGATGAGGTAAAGTTAAAAAATTAATTATTATAGCATTGCATTAAACAGTGTCAGCGTTCTTATCCCATATTTACAAACGCGCTTTGCAAATGCTCTTACAGACAGTAACTACACTCTCCTCCGATTAACCAATAGGAGGAGACTCTCAGACACCGGCGCAAGTATCGATGCGTAGAGACGTATTTAACCGTGATTACTTTTTACGGCTTTCGTTTTAATATATAGATGTGCACCATAAACTTCGCAATAATAATTTTTTTTTTTTTTTTGGGGGGGGGGGGTACACCAAAAAGCCATTTCCAAAAATGATTGCCAAACTGAAACTGTGTGAGAAACCCGTTTTCAAATACAGCGATCACTTTCAAAACCCCTGAAAAATTGTGTCTTTGTAAATATAAAAAAATAAATAATTTACACTATGTCAGAAGGGCTCTGCCCTCCCCCTGAACCCCCCTTTTTTTTCAGGAGAAAAATTTTTAAATATTTTAGTGATTGCCATATTTGAAAACGAATTTCGTTGCTGATTCAGAATTGCAATCATTTTGAAAACGATTTTTTAGCACAAATAAACAAAATAAAATAAAAATAATAACAAAAATAGTACTTACATTTTGTAGATTTCTTGAAATTTTCAAATAGTTAAAGAACAGAAATAGGGTTACAACAACAACAACAACAAAATTTACATATATATAAAACGAGCAAAATAATTTAAATTCCAAAGAAAACAATTTAAAAAATATCCATGTGCAGGTTGCAAGTGAAAATTACAAAAATAAAAATACACAGTTACAAAAAAGATAATTAAAAATTTTAAATCAAAAAATCAATCTTTACTGCAATACCAATGTCTGCAATCGATGCGTTTTAGCCAACTAATCATTCTCATATCCTATCCGCAGTTTCGATTAGTCATTTTACTGGAGTCCAAATTGAATCTTCCAAAAAAAAATTTTAAAAAAGGTCTATGCATCAAAACAAAAAATTTAAAAAATGACTATTGGGCAAAGGAGAACGTCCTAATCTATCTTTAAAAGGATCATAATCTTTCCCTCGGAGTTGTAACTCTTTTTCAATTACATAAGACATCAGCTTTTTTATTTTTTTTATCATCCTTCCATGGGATAGAGGTTGAAGGGACATTTTCAGTCAGAATCGTACTGACTGAAAAAAAAAAATCCAACAAAATTAACTACAAAAATTTGAAAACAAACCAGCTGAAATCCTCAGAGCTGGTAAAGCTAAGAACTGCTACAATGGACGGAAAAGGGAGGAGTTATAGCGGGAAAGCACCGTTACATATTTTGAGTTTGAATTTTAATACAGCAAGGTAGAACCCGTCAAATTTTGATGAAAGAAAATGTTTAAGAAGGAACTCTTTCATTGATTTATAATAAAACTACAAAATTGGTTATAGTAGAAAAATGCATTTTATATTGGTACGTCTAACTCTAAACAAACGATATTTATCTTCAAACTAACAAAATACTATTTCTATAAAAAGCAGTTGAAGAAATTGTTAAAATTAATCTTTAATCGTATATGTAAGCAGTAAAAAATAATAAAGATTTGTTATTATGATAAAGTTATCACTTAAGGTCCTTATGCTAGTATTGTATATTAGTAAAGCAAAATTTATTCAACTGACTCAATCATAAATTTTTTCCATGAAATCTAAACCTGGCATCATTTTTACCATATCAAAATTTACAAATGCACAATTCGCATCTGTATTCACCAATTCAAAAAATAATTGGCATTTTAATTTGATCATTTTGATTCAAAACTTGAAGTCTCAATCCTATTAGCTAAAACAGATATTAAACTGTTGATATTCTTTTACGTGTAAATCAAATTTTATAAATGAAATGAAAATTCACTGGGTTTTATAACAGAAGATATTTAAATTTCAATTTTTTCCCTTTCAACGAGAAAATGGCAACATAAAGATATAGCAATAATTTTTTTCCCTTGCTTTTAATAGAAATGGAGTCCTCACGTTGCCACAATTAGAAAAAATGTATTAAAAGCTACAAAAAATTAATATTTCAAAAACAAATAAAGATACAATTTTCAAACAAATTTCATTTTAAAGTATTTTTTTTCCCTACACATTGGTGTAAAAATGAAAAATATGCGATATTTATAAGTTTAAAAATTTTTAGTACCAAAAATTGCAATACCGAAATTTCATTTAAAATTTGAAAATGTTGCCATGCACAAAATGACGTATGCATTACGCACAGATACCTTTCGCCTTTATAATATACTAGATAGACTCACTTACATCGGCAACTCTCTAAAAATCGCACATAATTTACAGGTATAAACAATGAAAATTTCTGTTCAGATATAGCGACAAAATTTGATTTTTTAAGTTTTTATATCAATTCCATACATATTTTAATATGTAATTTTCATTTACTAAATTCATGCTTTTTTTTTATGAAGTAAGAATAAATTCATTTCTGAAAAAAATCAAGATATATTACTGATATCATTGGTAATCACTATCTTTTGGTAGTGTTTGGTAGGTAGTGTATCTTTATGAGAAAAGTTTCATTAAATATTTTGGGGAAAATGCACCTGATATAATGAATATTTAATTATTACATTAGTGGTTACTTACTTGAACTTTGCTTTTACTATTTTCAAAAATCTTAAATTTTATTATTTTAGTAATATTTTACTTTACTATTAGCATTCATTTTAATTTTGATTGCATTACTACAGTAGACTCCCTTAAATCTGCGAACGCCAGAAATCTGTGCATTGTTTCAGATGTAAACAATGAAATTAAAGATGGTGCTGCAGTCAGCAGCTAATGCAATACAAATAATTCTATAACAATATCTATTTTTAAATCATTTTCAATTTGTTCCCTGTTTTTAATGTCTTTCAATTTAAATTCTGCTGTGTTAGATAATATGTTACTTGGACGTATGATGATCTATATTTAATCGACATAATCATTATTGTATCGTAGTTGCAGCTTAATATAACTTTCAATGGTCGTTTGGTAGTGTTTGTAATTCACGTGGCAGAATAATTTTTGCAATATAAAATTATTATTTTACAGTTCTATTACTCTTTCCTTATCTCTGCTAGTTACAAAACGAATTTGGGATTTATACCAATTTACTAATTACGATGATCAATATTTAATCAAAATAATCATTATCGTATCATAGTCCCAGCATATTGTAACTTTCAATAACCATCTGGTAGTGTTTGTAATTCGAGGGACAGGATAATTTTTGTTCAATAAAATGAACATTTTAAAATTAATCAAGCTTTTTTTGTTTATTAACAAAAGCAAATATTTTTCTTTATAAAAAAAGATTGATTCTTCCTCATCATTACTTGTATCTAGAATTATAACTTAATTATTTATTTTATTTTAATATTTTTCTAAAATGTTATTTTATTTAACTTTTTTTGTAATAATTACTTGTTTTTTAACTACCTATTTATTTAAATATCTTACTTAATTATTTTAATGTTTCAATTTATTATATGCATTCATTATAATGCTTAACCACCAATCAAATTAATGTTTCCAAAATATAGGCAAATCAATGACCAGAAATCTGCAAAGCAAAATCCTATAATCCGCACAATCCCTGGTCCCAAACTTTGTGGATTTGAGGGAGTCTGCTGTAATTACATCCAAATTACTGTTTTAAAAATGTAAACAAAAAAAAATGACCAGAAATGTGTAAAATTCTTAAATCCACACAACCTCTGGTCCTAAGCTTTGTGGATTTGAGAGAGTCTACTGTATCTCAATTGCACAGAAGTCAAAAAGCGAAAACAGCGCAGCTCATTATTCAAATTACATCACAGGCACAAAGAGAAAACCTCCCTCTTGCCTCTACAAAAGCTGTTCTTTGGGTCGCCAACACTCGGTCTTGGTGCCATATTCAACAGGGTTACCAGAATTGGGGGTTTATCGCCAAACTTGGCAAGATTTTTTTTCCACATTAATTTTTGCCAACTTAGCCATGTTGGTCACTTAAAAATTTAAAGCAAAAAAAAAAAAAAAACACAAAAAATTTAAAAGCCAAATTTATTTTATGTTTAAATCTAGGCCTACAAAGATTCCAGAACATTTTTTGTTTTGCATGTAACTTAAAAAATGGTTGAGATAGAACATTATTATATTTTAGGATTGAAACATTTTGAAATAAGCAACATAAAAAGAAAAATCTGGGTTTATGAGTTATAGTAATGATTTCTTGCAAATTATCATTCATTACTGTAAACATTTTTACAATCATAAGCTTAAAACTATTATTCATATATGCTAGCATCAAATTCTTACCATTTTTGGTGACACTTCTCAAAAAATTATCAAATTTGGAGAGCAAAACAAATAAAAATCTGATTTAAATAAATGACTTAACAAAGTTAGTTGATTTGAATCAAGCTGATATAATCGTTAAGGTTTGCATAAGGTTTTACTTAAAACAGGACATTTTGTCTCACTTGTACAATACTTTTAGGTTATTTCAGTGATGTATTTCATCTGAGCTTATATTACTTGGCAACAAATTTCATTTTTTTAAGCTCAAACTGTGGCTAGCATAAAAAAATCGACTAAGGCTCTTATACTGTAAAAGTACGGATTCAATACCTTGTATAATTTAACTAGCATACACTTTATTCTGAAATAAGAAACATTTTAGGCCCAGTAGCAGAAAGTTGTGCTTGTGTCTGTGACAGCAGATGCAGCAGGATGAAAACTGTCTGCGGGAAAGTGTGTTATAATTTTGTTATGTACATTATAAATACAGTTCTTACTGATTAATGTTATAAACAGACAACAATATTTCAATAAAAATATAACTTGAATAAGTAAAATTAATATTTTTTGAATTAGATTAATAATGAATACATAAAGAAGTTCTTTAAGTTTGAAGTTAAGGCTAAATCTATTTAAAATTAAATTGAAATATAGTATACATCTATTGAAAACCATTTATAGTTTCTTACCTTGCCTAAATATTCGAATCTACAGAAAAAATAAATACAATGATATTAAAGAAAAAAAAAATTACTTATATTGTCACATGTGAAATAGTGATAAAATGAAGAAAACAATTCCGATTCCGTTGAACAGTAGATGCTATACTGCCTCCTTAAATTCTCAAAACATTTGTTTACTTGTTAAATCATAATAAAATGTTACAAAATAGGTTATAATAAAATGTTCAAATGTGCTAAAATTTTTTTCATAAAAAGGGGACAAAAATCACTTAAAATATTAAAACCTTAAATTTTATTCAAAAAGGCTGCACATTAAAAATTTAAAGTCACTATTTCTTTACCACAAATATATATATTATAGTTTTATAGCAGTGATACCTTGAAAAACCAAGTAAATATTATGAAAAAGAAATAGAAAATTCCGAATGATAATTTTTATAAATACATTGGATGTGTATGTGTATCCAAAATTTTATTAAAATTTGCAGTGCTAATTTATGGTCAAAAAACGAATTTCTGGAGAAAAACAATTTTGTAGCAGCAAAAACTAGAATTCTGTGACAGAAAATACACAACTTTTTTTTTTTTGTGCCCCTTTAACGAAATTTCATTTTATTGTTGTGATTGTTTGACGAAATATGCAGCTTTTCCGCGATATTTTAACGAAATTTACCATTTTTTTAAAACAAAATTGGCCTTTTTTTCACGATTTTTTTAATGAAATTTACCATTTTTCGCGATTTTTTGAAGAAATCTGCCTGTTTTTCGCGATCTTTTGACAAAATCTGCCGTTTTTTGCTATTTTTGATGAAATATAGTTTTTTCGCGATCTTTTGATGAAATTTACCTTTTTTTCAGATTTTTAAACGAAATTTATTGTTTTTTCACAACTTATTGATGAAATCTTTCCTTTTTTTCGCGATCTTTTGACGAAATCTGTCGTTTTTTTTGCGATCTTCTAACGAAATCTGCCGTTTTTTCAATATTTTTTGACGAAATATTCCATTTTTACGCGATTTTTTTACGAAATTAGCTCTTTTTTTACGATTTTTTAACGAAATTTACCACATTTTCACGATTTTTTTACGAAAACTGCCTCTATTTCGCGATCTTTTGTCAAAAATCTGCAGTTTTTCTGCGACATTTGGATTAAATCTATCTTTTTTCACGATCTTTTGTTGAAATCTACCTTTTTTGTGATTTTTTAAAATGAAATCTATCATTTTTTCGCAATTTTTGATGAAATTTACGTTTTTTCGCGATTTTTTAAACGAAATTTATTGTTTTTTTCATGACTTATTGATAAAATCTTCCATTTTTACGCGATCTTTTGACGAAACCTGTCGTTTTTTTACAACCTTTTGACAAAAGATACCATTTTTCAATATTTTTTGATGAAAGATACCAATTCTTACGCGATTTTTTTTACGAAATTAGAAGTTTTTCACGATTTTTTTAAAACAATATTTACTATTTTTTCGTAATTTTTTGACGAAATCTGCCATTTTTTTTTCAATCTTTTGTTGGAATTTGCAGTTTTTCGCGGTCTTTTGATGAAATATGTCGGTTTTTCTCGCGATCTTTGGATGAAATTCACCGTTTTTCGCGTCCTGTCAGATTTTTTTTTTTTTTTCTTTTCCAAGTTGGCAAATTTGTCTGCAAAGATAAAAATAAATCTGCGACGAACGTCGCGCGTCTCGCACTTTCTGCTACCGGGTAGGAATGTATAAGTGTTAAAACTAGATGAAAATAACCTAAAATTGATACCATTTAATATAAGTATTAAAATGTTTTTAAAAACAAAGTCGTAAAAACTGTGCAATAAATATATCTTCAAATGCTAATTAATATATTTTTTACAATGTAATTTAAGCATTAAAAAAATGATACTTTGAATTTACTGCAAAAAACAAAGTAAAACAGACAAGGACTGGACTAAAATAGAATAAAGAAAATACCTTAAAAAGATAAACATCATACCTTAAAATAAGTTAGCTTTTAAGGATATCTTCAATGGTGTCTCTAAAGCCTAACTGGCAAATTACTAAACTTTGGCGCAACTTTGGGAATAAAGTAATGTATCAGTCGCAATTGTTTTAACAGTGAAAATTAGTAAGTATACAACGTGAAATTTGCAGTACAGTTAACAGATTACAAAAAATTAACAAGGAGGATGCACCATTTTACGATGAAATTTCCAATGAGTACGATACTAAAGACATTTCGATTCATGGTAATTTTGCATGCTGCCATCTGTTGATATAAAAAAATTTCAGCAACCTGTGTTTGTTATATTAACTAGCTTGTAACTTATTTTTGTATCTGCATGTAATTTTGACCTTTTCATATGTTAATTCTCTTAAGTTTTACTGTTATTAGTGTTCTACGTTTCTTTTACTTTATCTTTCTTTTAATTCACAAAATAATATAGAAAAATAGTAAGTATTTTTAAAAAATTGCCCATTAGTGTATTGTTGAGTTAAGCCTAATGGTTACCAACATTTTGTTTGAAACTAACTTATTTTATAGGTATGATCTTTATCTATTTAAAGTATTATCATATTACTGTTTTAACGATTATATTATTTATTTTAATGTCTTTTTTTTTTATAATTTCAAAAACTAAATTCTCTCTACATTTAATTTTTTATGTATTGAATATACAGTTTAAAGATATTCAACTCACAGATTATATTTTGCTTTTGATAATTTTTTTTTTTTTTTTAAGATGTATTTTATTAATGTTAATAGCTCAATTTTGTAGATACATTCTTTTACTAAAATTAAAGTACCAATAATTAGATTTATTTTTTAGTTATTTTTTTTTTCATCCAGTTGTAAAATATTTATGCATACTTAGACATAGAGGCTGAAGTTGAAAATGACTGTCAATCTTGTGTTAAACACTGCAAATGGGATTTGTAAACAAGGGTTTTTGAGTGCTTCAGGTGAATTTTTGCAAAATTATTAGGGAGTAGAAAAGTAGTGCAGATATAATTACCCAATGGCTGGTGGTGTCGCTAATTTTGCACTTTAATGGAAATTTCAATTGTGTTCAGTATGCGAAATCCGACCAAGGGCCTAAAACTAACCTGGATAAGAAACCTGGACTGGAAAACTAACCTGGACCTTTGTGCTTATTGTATGACCAATGTTTAAACTTAAAAGTGTTTATAAAACTTACTATAATTCTTCAAATAAGGTCTAAAGACTAGGAAAAGAAAAGTAATGTACCGTAATTTCCGGGAGATAAGCCGCGGCTTATACGAGTTTAAAAGTTATTTTTTTCCAAGTGCGGCTTATACGCCGATGCGGCCTATACAAAGAACTTTTTTATTTCCAACCCGATGTTGCAAGCAAATATTTGCATAATGCTTTAAAGTAGAAAAATAGCAAATTTTCTGAAATAAATTAGGAAAAAAAATAGTGCACTTAAAAAAAAATTGAAATAACATTTGATTTTTAAAATGTCAAGAAAACAATGAAGTACCATTAATTTTTGTTTAAAGAAATTTCGACAACTAAACAATTTAGTTAATATTTTTAAGAAGAAAAAAGTAAAAGATATTTTTGTTTTTTATTCATGAATTCATAATTCACATTGTCAATTGATATCAATGATATTTAGGGATGAAATTTAATTGATCACTTTTTAATAATTCTATAAAAATATCGAATATAATGCAGACGCAATTTCTGTTTTGTGCCGCCGTCAAAAAAATTAAATAAATATTTTTCTTATAAATTGTCAATGTATTTACAGTCATAATTAAGGTGCAGTATTATATTATATTAAATAATTATTTCTTTCTTTCTATTAACAAGAAATCTTTCTCCTGTGACATTTGCAACAAAAAAAAAGAATCTCATTTCAATACACACCTACGCGTTCATACCAAAGAAAGATGTTTCACTTGTGCATTTCGTAACATGTGATTTTCTCAGAATCATATTACGCCTGGCTCCGAGTCATTACCCACATAATCGTCTCAGAAAGTATATTTGAACTTTACATTTGAACAGCGAATTATTCATCTGCGCGTTCATACTAAAGAGAAACTTTTCATGTGTGTTGTGTCTAACAAAGCATTTTTTGAGCAATCTATTTAAATACCGACTATATATTTTATACCAACAAGTTTTCTGTTTCCTGTGATGTCTGTAACAAAATTTTTGTCAGAAATCGCTTTTCAACACCCACCTCCGCATTCATACCAAAGAAAGAATTGAATATTGCAACAGGGGATTTAGTCAGAAATCTCATTTACTGACCACTTGCGCATTAATACTAATGAGAAAAAGGTGTGCTTTTAAAATAAATGGAAAAAGAAAAATTACAACTTTTTTATTTATTTTTTCCCAAAAAGTATTGAAAAATTCGTTTTATTTTTAAATCAATATATTTTTCTACATTTCATCGGGAAACAGATTACGGTAGTGAAAAATCTTTATGCGACTATTCTACTTTTCTTCAGTATCTTAACGTTTTTTAACCTATTTGTCTTTGGGTTAACGTCACATGAGAAACGACAAATTTTCGGTCGATTTCACAACCATTTCTACAAAACAGCATTTTGGATGAAGGATTAAATTTTTTTTTCCATCGCACTTTCAGCTTTAAAATAATGAAATAATGAGAGCGAGAGAAGGAATTTTAGAAACAGTTATAAAATAGTTTTATCTTTGTCAAGATCGCGTCAAGATACAAAAGACAGATGTGCTTAATAAGCACAGTTTCTTTTTGCGTTTCATCGCCCAACACGCTGTTTAAGTTCTATTTATTAATTTATTTTTTACATTATTTTCGTTTGACGTCAGGATTATGGCTCCATAGAAAATTTATATTTAATTTTCGTAATTTATTTCGATTTTCTTTTTCAATTTTACACTGGGGCATATTTAAAAACAAAACGTATTAATTCAGCATAAGTAAGTAAAATACAATATAAATAAATACTGACAAGTTATATGTTTTATTATTTACTAAATATATTTGTTTTCTTTAAATTTATTTTAAAAAATGCATTTTTGTTTAGCATTAAATTAATTAGCAAAATTGTACTTTTAATTGGATTGTGCATTTTTGTTTGTCGTATAAGCCGCGGCTTATACACCGGTGCGGCCTATCTGATGAAAGTTGAAATTTTATCTCTCGTTTTTCACTGGTGCGGCCTATACAACGGTGCGGCTTATCTACAGGAAATTACGGTAACTGAGAAATAAAAGTGTCTCTGTTTATTAGATTATAAATTTCCTTTTCAACATTAAGTTGTTTTTCTGGGTACTACTTGGTTATCCCGTCGACCAATTTCGCCAAACTTATAGCCCAATTATATATATTGACATAATTTTTATTTTAAATAACGAAAAAACAAGTAATTGATAGAATATTAATAAAAATACAAATTAAAAAGTCAAAATAAAAATCACTTAATGAAGCTTTAAATATGTGTATCATATATAATATAATTGAATGGGATATTCACGATCATCCATTATTGGCATTTAATCTTATAGTTTGGCAATAGTTTTTTGGTTAATCAATTACCCTTTTCTTATATCTTTTCTTAGTAGTTTTATCATTTTTTTATCAGACACCTGTACAGTTACATGCCTGTTAATTTCTGCAAGTTAATTTCATTGCTTACACATCAAAAATAAGTTTAAGGTTTCGCTCATCTCATGCAATCCTTATAGTTGTTAGTTGTATTTGTATCTGTCATAGCTTTGTAAATGGAAACTATTTAACTTATGGACTTGATTTTTTTTTTCTTTTGATCTGGAACTGAAAATTCCCTGTTATGCCCAAAATTATGAAATTTTGAAAATTTTTTATGTTATTTTAATTAAATGTGTTCATTCTTTTTTGATTTCAAAACATAAAATTTATGCTTACAGCATATATCACTGAGTGATCACAGTGAAATGGTATAGCTTTCACCTTCCATGTACAAGATTGTGAGCAGGGACCGATTTACAAATTTGGGGACCCTGGGCACAGATGCTTACGGGGGCCCCCTTGCACTGATACTTCCATGGGGATTGACAGTTTAAAAAAAAAAATGAAAAAAGTTAGTTGTTATTGACTTTAAAATATTCATTGTAAATTAAGTATGATAATCACCAACTTACTTTTAAATAATATTTCACAATTATGAAATTGACATGAATACAGATTTTATAATAAACCATATAGTGCTAATTATATTTTCCTATGCAGTCTGGAATGATAAAGTATGCAGCAACTAATAATAAATTTTCGACAACACCAATTTACAGTTATTTAAAATATTACGAGACTCTATGCTCACCAACACTAAAATAATATGACAATAACAGGAAAAGGATTAAAAAAATCAAGAATTAAAAATATGATACATTTTTAAAACAATAAAGATAAAGACAATATTTACTGTAATGAAGTAATGAATGCATATTTCAGGCAAAATATATAATGTTATAAAAGCACTATATTCAGATATATAAGATTTTGGACAATAATTGAAAAACCTGCAGCACCATTTGGGTACCCCCTCAAAAACAGGGGTCCCGGGCCCATGCCCCAAATGCCCTACTATAAATCTGGCACTGATTGCGAGTTCAAATCTCTCTGGTGGTACTTTAATATTTTAATTGTCCTTATTAATACACTTTCTTTTTCAGATAGATTTAATTAAAAGAAAAATCATTTTTTAGCCATTTTAAGGGCTTTTTTTTTTGCAACAATACTTTTAAAATTATCCCCCCCCCCCCCACAGAAAATGTGGAATTTCAATGTAGAACTAATAGTCTTTTGTTTACTGCTGTCATCTATTGGCTATTTTTTTTTAAATAACTTGATCAATTTTTTTTCAAAAGAATTATTCAATAATTGAAAGGTTTTTCTTCTTTTTTATTTTGATCTTTTAGAAATAATAGCATTTTTTTCTCATCATTTATTGAGTATTTGAAAATCAAACAATTAATATGGATTTTTTTCTGAACTTTTTGAGCAATTTATGTATGTTTTAAAAAATTTTTTGCTTTTAAAATCATTCTATTTTGTTTAGATATATTTTTTGATTATTTTCCCTTGATTTTAAAATATGCATGCCTAAAGTGTTTAAAAATATTTAGTTTTTGCTTCATTTTATTTAAATAGATTTTCTATTTTAAAAAATGTAATATTGCTGTCATTTTTGTAATGATTTAATAATTATAAATTAACGATTTTGATTTATTAATATAAAAGTGTTTTAAAAAATGGAATTAAACAAAACTCTTTGTGCTCTCACCTTACCCTCTTGTTCTCTTTTTGATTCAGTACATTACATGTTCTGAAGACTCCATTATACCCTTTAATATTTTCTGTAAAAGACTGAATGGCTAGTGCCTCTCCAGTAATGAATCACAAAAAACTACTGAAACCTGATTGTGATGATTTTTTTTTTTTTTTTTTCTGAATCTTAATTGAAAATTTCATTGCTTACATTGTAAATATGTAGATTCTTGAGATTTGAGTCTATTAATATTATTTTGGTCCCTTTTACTTTGTTCAGAAATTTTATGAAATAATGAATAAACTTTCAGAAAATATTTAGCACATTATGAATTTTTATGCAATTTTTTTAAATTCTGGCAAAAATGTCTGTTTCAAGCAACATTTTTGGTGATTTTTAGAATTAAAAAAAATGTAAATTTAAGCTATATAAAAATCCAAGTTATTCAAAGTTTTGTTTTTTCCTTTAGAAAATGGTATATTTTTAGTTTGAAATATTCAATAAAGTAAAATTGTCAGTTCTTTTACATTACCAAGCAAAAGGGGTAAATTGTCAAATATTTTTCAAGTGTCATCACTCTCTAAGATTAGTTTTATTGCATCTGATTACAGAACACAAATGTTATTTCTGTTGTTATATTCTTGATTATATATATTTTTATGATTATTTTTTTGCTATTTTAATATTTTAAGAAATTTTACCTTTTTAATTTGAATAATGAAATTTATTAATAAAACAGTTGGCATTACAGTTGTTTTCATGACAACTACATGCTTTTATGATAATATTTAAGCTTTTACTATAACTGTAAGATGAATATTATGTCTTCATAATCTGTAATACATTTTAATCCAAAATCTGGCCGAAAGTCGTGGACTTTGATGGTCTCTACTTTGAAGAATAGTCCTTGTCGCTTTTGTTCTTAATTTGAACGTAACAATGTACTTTTCACGTATTTCCCAGAACTTTTTACTCAACCGTGTATTAAATACTTTTAAATGAAACAAATTATAATTATTTTTGTTAAATTTTTAAGTATATACTATGTGTTTTTCATTCTGATGTAGAATATTCAAAATTTTTTAGTCTTTCTTCACATATGGGACATCATGAAAATTTATATGAATGGTTTCTTTGTGTCAAATTAACCATTTGCATATATATTTCATTTATAGTTTGGATACAATAACGCAAAGAAACTTTATATAAATATTACTTACAATTTATAATAGTATGACATAAATCAATTTATTGAAAGAAATACATTTCAATGCATTATAGAGTAGGGTAGAGCAAAAAGAAATATTTATATTTTCTTTCACAAAAAAAGAGGTTGATGCCAAAAATTGCCTTTATCCTAGTACATGGACAGTGTGAAGTTTTACTGCTGAAAAAATGGCTTGGTTCTGTGCTTTTAGTCCATATGTCAAAATTTGGATACAATTTAATATTTTCCAAAAAAAAAAAAAAAATTCTCATAGAGCTAGTTGTTATTTAAGTGTCATGGCTCATTCCATACTAAATCATGCGAAATAAAGTACTCAATGTGCCCTTTTGTCTCAGATTTTGTTCATTTTTTTATTGCATAGATACCTAAGAGATATGACCATAGTAATTTTTTTCAAATTTTTATCTAAAAAATTGAGTTTAGGAAAGTGAGTTTTTTTATTCTTTCCATTATTGTGTTGACATCAAATTGCATAAAATGCTGTAGCTCTGTTATTTTTTAAACAACATATGTGATTTTGGTATCAAAGTAAAACTAATTTTTTATTCTTTCTATCTGTGTTATAATATTTACATAAAAATTATTATAAAAAAGTTAGAAGCCTTCAAAGTGAAATTTTTGGTTTTTAAAAGTGGCTATATAAATTTGCAATAACTGGCAAGTATCATCAAGCATATACTGTAAATTTTATCATCAGTTCTATTTCAACAGGTGTTTTCTGTTTCTAAAATATTCAAAGTTTTTTTTCTAATAATTAAATTATGCACATTTTTTACTCCAATATTTAACAGCTGTTATAATTATTTAGTTGTTACTTTATGCTTAAAAAAATAGAAGTTTAAAAACAAGGTGAAACAATTTGATATTTGAGTAATATGTGAATAGACCAATGAATCTATATAAATTATTGATTGTTTGACTTCTTTATAAAATAAACTTTTAACTAATTGCATTGTACACTTGTATGCTCCAAACATAATTGCTTTGAATGTGAAACATGAAGTTTAGAATAAAATTATCGATTTTAACTATGATATCTCACTGGATCAACTTGCAAAAGAATATTTAAAATATTAAATAATTGCAATTTTACTGTTAACATCTATTCAAAGAGCACCAATTTATATGAACCAGAGACTGTACGTCAAATGAGATAGAATAATATTATAATTTATTTCATAAATATTCAAATCTTGTTACTACAGCTGTTACATTTTTATGTAAAAATGCATTAATGCAAAATTTATTATGATTCTATACCTTAATTTCAGAAATATGAAAATATCAGGACACCATTTTGAATAGGAAGTAATCATAAAGGAGACCTATAATCATTACTTATCATGGAGTATCATTAAATAATTATATAGAATATGATGATAGAATGAAAATTTTTATTTATATATTTTTAGCTTTTGTTTTAATGTTCATATAACTTAACAAAATTCTGCAACTATTATGTATATTAAGTTGAATAATACCCAACCAAATGTCAAATCAATTGATTGGGTAGTTTTGGCACTGTTATATAAGGACAGATTGATGGACCAGAAAAAAAAAATATGCATATATACAACTATGATGTTTCTCAATATATGTACTTTAATGGAATGTAATACTTTTGAGCATCTCTGTAAATAAACTATGAATACTACATACTTTATTGCCAATACCAAACAGAAAATAGTAAATCACAAAAATACTATAAGTTACAGAACAATCCAATTATTTTAATGCAATTTAGAGTTCTAACTGGCATTTAGATAGTCAGACAAACCAAATTTAAAAAGGTAATATCTAAAGTGACTCATCCCATTTACTTCAGCGATGACAGTGAAGTTCAATACAAAAATTATAAAAGCTTTTTAAATCTATGTTATTACAAAGAAGATCATGGAATAACAGCTGAATGGAATTTTTTTACAACCAGCCATGGAAAAAATTCCTATATTGGTGTACGTGGACAGCTAAGCGATTGACTACAAGATCAAGCCTTCAAACAATTATTGATAATTTTATTTTAAGTCCTGAAGACATGCATAAATTTTCTTCTGAAAATATACAAGGAATCAAATCATTCTATACTGCTTAAAGAGATATCAATATGTATCTTTTTTTTTTCTTTTTTTTTAGAATGATGGTATACTAAAACTATACCTGTGACTGGAACAAGTGTTAATCATTACTTCCTGTCCATAAATCAGAAAATTACTTTAATAAAATGAGTTTCAAAGTTCAAAATATCTTCTAAAGCTTCTGTTGGAAATCCAAATAAAACAGATCTTATGAATATAGTACCAGAAAAATTTTATGCAGTTATTTATGAAGAAAAGTGGTAGGCAGGAAAGAGCAACAATGTTCTATGAATGCAAGGGATGTAAAAATTCGATTTATGCATTCTCGCAAACCTCCCAAAGTATTTATATGGCCAATACCCTGTTAAGTTCCTTTTGAAAACATTATACAAGAGGTACCTGTGCCTTCATTAACTTCAATGCCAGGCAGAACATATGTTTAGAAAAAAAAAAACTATTTAACTATGGAATCTTTTAACAACATTTTATAATATACCCTAGCAACATGTATTAACAGTTAAAATGTACTTCTTTAAAATTTTAAATGTTGGATGATAATGTATTGAGACATCATCCGTTACAATGGTATTTTATTCTCAACTTCGTGTTTCACATTCAAAGTAATTCTGTTTGGAGTGTACAGTGCAATAAATTAAAAGTTTAGTTTATAGAGTAGTCAAACAATTAATAGTTTGGTATAGATTCATTAGTCTATTCATATGTTACCCAAATATCAAATTGTTTCACAGTGTTTCTGAAATTCAACATTTTTATTAACACTTAATAGCAGCTGAGTAATCATAGCCACTGTTAAATATCAAAGAACAATAAATCTGCACAATCTAACAACCACAAAAACACCCTTCTAAATTTTTCAAAATTGAAAACATAGGTTGAAATAGAGCTAATGTTAAAATTTAAAGTATGTGTTTGATTGTACTTACCAGTTATATAGCAAATTAATATCAGCACTTTTATAAACCAAAAATTCACTATGAGGGCTCCAAATATTTTTATAATAATTTTTTGTATAGCTCAAATAGAAAGAATAAGAATTAGCTTTAATTTGGTATGAAAATCATGCAAATTGCTTAAAAAATAAGAGCTACAATATTTTACACAATTTGATATCGTCACATTGCAAGAAGAATCCTACAAAATGTGCAGATTTAAAATATTTTCCTAAAATCAATTTTTGAAATAAAAAATTGAAAAAATTATTTTGGTCACATCTCTTGGTATCTATACATAAAACAATGAACAAAATCCAAGACGTAAGGGTACATGGTCCTGGATGATTTGGCCTGCAATAATCCTAAGGGAAATAAATGTACTGGGCCTTTCTAAAGCAGGCTGTTTCTTAAATTCTATGTGACCAAAATACTCAAAAATAACACAATCAGACATAAAAAAAAATTCCTCTTTCAGAAATTCCAAAATAAATATTCCTGTAAACCTGTTAAAACTTTTAAAATACCTTATTGTCACTATATGAAGTATCATTTTATTTTCTTTCATAGAATCTCATATTTTTGAGGTATCATTCACAGCCAGACCAGAAGTTTCAAATGTAGGTGCACTGTTGTTTATAAATGATCTGTAAAAAATTTTCAAATATTAAATCTATAGTGAAAAAGCTCCTGAAACGCTGGCAATAATTAATAAATAAAATAATACACTTTTTAAAAATCACAATAAAATAATAAAAAAAACTGACCCTGTCCCCTTATGGACACGCTTGATCTTCAGCTGATGACGAGCTGTTATTGTTTTAGATTGAAATGTGTCCTGCTTTGTTTTTTATTTTAGGATGATTTTTGCAAAGTATATTATTCATTTATTGTATTTGCAAATTTAATTTTTATGCATTGGTGTGTATTTTTAAGGGGGATGGGGGGGGGGTGGGGCGCTGATTATGTATATTTAAATTTTATTATGATCGGTTTATCAAAAACTTAAAAATAAATTATTATTTCATTAATTGGATAATTCCTTTGAAAGTCTCATTTTAAAAGCCGAACACAGGATATGGAATAAAAACCACACATAATTTTATCTCTGACATTCTTTTGAAATGTATGAGTTTTTAAAAGTATAGCATTCCGAAACTTTATGCATCTGTGCCTAATTTTTTACACTGGTTGTCAGTATTTATTTTTTAATTGATAAGTAACTTTTTCTTTTATCAAAAAATCAGTTTTTAAAAAGAAAAGAAAGATCTGGCAACAGCATTTTATTTAAATATTTACTCTCTTTACTAATTTTCAAGACCCCCTGTTCTTGAAACTGATCAATGGGAAGTGCTAACCTAATCGTTCAGATTTTTTTGTCGTTTTCTTTGAACCTTGGATATCCTTGCATAAATACAAGGTAGATTTCCTTAGAATGATCCCCACAGAGGGCAATTCCCCCTTTAAGGTCCATATCCCTTGTGTTGCTAATTGGTCGTCATAAATACAACCTGCCCCGCTAGTTATATTTTACTTGCACTTTTTCGGGTCGATTTTGAAATTTCAGATGTGTGATAATACCTAAATATTTTAAAGGGAGGAGAAGTTAAATTTAGTGGAAAGGAAGGGCACAGGAAGAAAATTTTTAAAAAATGTATAGTTTTGTATGAATATCTTTGTATTTTGATTTTTATATTGTGGCGAATTTTTTGAATCGATTTTAATATTTAATCTATTTAACACTTAAAATTACAGTAAAGATGAGAGAGTTGAATTTCTAGATGGGCGATTCTCAAAATAGGGGAGAATTTCAGTCTTTTGACATACAAAAAAAAAAAAAAAAAAAAAAAAAAAAATGATGTTTTCTGTCATGTTTTTATATTTAGATATGTTTGTCTTAATATTATTCATTATTTGCACTCAAGAATTACTCACTTTTTATTAAAAACACCTTAAAATAACAGAATAAATGTTCAAAATGTAATTAGCATGGAAGTCCCAACAGCTGTGCCTTGTATATACTAACATTTTTGAATAGTTAATATCATGTTTATAAAATAAAACAAATGTTATTCTTTGTTTAAATGAATCATTGAGAGGATTTATCCAATAAATTTCTTTTTAAATATAAAATTATAATATATAACAAAATAATTAAAGTTTGTCCCCATATTCTATTTTCAAAAAAGGGCATATTTTAACAGCTGGTTATTAATCAAAATTTCATTTTCCCATATGACAATAGTTTGAAAAAAATCAAGTTTCTCCATGGCAACAAGCAGCCATTTTATCTGAGCCTGAAAATAGAAGCATGTGTTATATTTTAAGAATAGAAGTTAAATATTAGGCTAGTACATCAATTGTATGTCATTAGAATGGATGATAATTTTAAAGTTTATTTTATAGTTAAAATTTTTATTTTACTTATTTGCATGGAACTTTTTTGTTTTAAAAAGCCCCAGAAAGGAATATTGCATTGTGATTATATTATGGCTCATAATCTTATTTAAATTAAAGTTTGTCATTATCATGGGCAAATACCAGTGTCATTAGCATGGTTTTTTCTGTCCATGCTAATAATACTTATTTGCTTAAATGTAGCTAGTGCTTATCTTGTATCCTTTATAAAAAAAATTTTAAAGTTTAATTTTACATATAAATTTAGATATTACATTTATTATCCGTAAAGAATGCATTAAATCTGTCGGAAAATCACTAAGACAGCTTGTTACATTGTTAGTGTCAGGATATTGCTCATGTAAACAAAGTTTGCTCTTTGGTTAACAATGTTGAATTTCTTAAAAATATTCTAGAAATATCTTATTATTTTAAAAAGAACACATTTCTTTTTATATGGAACTTTAGTCTTTTAAAAAAGAACAAGAATCAAATTAATCTGAATATAGGGCAAAGTATTACAATGAGGTAGAGAAAATAAAAATAAAAGAGAGTGTGAAAAAAGGGAGAAAATTAAAGAAAATACTGATAAACAGCAAAAACTTAAACATCAGATATATATAAAAGCAAAAGGATCGGGACAAATAAAAATAGTCAGTAATGACTCCAAGAGAACACAGATCACAGCGAAAAACTTAGAAACTTAGAAGCGTAAAATTATTTGTAAAAACAGGGTTTTATCTTACAGAATTATAAAAAAAGTTGAAAATGGAAGCTATTTGCTAAAAAGGAAGGCTAATAAAATATAGAAAAAATATTCAAACAGGAAGAAAATAAAAAGTTCTTAATATATTTATTCCATGCTATTTGTTTTGTCATTAGCATGGATCATAAAATATAAATTTATTTAAAGTGAATTTTTAAATATTTAGCTCTGCTGATTACATATAAAGTATATCTAATACTATATTAACAACACCTATTTTTTTTCAGAAATTTTGCTAAAAATTTTTTTAATATTATTTCACTGTTTGAAAAAGTCTCCTATTTTGAGAATCACCCAGGTAAGAGGGGGATGCAATTATTTCTCTTAAAACCACAACATTTTCTACAATAAGCATACTTTATATTTTTTTATGATAGTGAACTTCGATAAATATTATTTATTAAATATAAAAATTTCAAAGATAGGGAATAGGTAAATAAAAGGGATACAAGAATGGATCCATTGGGAGGAAAAGAAGGGAATTTTTCAAACTTTTTTTAGAAACTCTTATGTGATATATCATCCAAAAGCCTTTGAACAACTTTTTTCACTTGTGAGAAATTTTTCCGCTTTAATCAATTTCTTCCCCTTGGGATCTCAATTTTCTAAACTCGTAATAAGCTACAGTGAGATTTGACCTCATTTAAGGACTCTTCCAGAGGTAACACATCTAATCAGCCTTCAGTTAGTGGAGTATATTTCCCCCCCCCCCAGGCTATGTAAGGGCATTTCCTCTGGGGTATGGTCGAAATGGATTTTTTTATTTGACACATTGTCTTAAAGTTTTTGGACTATTACTAATTATCCCCCTCTCAACTCATTTCTTTCATCTGTAGAAAATGTTTTAAACTTTTAATTTGTTCATTACAACCTGATACCATTATCCAAAAATTATGAAAATAATTTACATAAAAAATTCCAACAATTAGCAGCTTCTCCCCCATTTTCATGCAATAAGCAAGTACGTATTTCAGACCTATCAGATTAAAAACATAAAATCATAGAAATTGAAGATTCATGTAAGATTATTATTATGATGCAACACCAGCCATGTCAGCTAGTTGCATATAAATTTAACATTTTAGCAGCTGCATTTTACTTACCATTTACTCACAGCTAAATAAATGTTTTCTTTAGAATTTTATGTTTTGCATTTTTTAATGTTATTTTATTTATTCTTCTAGGCACAACGATCACTAAGTCATCAATATTTTCATCAAACTTCTAACCAGCCATAGAGTTTCTGGTACTTTAGTTGATATATGAAGAAGGAAGATTCTGGTAACTGCTGTAAATGATACTGAAGAAAGTATCATAACATATCTTACCATCATACTTTTGTTTTTAACTTTCTAAAACGTCTAATTCTAATTAAACCTTCAGAGCTGAAGTTAATTGTACTTCTATGTTTATCAATGCTCTCTGATTTCTTTTCTCATAAGTCACAATGCTGTTTACTTGCTTATAAGTCAGGCAAGTTAATTTGTATTTAAAAACCAATGTAAGATTTATTAATATATAAATACTAGATTATAAGCTTGTAGATAGCTAAAAGTAAAAGAAAAAATTAATGTAAATTTCTAGCAGAGAAATACTAAATAAATTTTTTTATAATTTATATCTCACAATATTTTACTCTTTTCCTTCTTAAATCAATTAAGTTTGCATGGAATAGTAAAAAAAATTTTAAGATTAATCATGAAATTTGTACTGCAGCCCTCTCTGGAGCATATGACTCTTGTTCAAATTGCCATTTTTTTGTGGAACCAAAATGAGGTTAGAATTTTAATTATAAAACACAGTTCTGAGAATCTGTATTCAAGGAAAAATTGGAAGACAATCGAAGAAAGAGTCATAGAGAAAGTTTTACAGCTTTCTCTACCACAGCTCTTGAAAGAGAAAATGGTCGGTTTAATTAGGCCTATTGGCTTAGAAATTTTAGAATGGATGCAATACTATGACAGGTACAACACTGGAATGAAGTTGAATAACACATGTCTACGTATACACCTGCCAGCTGAATTCTGTTGGACCCCACAAGGTACAATAGATAGGAAAAAAACAGCACAAGTGATAATTAAAGATGAATATTTGAATATAGTCACATGCTACATACTAGCGTGTGATTCCTGCCTACAGGACGATATTATCCAATGTTGGAGAGATATGCCCGAGTATGTCAAATATTATGATTGGAAAAACTTTTCAATGATTAGTTTTTGGTCAGATAAAATGAAGAGAAGAGAAACGAGGCATATTTCTTACAGAGATGTTTTTCAAAAGTCTGTACGTGAGGGTAATAAAGTAGCAGCCAAGTACTTCCTACAAAAACTAACCCTACAGAAAAGAGAAAAGTGCTTAGAATATCTCACAATGTATGCAGCAGGCACATGTTTTGTGTTTTTTATTACCTGCAATGGAAGAAGAGGAACAAATGTTAGTTTTTAAAAGTGACCCTTATGGAGTGTTGCGGTGTTTTCTGCAGTGGCCCTGGCAGAGCTTTTTTATGGAAGTAGCAAATTGCAGTTGGAGTTTCTTACCAAAAGACAATTATGATGAAATATTAAGAGACATTATCGGAAAAGTCAGAGATGGCTATAAGGACTGTAATTATCAAAAGCTTTTTGGAGAGTTTTTGCAGAAAAGTCCTAGTGCTCTAAAAAAGTCACTTATATGTATAAATGAAATTGATAAAACTGGGCTAACGTTATTGTTTGATATTAAAGATAAAGAAAACATTCGATTAATCCTTAAGGATGCAAGTCTTGCAGCAAAAGAGAGACTTATTTACAGTGATGCAATGGATGATTATTTGACACGTTCCGTTTGGGCTAACGAGTGGGATTTTCTTGAATTCATCATTCAAGAATGCTTGCCGTCAAAAGATGAAATGTTAAAATTCAAAGAGGAATTTGAAAAGCGCTCTCCTTACACTACAGAGCATTTAGAAAAAAATAAAGACAAATGGAATGAAATATTTTGCTTTTCTGATGATCTCCTTTGTAAGATTAAAAAACGAAGTGTAGATGAGAGTGAAAGTAGCTCATCTAAGCGATTTCAGAGTGCACAGTAACACATGCTTAAAGCAGGGAAAGCAGTTATTCTAAAATTTTTAAATAAATATTCTAAAACATTCTTTTGTTCCAATATTCAAAAAAATTAATTTTTTTTCTTCTTAATTAAAAAAAAAATTCCTTACAAAATATATATATACATATGTGTGTATATATATATATTTGATCAAGAGTTTAAAAATAATTTTTTTTATCAACATCTATGTGAAGTATTATCAAAGTAGTCTGTGAATGATTTTGCACATACTCAATTTTTTAACCTTGCAATTAAATTTTTTTTATAGATTTTGAAAATTACTGGGATAATAGAAAAATATAATTGTAAAAGAAAAATTAAAATTTTGTAATTTATTCTACTGAGAAAAGTAATTCATTCTTAGTGAACAATTTTACATAAAACATGTTTTTGAATAATGGAAATTTAAATTGTGTACTTTTTGAAATCATATATATAGAAAAAAGTACATGTTATATGCATATTAATTGGATTTTTTTTCTAATCATTATTTTACTTCAAATAATCATGAATTTTACCTCTGAAATATTGAAAGAAAAAGGGGGAAAGTTTGTTCAGTAATCAAAATTACAACTAGTAGAATTTTAGAGCTTTTTCAAATCTATGCAATTGCTTATCAAAAGATGTAATTTATCTTATTATAAATAATACTGTAAAGTGCCTTATTTTCTTATTATATTGTAGCTAAAAACTGACGTATATTTCCCAGTAGTACACTTAACGATAGACAGTCATTCCAAAATCTTTTCCCATAGCTTTCCATTATTAATGGTTTAAAAATAACAAATTTGTGATTTTTTAAATTTTGAATGCAGGGACTCCCGTCCCTACATTTAAATTTGATAAAAGTTCTAAATACACAAAAGACAAACAATAACAATAGCCCTGTCGAATTAACTAATCCAAGAGCACCAATCTAATTTAGTGATAAATGGTGCTTATTGTTGCAGAAAACTTCAGACGTTGGATCTAATTGTAATTTTCAGGATGACTGAAATGAAATGAGGATTTTATTACTCTAGATATTTTTGTCTCAACATTGTCCTACGATTTGGAAAGTCCATGTTCTTGTTAGTTATATATTGTACTTACTAAAGAAGGATTCCAACATGTAAGAAGCTGTGAGAAATTAAAAAGGGAAACTAATGTTATAAAACTTCACCTTTTACTTTAAAAGATATCAGAAAAGCAATATCTCAAGATTTTTGAAAATGAACATAATACAGATGATAAAAATCTATAACATAAAGTTGCATTTATTAAGAATTAACCTAAGGAAATAACCAAAAACTCATATGTATATATTTTATAAAATAAAACTAAGGGCTTATTGTGCATTTCAATTATTCAGTTTTCAAATTTATACCAATATTGTTTCTAAAAAAAGATACATTGATTGAATAAAACATTGCATTTTGTTTTTATATTATATTTTATGCAAACTTTTTCTTTCATTCTTTTTTAAAAACATTTGATTTCATTACTAAAACATGAAACTCCTTTGTATTGGTATATATATATATATACACAGTAGACTCCCTCAAATCCGCACAGCTTAGGACCAGGGGTTTTGCGGATTTTAGAATTTTGCAGATTTCTGGTCATTGCTTTGTTTACATTTTTTAAAAAGTAATTTGAATGTAATTAATAAAGGAATCATAAGTATAATGAGTGCTTACAATATGTTAAAATATTAAAATAAATGATAAACTAAAATAATAAAAATTTAGATAGTTTTTAAAATGATAAAAATATTAAAAGCAAAGGTGAAATTAATAATCGATAATGTACAATTAAATATTCATTATAAAGATGAAATGTGTTTTTCCTGAATTATTCAATGAAACTTGCCTCATAAAGGCACATTACTAATTCACATCAAGATCATAAATTATTGAAGTTTTATTTCAGTTTTAGCCAGACTTAATAACTAAAAAAGCTTGATTCGTATATAAATATATTTTGGTAAGATTGTGATTACCAATAATATTAACAATATCTTTATTTTTTGAGAAATAAATTATTCTTTCTTCATGAAAAATTATGAATTCAATAACCTTAACAAAAATTACAAATTAAAAAATATATGGAATTGATATAAAACTAAAAAAGTCAAATTTTGCACCTACATCTGAACTGAATGTTTCATTGTTTACATCCGTAAAATATGTGCGGATTTTAGAGAGTTGCGGATTTTAGGAGTGCGGATTTGAGGGAGTCTACTGTATATATATATATATATATATATATATTATTGACATTGTCATTTACATGTTAACATTGTTTTCCTGAAAAATAAAAGATTGAATAAAATTATTAGTGTGTTGTATTATTCAATATTCCTTATTGTAGAGCTTTTCTTATATGAAGATGCAGTGATTCAATTTAAAAAACTGTCTGTCAAAATAATTATAACAGAAAATAGCTAGAAAATTATTTTCTTTAGTTGACCAACAATACTACCTAAAATATTCATTTTTTAAACAGGATTGAAACTGGCAGCTAATACTTAATCAACCTTAATTTTTAAAGAATATTTTTTTACTATACATCTACTTGTAATCGAGGTAGATTGTTATTGTTTCAAAATAGTAGTACACAAAATAATGAAAATGTCAGTTGCATTGGATTGCCCTAACCCAATAGAAAGTCGTTGCAAAGAATATAACAATAATCCTGTCATGTTAATTAATCACAGTCTTATTAAATGAAAGTTATGGTTATTGTTGCTGAAGGTTTCAGGCATTGAAATTATTATTACTTTGTTGTTCAAGGTATTTTTGTCTATTGTCCTACAGTTTGAAAAGACCATGTACTTGCTAGGAATACATTGTACTTTCTCCAACGAGGAATTAAATATATAAGAAACTGTGAGAAATTAAAAAATAAAACTACCGTAATTTTCGGAAGAAACGCCGTGGCGTTTTCTTTTTTTAAAATAAAATTTCAAGCGATGTGGCGTTTCTACCGATGCGGCGTTTACGCGCATTTTTTTTTTTTCAAACAAGTGCAATATTTTTTCTGAATTTTTCCGGAAATTAAAAAAAAGCGGTCATAAATCCAAAATTTCAGACAAAAAATGTATCGCGAATTCCGACAAATGTTTGCGAAAACAAATTAATTTTGATTTCGTTAATCGTTCAAAGAAAAATCACCAATTTCGTCAAAAGATCGCAAAAAACGTTATATTTTGTCAGAATATCGCAAAAAAATGGCAAATTTCATTAAAAGACAGCAAAAAAATTATGCAAATATTGCATAAGATTGTGAAAAAACGCAAATTACATCAAAAGGGCACAGAAAAGTGCATAGTTAATGCAGGAAGTGGATTTCCCTTTTCTCCCCCCCTTCTCATCTTTTATAATCTTTTAAAAAAAAAAAATCTGAAAACATTTTTTTCCTGTTCCAAAGATTCAGACATCAAATTTAAAATAGTGTGGATGAGCCGAAATTTTCAGATGCATCCGAATGAAATATATTAACCCATTAGTGCCTAGCGTCCCTTTTTAGGGACGCTAATGAAAAATGCAAGAAAGCACTTTTCACACCAGTAAACAGAAAGATAAATAAACACTTTTTTTCATGAAACAAATTCCTCAATAAATTAATGTAAAAGTTATTCTTCTTTTAAAAGTGGTGGGAAACCCAAAATTTCATTTTTAATGAAGAAAATAACTTGGGCATTAATGGGTTAACTCTGCCTAAAATGCTAAATATTTGCCCCATATAGTCAAGAAAACTCAATGAAATCAAGTCCGCCAAACTGAAAATATGAAACTAAAGCAAAACTCTTTTTCCTCTATAAAAAACAAGTTTTAAGGATATTACAGATACTCATCAAAATGCACACCGTTTGCTTACCGGAAAAAATCCCCGTTATCATGACATGTCTGTTTATTTAGCTGCGGCGACATTGTGAAAATCCGATAAGTGATTCATTGATAATATTTTGCTATGCAAATGAGAAACAGTTACTTGCTTTTGCTGCGATTTTTTATGAAGCTAGTAATTTTTTCTGCGAATAAACAACTTTTTTTTCTTTTTGATGACCATTTGTTGATTTTCGCGATATTTTTTTACATTTCAAATTTTTGTAGTAATGACTGCTTTTTCAAAATTTTCGAAACAGAATCATCTCTTTAATACATATTGCTGCAAAGGAAAAAAATCACTGTATTCTCCATGCCGCACTAAGCATATTTTTAACTTTTTAACTCGTATGCGCCGCGGCGCTTATACCCGAAAGTACGGTATTTAAATATTATTAATAATTTCGAATTTTGTATTTAAATTATTAATTTCTGATTAAAAATTTCATTTTTACGCAATTTTAATACAGCTTATTAATGTGTTTCTGTTTAGCACGTCAATAGCGATTACCGCGAAAATTTCAACTGCGGCGTTTACGACGATTTTCTAATTTTTTTTGAGTGATTTTTCGCAATGCGGCGTTTCTTCCAGAAATTACGGTAATAACATAAAAACATAAAAATCTTTCTTTCTCTTTATAAAAGATAGCAAGCAGGAAATGCCCCCAAGATTTTTCAAAATGAGCATTTTACGAATGCTAAAAATCTATAAGATAAATTTGTCTTTAATAAGAATGAACTAAGGAAGTAATAAAAAAATATTCATTTGTACATTTTATAAAAATTAAACTAAAAGCTTATTGTGCATTCCAGTCATTAAATTTTCAGTTTCATGGCAAAATTTTTTTCTCTGAAAAATAATATTTTGTAATCCAAAATTAATAATTTTAATTATTGTTTGTGTTAATATGTTTTGTAATCCAAAATTAATAATGTTAATTATTAATTTTGGATGTGGCAACCCTCTGAAATATTCCTTTTTACATGTCACAGGGGAAACAAAAGAAAAGACAAACAAAAGAAAAGCATCTCCTTGTATGCCACACAATTTGGAGGAATCACTAATTTTAATTCAAATCAGTGGTTGCTCTTAGAGAAGTGTTTAAGTTTACTGAAACCATTTGAACAAGTAACAGTAAAAATTAGTTCAACAGAATCGTTAATTTTAGAAGTTATTCCAATGGTGGAAACTTCGAAACTTTATCTGTCAAAACCTGAAGAAGAGAATGATTGGTTTGGTTTGGTTTATTTTTGTCGTCCGATTATCTGCACTAGGGATATAGGACCTGGGGGATGCCCTTCGTGGGGGGTCTTTCTAAGGGAACCTAACCCGTATTTACGCAAGGTTCGAAGAAAACCACAAAAACTCCAAATGGTTAGGCCCCGGGCCCGCTTAAGACTTAGAAGTAAGGAAAGCCCGAAGTCACATAGGGGACCCCCTAATACTCAACATTTTTTTTAAATCCATTTTTTGTATATTAAAATAATTTGAAATTTTATAATGAAACCTTCGAGTAACTGTAACACTATTAATATTAAATTAACACTAACTACCTATATCCATTTTATTATGTACCTAATTATACATAACCATTTAATTTGTCACTTACCATTGTAGAACTACAGTTGAAAATATTTGAATTTCAAAATATGTTTTACGATTTGCTAATTACAATATAGTAAAAGGAAAAAAACAGTTTTATAAGATTTTTTTTCCTTTGACTGAATGTTTTTTCTTTTAAAAATTAGCTTTGAAAAGTATTTGGGGGGCTCCTTTTGTGTTTCAATAGGTAAGCATGGGCTTCACGGGCCTATTGGGTAAACAGGCCCTGGTTAGGCCGACAGCCACGATTAGATTCGAACCCAGTACCTGCCGTCTACCAGTTGAGAGATCAGAACCTCTTGGCCACTGGTGGGGCCAAGAAGAGACTGAATTTTTTCGTGTTGGAACATTCAGAGACTGCTTGGCTCAAGTCATACATGAACGCTTTAAATATATTCATAATAATGAACATTTTTGCATTACAAATTGTTAGATCCCAGATTTAAACTTTCATTTTTTGATAAAGATGAAGAAAATCATCGCAGGTTAAAATCTCGACTGATTTAAATTTATGATTGTTATCTCAAATGATATTGCTGCAAACGAAACAAATGCAAATGAGGCAGAAACAAACAAATGTGTTTATAATGAGTCAAAGACTACATTTTGGGATTGCTTAATGGAGATTTCAGCTAATAATAAAAGCAAAATAGATAAATTTCTGCCAAGCAGAAATAATGACCAGGAAATCAATAGTTGTTCTATAATCTGCACAAGTTGGGGCTAAAGATTGTGCAGATTATGGAGTATTATGGATTGTATATCACTTTATTTTTCCTAGGCAGCATTTTAATTCTATAATCAGTATAAAATGAAAGGATAAATATAAAATCTAATAATTAATTTAATAGCCTTCCTCAAAAAATGCCTTTTTAAAAGTTATATTATTAAAAATTTTATATATGTATGTGCATTTAAATAAAAGTAATTACATAGGTTCCATAATACAGTTTGTCCTTTGCTACTAAAAAATAAAAGAGTTATATTAAAAAAATAGCTGTTTTATTTTGGTTTTTTTTTTTCAATTTTTTTTAATTTTTTTTTTTTAATTATTTTTGGATCATAAAATTCTAAGTTTTCTTAACTGTTTATTTCACAGTTTACATTTGTAAAGTAATGCGAATTATAATTGCAGATTATGGGTGCATGGATTATCGATCCTTGACTGTATTTTAACCCTTTGAGCTCTGGGACATAAATTTCTTCAAAATTTCAAATGTCACACTGGCATCAGTATATTTAAAAAAAAAAAAAAACTAGTTAAAGATAAACACGAAAAAATGTATTAAACCTTTTTGAAGTAAATTTGGTCAAATTTTCTGGTGTTATTGTGACATTTAATTCTACCAGCAGAGCTCAAGGGGTTAATAAACCGCTCATAGAATAAATAGATGTAGTAGACATAAATGTCTACTAAACTGGTGGAAACCGAATTCTACTAAATTTCCACAATTATCACAATTGGCAATATGTATAGATATAAATATATATATATTTGTCAGCTCCTGCTTACAGTGTGACTAGCAGTGTGATTATATATGAAAAAAAACAGCGCAATTGGTTTTTGCCTGAAAATGCAGAAATGCTGTTATTTTTACATCAAAACATGAAATTATTTTGTAAATAATGATATAGTATACATCTTTTTTAGGCTACTTTATTGTTCTTTTATAACCATAATCCAGAAATTAAATAAAATATTCAAATTTCTTTAACATGTAATATTTAAGCATAATGAAATCATTATTACAACATATATATAAAATTCTAATTAATAAATTCACTTGAAATGTTTAAATAATATTATTCTTCATGTATTGTACTTTGAAAATTTAAAACTACTCAATTATCCCGTCGATCAAAAAAGCTCTCAAGTTAATAATGCCAATAATGGATTATCGTAAATGTCACATTCATTTGATTTAAACATGATATATGTGTTTATTACATCATTAAATCCTTTTAATTCGTTTAATTCGTATTTTTATGAATGATTTAATAATTTATATCTTTTGTTATTTAAAATTACTGCTTTTTTCCACTTTAAAATTATAGCTAACGTTTACATAGACTTTATTGCTATATCAGTCTACTTTTTTGACTAAAAACGCTTTAAGTTCCTTACAAATTTCAGTTATTGGGTCATTCCATGTCAAATCAACCAAAACAAATTATATTCAACCTAGTTATTTCAGATTTCAATGGAACTTCAAGGGGTAATTCTCTATAATTATATAAATTAGAGCACATTTTTATTTTTATCGCTTTAAATTTTCATACAATTAATTATTTAAATTTTGAGAAAGCATCATGTTTTGACTTGCATAAAAACTTTCAATTAAGTTTATCTTTTATATGTACCTTTGTCCACAGACGCCGGTAGAAACTTATTTTCAGACTTCCCTTTATATTTGATAAAAAGATTGAAATTACCAGTAACATCAACAATATATTGATTAGTAATATTATTTTGAGAAATAAATTTAGAGTTCATTAAATTTTATGATATCAGTCATATTATTGAGGATTAAATATTAAAACATATACAGAATTATACAAAAATTTAAAAAATTCTGTAATTTTTCCTCACATATGAACTGAAAATTTCATTGTTTACATCTGTGATAAAGATATTAAGAGTTTGCAAATTTTAGGTTTGTAATTTTTAGTGTATTAATATATATATGCATATAAATGGCATACTAATCAAATATAACAGTATCAATTAAAATCCAAATAAAAACTTTGTATGAGTACGCAAATGAGTACTCAAACTAGCTTTCGAAAATAAGCTCTTGTTGCACACATCACATACAAAAGACATCTCAATTGTGCATGTTCAAACTATTAGTTAACGATAACATGAATTCTTTTTAACATGAACAAAATTTGATTTCCCTTGAAGTTCATGTTAACAAGGTTTGACTGTAAATCAAAACACAAAAATTTTAAATTGGCAGAAAAAAAAGTGTGAAATCTCCATCAAATAATACTACAGGATAGCCTTTAAAAAAAAAATTACTCACATAAAAATCATGAAGTAAGGAATTTTTATTTCAGGTTTAGTCTCTCTTAATAACCAAATAAACTTGATTTATACATAATTACATTTGATAAGATGATTGGATTAGCATTATATCAACAACAATTCTTTTTTTTTCTTTTGAAAAAATAATTTATATTTCATTAAAAACCATGACTTCAGTCATATTATCGAGAATTAAATATTAAAACACATATTGCGTGATATAAAAAAGTTGCAATTTTTCTTACATATGATCTGAAAGTTTCATTATACATCTGTGATGCAGATTTTAAGCGTTTACAAATTTTAGGATATATGTGTTTTTTTTAAAGTCTACTGTATTCAAATATACACCAAACAATGCCATAATAATAAAATATAACAATACCAACTGTAATCCAGATAAAAATTTTTAACAATTTACGTTATAACTCTATTAATATAAAAAACAAGAGAATAACAAAAGGCCTGGAAATAATAACAGTTACTCATTACAGAGTTCAATTCAGACACTCTTGTCCATTAGGGATATCTATAGGATCAGGGATGGAGGTGGGACCCCCTAAGACAAGGCATTTGACTGTATTTACACACGTTTTTTTGTGATCAACAACAACAATTATTGAAGAGGATAATAATACAGTTCAAAGATAAAAATGTCAATTTTCAATACATTTTCCACAGGAAAGTGAACAAGCCACTTTAAATATTTTCTCATTTTCCGTGACTTATTCTCTTTTAGTCAATAAAATTGACTTAAAAATTTTTAACAATGATTGAATGCAACATTTTTTAGAAAAAGTGACTAACTTGCATTTCTGCAGGCCAGTAGATGACTGAACATGTTCATCTCATCCAGCTGACACTTGAGATTCTAGGATTAGACAGAATTCAAATTACATACTAAAATGCAATTGATCTTTATCTGTATAATCATATATTTTGTGAAAACAACTTGCAGACCTCAATTTAGTGGATCATATATGAATTTTAAAACTGTATGTCCCTTAAGAAAATCTAGAAAAAAACTTACAATCTAAGTTATTTTATTTTGTACAAAAGAATGTGTTTATATGAACTGTTCCTGAAAGATATATACACCTCACATAAATAAAACTATTTTTTGCAATGCATGAAGAAATGATTATTTAAATATGTCTTATTAGCAAATTGTCTGTTGCATACTTCACAAACAAAAGGTCTTCTATGATAGTGCATATAATTCGTTAAAATCCTCTTTTTCTTAAACTGTCTGTTACATACTTCACATATAAAAGGTTTCTCATTTGTATGCGTACACAAATGACTATTTAAATAAGTTTTCTGAGAAAATCCTCTGTTGCACACCTCACATATAAAATATTTCTCCTTTGCATGTGTACTCAAATGATAATTTAAAGTGGATTTTTCTGAAAATCCTTTGTTGCACACCTCACATACATACGGCTTCTCTTTTGCATGTGTACGCAAATGGCAATTTAAATATCCTTTCCGAGAAAATCCTTTGTTGCACATCTCACAGACAAACGGTTTCTCATTTGCGTGTGTATGCAAATGATTATTTAAAGTTGCTTTATGAGAAAATCCTTTGTTGCACACCCCACATATAAAAAGTTTCTCATTTGCATGTGTACGCAAATGACTATTCAAATTGGACTTTTGAGAAAACCCTTTGTTGCACACCTCACAAACATAAGGCTTCTCATTTGTATGTGTTCTCAAATGACAATTTAAAGCAGACCTCTGGGAAAATCGTTTGTTGCATATTTCGCAAACACAAGTTTTCTCCTTTATAGGTGCATGCAAATGATTACATAAATTCGCTATGTGAGAAAAGCTGTTGTTGCACACCTCACATGCAAAAGACATCTCACTTGCACATGAGCAAACTACTAATTAAATGATCTTCCAAGATAATCTTTTGATGTACAACTCCTCTCTAAAAAGAAAAAAAAAACATTGTAATTATATATACTAAATGCTATTTTTAAAGAATCCTTTGAGAAGGTAACCTTTTGCACACTTCAAAAACAAAAGGATTCTTTTTAGAAGAATTATGGATAGGTTATAAAATGTGGGAATAAGAATAAATTTTTTAAAGTTACGAATTTCGAATTTAAACCCACAAAAGACAGAATCTAAATTAAACAGTATAAGATAACTAGAATATTAAAATGGTTTAAATTTACAGTACTTACGTATTAACGCCACCACAGCAGAATGCAGCACATGGAGTTATGTTTTGGATTCCTTGTTTGCCTTGTTCTTTGATGTGTTTTGATGCAATTTTTAGTGTTTTTTTAGTGTTTTAATGCTCTTTTAGTACTTTTATTGCTCATTTTTAAAACCATTTTTTTAAGTGTGTGTGCGAACAACAAAATTGCTCTTTATTTGTGCATTAGCACAATTTCTGCTGTGGTGGCGTTAATATGTAAGTACCAAATTTACTTACCCCAACTCTCAATAAAAACAATAAACTGCAAGGAAAGGGCTTGATATAGTATAAAAGCACAAACATTTATTTCCATCGACATACATCAACATGGATGAATCAAGAATTTCCATTCTGAATAATTTAACTAATACATTTTTAATTGACTTTCTGGCAGGCTCATAAGAATACGACTTCGTTCTGCTGAATATCATGAATGAGATTTTGACCAAATAACTTGACTTTTCAAAACCATAATAAACTTTTTTCACGAATAAAACTTCAGATTTTGTCAGTAGAATAGAATAAGTTTTCAAGCCGATTAGAATAGAATATTCAACAGAATTATGCAACAATCTGATGTCAAAAAAACATTCCTCAAATAAAAAACTTCACTCGGCAGACGAGAGAAATAAAACCACTCTTATCTAGGGACCAGCGGTTGTCATGAAGATCAAATGTCATGGAGTCTTGGCTTCTTTTTTCGTCCAATATATATTCAAATGATTATTTAAATAAGTCTTCTGACAAAATTCTTTATTGCATTTGTCAAAAACAGTTTGTCTTCTAAAAAAAATCTGCGACAGAAATTTTAATCAAAGGGATTTAACTTTCGCATTTGAAAATATGTATGAATTGTTCTTGTAGAATTTGTACATCTCACAGAACATATTACAGGACTATTTTTTGGAATGTCTCAAAAGACGATTATTTAAATAACTTTCGTGAGAATATTGTTTGTAGCATATTTCATAAACATAACACCTTGTATGATACAGCATATGATTAGTTAAAGTACTGTTATGAAAAATTGTCTATTGCATACTTTAAAAACAAAAGGTTTTGTATAATAGGGTATGAGATTTGTTAAATTATTCTTATGAAAAAATTGTTTTTTACATATTTTAATGACAAAATGTTTCTTATTTGTATGTATATGCAATTGAAAATTTAATTTGCATTTCGTGGGGGTTGAGAAAATTCTTTTGATCTGTCAGGGACAATATGCTTTTATTTTATATACATTTTTTAAAGGAATCCCTTTGCACAGTTCACATGCAAAATCTTGTTTGTATCTATAGAAAAGGTTTTATTTTAGCTGCCCTTTGAAGTGCATTATTTGATCACACACAGTTCATAAACAAAAAACATGGAAGAACAAATTTTACTTTAAACTTCATAAACAAAAAATCACTTTTGTAAGAAAGGAAAGATACATCTATTCCTCAAAAATTTTTTGTCAGTGTGGACAATTATAATTTATATAAATCTTATGAAATTCTACATATTTTTTTAATGTGAATAATAATTTAATATTAGATTAAAAATGTAAGTATAATCGCACTTTCAGTAGAATTATTTTCTGATGATTTATGAGAATGAGATTATACATTCATTGCTGTGTTAATTTTGTTGTTAGTGATGAAGTACTTTTATTAAAGGACGGTATAAATTGAAAATTTTTTAAGCTATAGAAAAAGGTATTTTTTGCCGCTTATTAATTTGAAAGAATTTTGCAAATAAATAATCTAGAAATGCAAGCCAAAAAAAGAAAAGGGAAATTAATTTTTGTATAACAGATTTTTTTTTTTTTACATTGAAACTTCCACTTCAAAATGTCATACAGATGATTTATCCCATAACAAATGGAAAAATATTGATACAAAAAACATATACAGTAGACTCCTTTAAATCCCAATCCCTAAAACCCGAAACACTCTAAAATTCACACATAATATACAGATGCAAACAATGAAATTTTCATTTCAGATATACAGATAAAATGACACATTTTTATTTTTATATCATTTCTATGCTTATACTAATCGGTAATTTCCGTGAATATTACTGAATTCAGACTGTTTCTTGAAAGAAGAATAAATTTATTTTAAAAGAAATCAAAACATTGCTGATATCACTAGTAATCACAATCTTTTAGCCAAATGTATTTGTGCATTAATCCAGCTAAAATCTGGCTGATTTAAGAAAAAACTCAAGATTATTAGTAATAAAAATGAATAAAATGCAGAAAAGCCTCACAAATGATTGATTAATTAATAGTTTGATTGCAAAATGATTTATTAACAGATTATTTTCTGCACTTGAAGTATGTGACAGACACTTGAGAAAAATTTCTGCTGCTGGGTTCATTTGCTTTGTTCAACTTATGTATAATTTTAGAAGTCTTTATCTATGGCACAATGATGAATATAAAATATTGAAATAGCTAAAAATATAAAATTATCAAGCAAATTGTAATTGTGGTTAAATGGAAGATAGGGAGACAGCACAGAGAATCACCTCAATCAGTTGGTAGTTGAAATACCAAGATTTGCTAAAATTTGATCAACATATTAAAATACAAATGGTCTGCCAAGTCATATATTGGGGAAAACATTCTTCAAACTCTATTTTAGCGGTTGACTCGTAGGTTCATCATTGAAATTTCCTGCACCCAAAGGTATGAAAAAAGGGGTTGACTGGAAACAGAAAAACACAATGATAAACCTACGAGTCAACTGCTAAATCAGGTTTTTTGGTGTTTTTCTCAACCAAGATATGATTTGGAAACCCATTGTGTTTTAATATAAGAATCGAGTTGTAACTGGTCGTGGAATTTTAGCCTCTAACTCGATGATGCGTGTGCTATCACATCCCAGTCTATAAGTTACCAATTGTTCTTTTTAATAAAAAATTGCGGGAGAAGATCCTTCTTGCATAATGAATAAGCAATAAAAAGATATTTTTGCATGTAATAATGACATGTTTAAGCTTTCATTTTTTTTTCTTTTTGTTATTTTGGCTAATTTGATTTAAAATGTAGTTTATTTAAATTTTATTATACAGTAGACTGTCTCAAACCATCAACTGTAAAATCTGTACACCATCACAAATGTAAACAATGATATATTCAGTTCAGATGTAGCAGAAAAATTAAAATATTTTTTTTTTATTTTACATCATTCCATAGGTAATTCTTGACAATATAATTGAACTCATTTTTCCTGAAGCATAGGTATATTTGATATTGCTTATATCACTCATAATAGCACGATATTTTTAAGACATACAGTCAAAGTTCTATAATCCCCAAACCCATAATCCACAATTTTCTATAATTCACATTACATTACGAATGTAAACAATGAAATAAACAGTTAAGAAAATTTACAAATTAGTGATCCAAAAACTATTTTTTTTTAAACAAATAATAAAAAACATTTTTTTTTAAATATAACTCTTTTATTTTATTAACAGGAAAAAACAAACTGTACTGCATAACCTATGTAATTATTTTTATTTAAATGCACACAAATTTTTTAATAAAATAACTTAAAAAGGCATTTTTTGAGATAGCCTATTAAATTAATTTTTAGATTTCATATTTATTTTTTCATATTATACTGATTGTAGAATTAAAACACCATCTAGAAATAATAAAATGACGCATAATCCATAATGCACTATAATCTGCAATATTCCATAATTCACACAACCTTTGGTCAGAACTTGTGTGGATTATAGAAACTTTGACTGTATTGTGATATTATGAGGTTTTTAATCAACTTTTTTAACATTTTCCAACAAAGCTGAAAAAAAATTATGATTTTGGTCTGTCTGGTCAGTTGTCTGTAAATATATTCCCGTCGACTTGAAATGTTTGGACGTTATTTACCTTTACACTAGCATGAAACGTATTCCAAATGAAGTTTGTAACATCTTTAGTTTATCTACAGGAAAGTTTTCCATTACATTAAAGCAAGTAGGTGATAAGGGGTGCATGAGAACAATCTTTATATTTTTTACTATTTCTGAAAACTTTTATGAGCTATTGAAACAAAAATTCATTTATATGAATATTTACAGTATGTTTGTTCTTTTGGCGAAAATTTTGAATGCATTTATCAAAATTTCTTTTATTTATAGCATCATTCTCAAAATTGCCTAAATTTGCTTACATGTGCCCCAGAGGAGAGATAGTTATGAACATACCTGGGACATATGTGAATGCATGAATACAGTACATAAATAAAAGCTATAAAATTATTAATTATGTATTTTATTTCCGGTCATTTATTTCAACTTACTATAAGGATTAATGCAATTTTTTTAATTTATTTTTTCGGTACTACTTGGTTATCCATCAACCAATTTTGCCAAATTATATAAGTCACCAAGCTATTAGCCAAATTATACAAATTTACTTAATTTTTCATTTAAATAATGAAAAAACAAATTAACAGAACCTTGATAAAAGTAGAAATAAAAAGTCCAATTAAAAATCACTTGATGATGTAATAAACATATACAGTCGACTCTTGTTAATTCGAAATCGGATGATTCGAATCTTCGCTTAATTCGAACTAAACATGAAGTCCCGAAATTTTCAATGGCAGAATAACGCTGTAAATTTTGATTAAATCGAACACATTTTCTCTTTACTTCATTTAATTTGAACTAACGAGAATTTCAATTTTTCATTTTTCATTTCTTTCTCTCTGATTTCAGCTCATTTGAATAACTTTCATTCTTTTATTTTTTGTGAAAATTGTTCTGAACGAGTATATATATAATCCTATGCATCTGATATCTACTTTTTTAGTGCCTTGTCTGTCCATCAGTGACGCTTAAAATTTTTCTTCCATTGAGCTTGTTTCTCATTTTTTAATTAGTTTATGTATTTACACATTCTAAATTAATATTAAGTCACATTCTAATGATAACAGACGAAACAAAGTTAAAAAAAAAACAGTATAACATTAATTCCTTTGTAATAGTACCATATTAAGCATGTTTTCATTTCATACTGTTACGAATTTTGTAAATAGTTAGTGTTTGTACTGTAAAATAATGTAAATAATCTTATTAAGCTCCGTTTCTTTACTAATATTAGTTTTTGTTACATTGTCTCTGTTATCAAGCAAAATTGTCTATTATTTTCAGTGAATGCCTATAGCAGCTTTGCGAAATATTAGAGATATCGCCAAGTTGGCGTCACTTTTGGCGACTAATTTTGGTCGCCAAATTTGGCGATATATTGCAAAGTTGGCGACAAACTTGGCGATGGTAACCCTTTACTCTTTATGGTAACCCCCCCTTAGGTCTACTGATACATTGAATGTTGTTCCGTGGTTTTCCGGATTTTTCTCGAAGGTTGTAGAAATTTCTACCGCATGCGGCGAGACTATATATAAGAGAGCCGAATGCAAGCTGGGTGGTTATTATTTATCAGTCAGTCATTGAGTGAACATTGAGTGAACATTGAGTGAACTTAGGGTATTGTTTAGCAAGTTTGCTTGAGTTTTATTTACGCTGTTTTGAATGTGATTTAGTGTTGAGACGTTGTATAAAGAGTCTCTGGAACCTATATCTGCACTTACACGATAGATTTGAACAATTATTTTTGAATATCTAGTAATATTTGTGAGTTTCGAAGACTCTGTTGATCTGAAGTTCTGTAAATAAATTATTTTCTACTTTTCTGACAAGAGTTTGAAGTTGTCTAACCATAAGATCAAAAGAACCGTATATACGCTGCAACATTTGGTGTCAGGAGTGGGGTCTTATGGCGAAAACAAGAACAATGGACGGACAACTGAAAGAACTGTTAGATGCTATTAATGGCATAAAGACAGAAATGAATAAAGGCCAAGAAGAGTTGGCGGAAAAAATAAATAAAGACCAAGAAGAGTTGGCGGATAAAAAGAATAAAGGCCAAGAATATTTGGCGGATAAAATGAATAAAGGCCAAGAAGAAATGAAGAAAACTTTTGAAGAAAAGTTCTCATCGGTAGAGAGAAGAATAGGTTCGGTAGAAGAGAAAATACAGGAAGTAGAAGATAAAATTCAGAATGAAGTTAGTAACGTTGAAGAGAAAATAAGTAACGTTGAAGAGAAAATAGTTGACGTAGATGTAAAGCTAAATAAAAGAGTAGAAGATCTTGAGAAGAAGCTTTCAGCGTCTAGTGGTAATTATGAAGAATTTAAGAATCCGCCTGCTTCTCCTGTGCAAGTTAAGCTGTCGACATACGACGGAAAGAGTTCCTGGAAAGTTTACAAAACCCAATTCACCATTGTAGCCGAAGCGAACAAATGGAGTGACGAGGTGAAAGCTTGTCAACTGGCAGCATCTTTGAGAGGAGAAGCCGCCGACGTGCTGCAAACATTGCCCGATATGACGCAACTCAATTTTGAGACTAAGTTGTGCACTTGAAATGAGATTCGGAGAAAAATTCTTGAAGGATTATACGAGAATACAAATGAAGAGCCGCCATCAAAAATCGAGTGAAACCCTTCAAGAGTTTGCCTCAGAAATAGAACGGCTGGCAAATTTAGCCTTCATCGACTGCCCAACAAATGTACGGGAAATGCTCTCACTGCAGTACTTTGTAGACGGAATAAAAGATCCCGAAGTGCAGAGAGCGGTACGAATGGCAGATGTACAGGATTTAAAGGCTGCATTACTATATGCCTTAAAGTTGGAAGCAGCTACACAAGCCAGCCGAAGAGATCGTCATTCAGTCCGAGGGGCAACGGTGAACAAAAGCTTAGACACTGAGATCGACTTCTTGAAAGAAATTAGGAAAATAAATCAAGAACTTGAAGCTTTAAAATACGGAAGAACAAGCTCAAGAAGACAAAATCTCACGTGCTGGGGATGCGATGATACAGGACATCTACGAAGAAATTGCCCCAAAATCCACGAACGTGAGATAAATTCAAACAGTCAGCAGGAAAACTAAATTTTGGCCATCTCGCGGAGCAGAGGTTGCCAGAGAATGAAAAGCCCCACCTGAAGATCCTCCAGATATCAAAAATGAGTGGCGGTGATAATGAATTATATGTGATAGGCGTTATTAACGGAATTCAGTGCCGTATGATTGTCGATACAGGAGCCAATGTGACAATAATAAGAGAAGATTTGGCTCGGAAATTGAAATCTAAACTCATCTGGACTCCACCATGCATTACCCTGCAAACTGTAGCGGGCGACAAGATAGGCATATATGGAAAGGCCAATTTAACCATCAACTTTGGAGGAAGGAAATATTATCATACGGCATATGTGGCTGACATAACAGATCTTTGCATAATCGGGCTAGATTTTCTGAAGAAGTTTGGCTTCAAACTTGATTTTAAAAATAATGAAATGCTATCTAAATTTGAAGAAATAAGCCTTTTTGGATTAAATAACGAAATTGAATATAAACAAACAGTATACCTATAACTAACTTTGGCTATAGTAATAGCCAAAGAAGACATTAATCTAGGTCCAAGAACAGAATTTTTAGTTCCAGCTGTAATTAACAATGAAATTAATTATCGATTTGGCCATATAGATTATCTCGAGGACAATAGTAAACAAGCAGGAGTATTGGTGGCTTCTTCTGTAATAGACCTCTCGAAAAAGACCATTCCAGTCAGAATTGCTAACATCAGTGATAAGACGAGGACTATCAAGAAAGGAGAGGTGATAGCATCATGTGCTCCTGTGACGTGCATAAGTCAAAATTCCAGTCACTCTGAGAAATCTTCAGATAATTTAGTCAAGGATTTGTTACAAAATACGGACTTATATCCAAATCAGAGAGATGCTGCTGAAAGTTTAATTAGAGAATTCCAAAGTTTATTTTCCCAAACATCTGAAGACTTTGGACAAACTAAAATGGCACAACACCGAATTAACACGGGAGATCATTCTCCTATTAAACAGCACCCTAGACGATTACCTTTTGCCAAGCAAGAAGAGGTGCAGAATTTAATTAAAGATATGGAAGAAAATGACGTCATCGAACCGTCAACAAGTCCATGGGCGTCTCCCATTGTATTAGTAAGAAAGAAGGATGGTTCTAAAAGATTTTGTGCAGACTACCGCCGACTGAATGACGTCACCAAAAAGGATAGTTACCCTCTGCCAAGGATCGACGACACTCTCGACACACTTGCGGGCAACATTTGGTTCTCGACTCTGGATCTGAAGAGTGGTTACTGGCCGGTAGAGATCCATTCGGACGATCGCGAGAAGACTGCCTTTACAATGGGACAAGGATTATGGCAGTTCAAGGTAATGCCTTTTGGTCTATGTAACGCACCTGCAACTTTCGAACGGCTTATGGAAACGGTTCTCCGGGGGCTGTCATATGAAGCATGTCTTGTTTATTTAGATGATATCATAATCATAGGAAAATCGTTTGATGAACATTTGAACAACCTCAGGCGGGTGCTACAAAAATTAAAGGAAGCTAATTTGAAGTTAAGCCCTTCGAAATGCAGTTTGTTTCGCAATGAAGTCGCCTACCTTGGACACATCATTTCGGCGGGTGGAGTCAAGACTGATCCGGAATTGCCTCTTTTCCTGCTTGCCTACAGGAGTGCCACTCATGAGGAAACTGGTTACTCCCCTTCTCAAATGCTCTTTGGTCGTGATCTTCGTCTGCCTGCGGATCTTTTGTTTGGCCATCCTCCTGACGCTCCTTTGTCGCCTGAAGAATACGTGGATTGACTCCAGGCACGGATTGAGGAGGTTCATTGTCTAGCGAGGAACCGAATCGGACTGGCATCAGAAAAGATGAAGACATGGTACGACATAAAGGCAACTGGACATGAATTCAACGAAGGTGATAAAGTTTGGTTGTGGAATCCCATACGTCATAAGGGACTGTCGCCAAAACTACAAAGAAACTGGGACGTTCCTTACACAGTCGTCAACAGGCTGAATGACGTCGTCGTTCGCATACGAAAATCGCCACACACCAAGCCCAAGGTCGTACATTATAACCGGCTAGCCCCTTATTTTGGTCAAAGTGATTAGAAATTCAAAACTGGAATTTCCGACCATGGTCATGAAAGTCACTTTTTGTAAATATGTAAATAGCAATTAGTTCTTATTTATGTAAATCTTATTATTATTATTTATTTATTTTAAGTGTTTTCCTCTAACTCAAGGATTGCGCTGCCCGGGACGTACAGTCTTTGAGGAGGGGGTAGTGTTACGAATTTTGTAAATAGTTAGTGTTTGTACTGTAAAATAATGTAAATAATCTTATTAAGCTCCATTTCTTTACTAATATTAGTTTTTGTTACATTGTCTCTGTTATCAAGCAAACTTGTCTAATATTTTCAGTGAATGTCTATGGCAGCTTTGTGAAATATTAGAGATTCGCCAAGTTGGCGTCACTTTTGGCGACTAACTTTGGGCGCCAAATTTGGCGATATATCGCCAAGTTGGCGACAAACTTGGCGATGGTAACCCTTTCCTTTTTATGGTAACCCCCCGCTTAGGTCTACTGATACATTGAATGTTGTTCCGTGGTTTTCTGGATTTTTCTCGAAGGTTGTAGAAATTTCTACCGCATGCGGCGAGACTATATATAGGAGAGCCGGATGCGAGCTGGGTGGTAATTATTTATCAGTCAGTCATTGAGTGAACTTCTAGGGTATTGTTTAGCACGTTTGCTTGAGTTTTATTTACGCTGTTTTGAAAGTGATTTAGTGTTGAGACGTTGTATAAAGAGTCTCTGGAACCTATATCTGCACTTATACGATAGATTTGAACAATTATTTTTGAATATCTAGTAATATTTGTGAGTTTCGAAGACTCTGTTGATCTGAAGTTCGGTAAATAAATTATTTTCTACTTTTCTGACAAGAGTTTGAAGTTGTCTAACCATAAGATCAAAAGAACCGTATATACGCTGCAACAATACTTTCCATGATTCAAACTTTGGATAATTCGAACATTTCTTGTGGTCCTGATGAGTTCGAATTAATGAGAGCCGACTGTACATTGTGCTTAATATAATATGTATGTGACATTTACAATCATCCATTAATGGCATTTAATCTTGTAGTTTAGCGGTAAATTTTTGGTAGATAGGATAACTGAGTATACCATTTTTTTTTTTCAATAAAATAAAATTTTGTGATTTGGGTTTTTTTTGTGATTGTGCTTGTTTCGTTTTTCTTTCGTTTATCTGTCAGAGAGGGGAGAAAGGTTACTGGTCCTATGGATCACTAATTTTTTTTAATTACTGGTCTGATTAAAATTTTTGCGATCTCAGACCAGTGGACCACTAAGGATTACAAACAATGATTATTATTTTATATAGTTAAAAATTCACTTTATTTTAACTTTTAATAATTTAACCATTTTTAAACTATCTTAAATTTACTTGTTTTTGTTTATTACTTAATTATTTTAATATTTTGTTACATTGTAAGCATTTATTATAATTTAGGTTGTATTCTAGTAGATTGCTTGGGACCAGAGATTGTGCAGATTTTAGAATTTTGTGGATTTCTGGCTATGGATTTGTTTACATTTTTAAGCAATAACAAAATGAAAATTATAATGAATGCTTACAATGTTTGAAAATATTTAAATAATTAAGTAAGGTAATAAACTATAATAATTAAACTTTAGATAATTTAGAATGATTGAAATATTACAAGCAAAAGTGAAATAAATAATCAATAATATATAATTAAACAATTATTATAAAGATGTGATTCATTTTTATTATTTTTTTTTCTAAATTTAACAATGAAATTTGTCTCATAAAGGTGAACTAATATTCACATCGAAATCAAAAAATAAGGAAGGTTTATTTCAGCTTTAGCCAGACATAATAAGTTTGATTAATGCATAAACACATTTTGCAAATGATTGTGATTACCAGTAATATCAGCAAAATCTTGAATTTTTTTTAGGAATAAATTTATTCTTCTTTAATGGAAAAACATGGAAAATTCAGTACATAATATTAATGTTAATTAAAGGTTAAAAAATATATAAAATTGACATAGAAATAGAAAAGTCAAATTTTGTCCCTGAATCTAAACTGAAAACTTCATTGTTTACATCTGTAAATTATATGTGGATTTTAGGGAATTGTGGATTTGAAACAGTCTACTATATTATTGTGGTGGTTACTCCATAACCCCCCCATATATTTAATTTAATTCATTTTATTAGCCATTTTATTTCATATCACCTTCCTTTTTATTAATGTTCTCAATTTAAATTTAATTTCGGTTTCGCTTATTTTCATTTCGTCGCCTGTAATGTTTTCTTTCTTGCTTAGCTTTCGAATGTTCCAGGCCGGTAAAATTCTGTTTGAAATCATTCCTTCCGGTTTTAAATTTGTTCGAGAACTTTCTCGCTAGTTCTTTTGGGTGGAACTTCCGTTTATTCGGACACCCCCCTAACCTATCAAATTAAATTTCACAGGTGACGTATTTCAAGCCGTTATGTACATGGCCACCGGCTTTGGCCTCTCCTCTTAAGATGGTTATCAATTTTATTCTTATTAGTTACATATCTTTTCATACTGTATATTGTAATTTGGCTTATTTTTTCCTCACCCCTTTTTTTGCTGACTGCCAAATTGGCGTATTTTGCATTTACAATAACCCTTTCTCCTTTTCCCCTGGGCTCGCGGCCACCTGCGTCAGTTGCGCCGATAGACACCTGCTGTGATGGATGCAGTCGCATGAGTGAAAGTTCGGGGCAGAGGTGCTCCCCCGTTAACGAAGGATGGAACGGTTTTTTTTTGTTATGTTGAGATTATTACGATGCTGATTTTTTTTAAGTGCGGCAAAGAAAAAGTGCTGCCCTCAAAAATTCATCTAGGAAGGTGATGTTGATTTCTGTTAAGCCAAGTCCCTCTGTGCTGCGAGGAGCAATGAAGTGGTTTAATGCATTCCTGAATGTATTCGTTTGTGCCTTCTCTTTTTGGAAATGATGTTGAGTTTTTAAGGCGGCTAGTAGCAAGGCACTTCTCACTGCAATAGCATCCCGAAAATTGTTTTGTTTGTGCATTCTCTTCTTGGATTACGGAAATTACATAAGGTCTCATTATACGTCTTCAGTTTATGCTCTCGTGTTATCTTCACAAGTGTTGTAAAAATGTCGTCACGTATTTTATAAATATTCATTTATTTTCTCATCATCTCTTCATCAACGAGTTTTCTTCTACAAATCTAATGTGCCCAATTCTTCGATAATCTTTTTATTCTCTATCCTCTGAGAAGTAGGCAGAGGTGAAGAACTGTTTTGTTTTCAAGAAATAATATTATAGTTTACATGACGTCTTGGTGAAGATTTTTCTTTCGTCAGGTGAAGAAATTTTATTTACATAAGTCCTTTTTATTTCATTATCTGGCCCAATATATATATAATTTTTTTTAATATTTACGGGGCGTTATAAAGAAAATATTGGCATGTATCTGTACAATATGAAGTATGATGTATTTTGTTTTGAAAGTTCATATTATGAGAGGTGTTCTTTTTCAAAAAGAAATAATAATTTATTCTCCTTTTATGTCATGAAGAAAATTGTTTAATTACATGTTGTTGAGATATCTAGAATATGTTATGAAAAGAATTTTTATTGCTTGGAGATAGCAATAGTTGTGATTAACATATGTTATGAAATGGTTGTTTATCAAGTGAGAAATTAATATGTACGAGTCACCAAAAATATAAATTTGTGAAGAAATATTTATTCATGAAAAAAGCAACAAGTTCTTCATGAAATAAAATATATTTTTTTTTCTTCGAAAATTGTTCGTATATTAATTTCTTGTGCCTATTGTCTGGATTTATTTGTCATCAAAAGCCAAGGATTCAACAGGTAACTTTTTACCTTTTTAATTTTATATTTTTATAACTTTATACTTGATTTTTCTTCATCATTGGATAAAGAATATTTTTATTATTTTAAATGAAATAATGAAGAGAGTAATTAGGGTCGTTTGCAGGCCCCCATTCTCCGTGATGTGCTATCATTATCACGATCACTTTGGCCTAATTGTGGGTAGAGGCAAAACAAACAAGTTTGTCTTCTCCCATTCTTCTTCTCATCCTCCAAAAATAAACACCACATATTCTCTTATTTCTTTTGGAGCCGTGACCAACGCTTGAACATTCTTCATTATTTTTTTTTTTCAAGTTATTTTTCTTCATATAGTGATTAATGTTTTATATAATTATATTTTGTTGGGTATGGTGCAGTAATCAAATACAATATTTATATTGATCTTGTATTGAAATATTATCTTTTTCTGGAGCAGTGCATTATATATACAACATAATTTATCAATATATTTCTTCTTGCATTATTATAATTTATAACTAATATATGCATTATTTAACGGTGGTACTGGTAAAAATTATTGTTCATGCTAAGATAAATTATTCTTCTTGTCATACATATAATAATTTATGTTTTGAGCCATATTATATATAAATATTTACATAAAATATTTGGGTCTTATATTCTTCATATGATACTAATATGTTAGTATACGTTTTCTTCTTTTTTTTTTACATATAAAAATGATGTATGAAGTAAATGAAAGTCATCAATATTTTAAGTAACGGGTCAATTTATATATATTGTTCATCATAGGACCTGCCAAATAACCAAATTTATCATGTCATACATTGAGTTCTTATATTAATTATTTCATCATGCCTCCAAAAGCCAAACTAAATATTGCAATCCAACCTTTCGACGGTAACCCTCAGACTGTAGAATTTTTCTTCGATCAATTATCTGACTTACAGGAACTAAATAACTTTACAGACAAGGAACTTTTTGTTCTCTTTAAATCAAAACTTGAGGGCACCGCCTTACTCTTCTTTCTGGAAACTCAGTCACAGCTCAAGAACTCTAATTTTAGTGAAATTCGAAAGGCATTTATAGACTATTTCTTACCCACAAAAAAGTCTGTTTCTCTAAAATCTTTACAGAACTTGACCTTAGATTCAAATGAATCAGTTAAAAATTTTGCTTTTCGGTTGGATAAACAACTTCGACTTGCTTACCCAAAATTGGATCTTTCTGCTCTTAATTCATTAAAGTTTACTCATTTTCTTGAGGCTTTACCTAAGCAAATCAAACGTAAAATCTTAGAAGAAAATATTACGTCCTTCGAATTAGCTCTTGAACGAGCAACTTTTCTTCAAAATATTTATGACTCTCCCCCTAAAAAATCTTATGAAAATTTTAATCAAGCCTATTGTATCGATTCTGAAAATGTCCACGATAATTCTAGTAATACTCTTCATAAAACTCCTATAAAGCATACGAAGGATAAAATTTATCACAATTCTCAAACCAACTACTCTCCTTTACAAACTCAAAAGGACAGTTCTCATACTTCTCGTAATTTTCAAAGAAATACTAGAACATTTTCGCCTTCTCCACCGAGACAAGAGGCTACAAATAAACGTAACAATAATTTTCGTCATCAAAACTTTCACCGGAAACGTCCTTATCAACCAACCTTTGACAAATATTCTCACAAAAAAAATTCTACATCCTTTTATCACAGACGAGATGTTGTGCAGTGTGCGTTCTGTGGGAAATTTAATCATCGTATGGACTCATGCTACAAATTCAAAAACATTATTGGTAATTCTAATCAAAACTCTTCAACTCAGGTTTCGTCTCACCCTTACAGAAAGAAAAGCCACACCTCTTCTTCTTCTGAAAATAACAATGTTTATCATTTAAACAAATAAGGGAGACTGGTTCTACTGACCACCTTCTCTCCCGTAATTCTCATTCAGGGTCAGTACACTTTGACAACAACAACAAACATCAACAATTAGACAAACGCTCGTCAGTCACTTTAGTGGCATCCACAGCTGTCCAAACTTCTCCTATGACATCTAAGTCTAACAAATCTTCCTGTTTACATAATTATTTGACATCTAAACAAAATTTTGAAAATAATGATGATGTACAAGAAAATCATGTTATATGCAGTTCTTTTAATAACTCGTATGTTCTTCCATGCATCCTAATAAATGTACAACATAATGAAATCTCCACATTAATAGATACTGGATCAAGTTTATCTCTCTTGGATGAAGAATGCTTTAATAGCATTAAATCCAGGCTTCATTACAAATGTTTATCCAGAAATGTATCTGTATCGACCATAAATTCTAAGGTCTTCTTCAAAGGATGCATAGAGATAGCTTTTAAGATTGATAAATATTTTTTTCATCATGTATTTTACCTTACAAAAATTCAAAATGTTCACTTTCAAGCCATACTTGGCTTTGAGTTTATTAACAAACATTCTCTTACTATTTCACCAAGCTTTAAGTCTATATTACTTAAAGACAAGCACATTCCTTTTCAAAATTATAATGAATCTCCTACTTGCTATTTTATGAATTCTGAATATAATTATGTGAATTCAAATGTACCATATTCTCTTGATGCACACAGAATGCCTTCTTATGAAAGGCCTATATCAAATAATCTAACGAGTGATACTTACATTGATAATACTTGTGCAAATTGTGATAATTCAAGTTTGCAGTTGTCCAACAATTATACAACCTATCCTTATTGTTATAATGTTCAAAATAATGGTTTGTTTACAAATAATATGGCTCATTCTGCTATGAATTTTCATAATCCTTATATTGATGGTCATTTTACTTATTTTTCTAATTATTTTCCAACTGATTATGCTAATGTGGTGAATTATGTGTCTACTAATGATAATAATATACTTAACAAGAATTCCTCATCTAAAAATACTAGTGATAGTAGTTATGTTGGTGAAAAGCAACCTCATTTAAGTATGGGTAATAAAATTTTGGTGAGTTCCAATATGGTACAATTACTCAATAGAGAATTAATACCTCCTAATTCGTTTGTTTATTTACATGTGAAGTATCTGAATCCTCCATCTGAATATTTTCTTTTTAAACCCAATTTAAAAAACAAGGGTCTGGTATTACATGAATCATTACACTCAAAATCTTCCATTCAAAATGATTTATTTTTGGTTGTATGTCAGAATGTTTCAAAGCTCGATATTCATTTAAATAAAAATTCAATTATTGGTGAATGTATCAATGTAGATGAAAAAGATATTGAGGAATACTCTTTTGATTTAGAATTTGAAGACGAATATTGTACTTTAATTTTGCCATCTGAAGAGATTAAGAGAAAACGTATTCAAGAATTATCTCCAAATGACTTTGATCTTAAACATTTACCTCCTCATGAAAGGGAAGCTTTAACAAAATTATTATGTAGTAAAGCGCTTGCCTTTTCGAAATCTCTTGTCACTTTAGGTCATACTGACCTGGTCAATCCTCAGTTTACCATGTTAAATTCTCATCCAGTAAAAACATTACCTTTTCCCGTGCCACAAGCTCTCGAGCAAGAAGCTCTTGACCAAATTAATCAAATGTTGAACGCTGGTATTATTGAGAGGTCAAATTCATCTTGGGCGTGTCCCATGCTTCTTGTTAAAAAAAAGAGAACTGATATGTCTAAGCCTCAAAAGTATCGTTTGGCTCTTGATTTAAGATTGTTAAATTCCATAATAATTCCATCTTCATATCCTCTTCCTAGGATTCAAAATCTATTGGTGCAGTTGTCAAAATTTAAATATTATACCACTCTTGACTTACCCTCTGCATATTGGCAGATTGCTGTACCTAAAGATATGCAAGATAAACTTAGTTTTACTACTCCATGGGGAATTTTTACATATTTACGTTTAGTATTTGGCTTGAAGACGGCCGCCAGCACTTTCCAACAATTAATCGACTCTGTGATTCAATTATCTCAAATTGATTCCTGTTATGCATATCAAGACGATATTGTAGTGGGTGCTAATTCATTTGAAGAAATGTCCATGAAACTCACAAAGTTATTAGACACCCTTATTGCTAATAACATTACTCTGTCTCCTGAAAAATGTACCTTTATGCAAACTAGTATTAACTTTTTGGGTTTCCAACTTACAGATCATAAAATTCTTCCTATTACAAGTAACATTTTAAAAATTACTTCCTTTCCAACGCCTAAAACCAAGAGGCAAAAAAGGGTTTTATCGGCTTGTGTTCATTTTATAGATCAATTATACCTAATTTTTCTAAATTGATTGCTCCTCTCATCGAAGTCACCAAACCTAAAAATAAGTTTTCTTGGAAATCTGAACAAGAAAATGCATTTAAAGAATTACAGGACATTTTCTTTCATAAACCTATGCTCAATCTTCCTATCTGGAATGAAACGTTTTATGTTAATACAGATGCCTCAAAAACAGCAATAGCAGCTGTTCTTATGCAGAAATTTGATGGTGAACTAAAACCTATCTCCTATTATTCCAAAACTCTATCTCAATCAGAAAGGCACTACCCTGCCATCAAATTGGAACTTTATGCCATTTACAAAGGCATAACAGCTTTCAAATACTATATCTTTGGTCGACCCTTTATTCTATTGTCTGATGCAAAACCTCTCAATAATTATAAAAAAGCTACATCACCTGCTGATATTACTACTCGTTGGATGTTAGAACTGTCTGAATACTCGTACACATTCCAACATGTTCCAGGCAAAGAAAATGTCTTGGCAGATTTTCTAAGTAGAACTCCTCACATTCCTACTGAAGATCTCAATAATAATCCAGATCTTATTTCTTCACAAGAACCTCTACCCATTGTTGATAATCAAAACGATTTACATAATGACATTCCTCACTTTCCATGTGGTTTAGTCGACAAAATCCACCATACATGTCATCTTCAAAGTGACTCTTCACTTCTAACTAAGGATAATAACCAAGATCCTTTATTAGAAATTCTTGATCACACCATCTTCTCTGAACAACAGAAGGACCCAAAAATCAAGCAAATTTATGAAGATCTTAAAAATAACAAAAAATCTAAAAGTTTAAATGGCTACTATATTAATCCAAGTAATGAGTTACTTTGCTATAATGGGCATTTCTCTTCAGAAGATATCGAGCTACACAAAGCTGTTTTACCTCTATCACTTCGAGCAAAGGCCTTAAGAATTGCTCATATTACTCATACTGGAATTCATAAAACCATTGTTAATTTAAAGAAAAGATTTACCTGGAAAACCCTTGTTTCAGATACCATTAATTATGTCAACTCTTGTGAAATTTGTTTAGTAAATAAGAATCATAAAAAAAACACTGCTCCATACCTACCTGCACCACTCCCAACAGCTCCCAATCAAAAGGTCTCTATGGATTTACTCGGCCCATTGAGAAATCGTCAATATGTGTTAACAATGATAGACCATTTTTCTCGTCATTTAGAATTATATGCCTTGAATAATATCAGTGCTGAGTCAGTTACAAAGGCTTTATTGCATTATATTTCCACTCATGGAAAACCTGAATTAACTCTTACTGATCATGGTTCTCAATTTACTAGTGATATGTTTGCATATTTTAACAAAAAGCTTGGCATTAAGTTGGAACATAGTTCTGTAGCCCATCCCCAAGCTAACGGTTTAAGTGAACGTGTCAATTCTCAAATAAAATCGTCTGTGAACACAATGGCTTCACAAGGATGTGATGTACCCACTGCTCTAAAAATTCATCAATCCATATATAACGCTACACCTCATCCAGCTACAAAGTTCTCCCCAAATCTTCTTCATTTTGGCAGAGAAATAAATGATATTTATTCCAATTATAAATCTCAAGTTTCATGGAAAATTCTCAACACTGCATATGAAATTCATAAATTGATGGATGTTATTGAAAAAATATACTATCAAGCTTACAAGAATAACGAATCATCCAGACAAAAGGTGTACCAAAAATCCAGAGAAAAATTAAAGTTTTCCAACATCAATGTTAATGACATTGTTTACGTAAAATTTCCCAATGTGTTTAACAAAAAGATACAAGGCCCATACGTGGTCAAGAAAATAATTTCTCCTGTGCTCATTCAAATTCAAGATCCCAATAATAGTCATGCTTCACCAATGTTGATTCACACTAATCGAATCTTGAAGCTTCAAAAGAGAAATGAAGCACTGCAACATCCTTCAGTTTCTTCAAAAGGTGCATCACATGATCAACCAGCTGTTGATAATGCATCCGCCACTCCTGTGAGACAGCACTCTTCTATTCAAGTTTCAAATCATGATGCAGCTTGTAATACTTCTCCTCAAATTCTTTCTTCTTCTAAATGCCAGCAAACATCTTCATGTTCCAGTAAATCGGTACTGTCACAAGCTCCTCCTGATGGCACTCATACTGGTGCTAAAAGCAAATCCACTCAATATAGAAGTTATGATCTTCGTCCTCGCAATCATAAACTACATAAAAAATAGACTAACTCTCTTTTTCCTTTTACAGGATGACTTTTGCTTTGTAATATATTCAGTCGAAGCTAGCCGCACTGATTGTCCAGCAAGAAGAATCGCTATGTAATTTTTTTTTTTCTTTTCTCCAGGCTGCAGGCAGCTGTTATTTTTTTTTCATTTTATTTAAATCTTCTTCTCCCTGGTACAACTCAACGGTCATCCTCGGGATGTATGTATGAATTTTCAATAGTTTTATTATTTACTGTATTTATCTATAAGTCATAATTTTTACAATATTTACACATAATCTCATGTATGCCATACTTTTAAATTTTATAAAGTCTTTAATTACAATAGTTGATGCAAAAATTGAGAAAGAATTTGTCTTTGTTAGAATATGATATCATTATTTAAAGTTATTTTTGACAAATGTGCATTCTAATAAGAAAAGTGAAATTGTAGTTGATATAAGGTAAACATAAAGATGAGTACTCATCAAATTATTTTCCCTATTGTGTCTTCCCTTTACAATGCATGCATGTTTTAACATTTAACCTCTTTTAAAAAAAAGAAAAAGAGAAAAGAAAATGCATGATAAACTTATATATACTAATATTTCTTCTCTTCTTGGTGAAATATAGAAAGTGAATGACTCACCATAAGTAGTATATAATATTTTTTTTTGTATACTTTTGAGTATTTATACTTTGGATCCAAAGATGTTGATTGAGGCATTATATATATATTTATCCAAAGTTCTTGATTCACTCATTATATATATATTTATCCAAAGATGTTTAATGAGTCATTATATATATTTATATAAAGCAAATTCTTGATTTATGACAAATGCAAAAGTGATCACTTACTTAATTTTTTTTTAAAAATGTTTGAAAATTTACAAGTAAATATGTTCTAGATATCTTCTATATAGAAATTTTGACACAATTGATTTTTCTTTGTAAGTTGACATTATCAAGTCATATATAAGATTGACATATTCATATAAGTTTCTTCCTTTTTTTCAGAATATTAAACATCTTATGTTTTATGTTTATTTTGAATGAAGTATAGTATTAAAGGTATTTATGCAATTATTGTCAATTTATATTGAAAATGTTTAAGAATATTCCTTTATGAGAGTGTAAAAATTCTCTCTTTGAAAATTATTATATTCACTTTGAAGATATTTTTATTGGAAAATAATATCATGCTTTTATTAACATTCTTTTTGCAACTTATTAATTTTATTTTCTGTGAAAATGTGTTATTGAATAATACTAAAGTTTATTCATTTAAGATTTATTGAAAGCTTAAAAGGCTATGTGGTGATATAAGTAAATATTTTTTTATGAGAGCCTAACTAATCTCTCTGCACCATTTATATATATATTTTTATTGTTCAATTTTCAACTTACAAATTCATTTAATTTATTATGTGTTATTTGAAACCATATATGTTATATATAGTTATAACATGATTCATATACAGTTATAGTATATTTCATTTTTGTTCACAACTGAGAATATAAATATACATATTATTGTATAATCACATATTGCGACATATGTTAAAGCATTCTACTGTTATAGTGCATTTTGCACAGCCTAACAAGAGACTCGTTAAAGTTAAGGACTGTTGCACATAGACATAGACTTTAAATTTTTTTGATATATATGATAGATACTTCTGGAAGAAACTTTATATACCTTTCATGTTAACATTTACTACAGTTGGTATATTTTCATAAGGATTACTATCATAACAGTAATTATTTTTTTTTATTGTTTAAATATCATGTACAACAATTATGTATATTCTTATAACTATTTCTGATATATTTATTTTGTGTAATTATTTAGCATATTTGTACATGTGTTAGAAAATATTGTCTCGATGAAAAATTGTCATTTTTGTCATCTCACCAATATTTTCTTTTGGGGGACCCTGGGTAATATGTGGTGGTTACTCCATAACCCCCCCATATATTTAATTTAATTCATTTTATTAGCCATTTTATTTCATATCACCTTCCTTTTTATTAATGTTCTCAATTTAAATTTAATTTCGGTTTCGCTTATTTTCATTTCGTCGCCTGTAATGTTTTCTTTCTTGCTTAGCTTTCGAATGTTCCAGGCCGGTAAAATTCTGTTTGAAATCATTCCTTCCGGTTTTAAATTTGTTCGAGAACTTTCTCGCTAGTTCTTTTGGGTGGAACTTCCGTTTATTCGGACACCCCCCTAACCTATCAAATTAAATTTCACAGGTGACGTATTTCAAGCCGTTATGTACATGGCCACCGGCTTTGGCCTCTCCTCTTAAGATGGTTATCAATTTTATTCTTATTAGTTACATATCTTTTCATACTGTATATTGTAATTTGGCTTATTTTTTCCTCACCCCTTTTTTTGCTGACTGCCAAATTGGCGTATTTTGCATTTACAATAACCCTTTCTCCTTTTCCCCTGGGCTCGCGGCCACCTGCGTCAGTTGCGCCGATAGACACCTGCTGTGATGGATGCAGTCGCATGAGTGAAAGTTCGGGGCAGAGGTGCTCCCCCGTTAACGAAGGATGGAACGGTTTTTTTTTGTTATGTTGAGATTATTACGATGCTGATTTTTTTTAAGTGCGGCAAAGAAAAAGTGCTGCCCTCAAAAATTCATCTAGGAAGGTGATGTTGATTTCTGTTAAGCCAAGTCCCTCTGTGCTGCGAGGAGCAATGAAGTGGTTTAATGCATTCCTGAATGTATTCGTTTGTGCCTTCTCTTTTTGGAAATGATGTTGAGTTTTTAAGGCGGCTAGTAGCAAGGCACTTCTCACTGCAATAGCATCCCGAAAATTGTTTTGTTTGTGCATTCTCTTCTTGGATTACGGAAATTACATAAGGTCTCATTATACGTCTTCAGTTTATGCTCTCGTGTTATCTTCACAAGTGTTGTAAAAATGTCGTCACGTATTTTATAAATATTCATTTATTTTCTCATCATCTCTTCATCAACGAGTTTTCTTCTACAAATCTAATGTGCCCAATTCTTCGATAATCTTTTTATTCTCTATCCTCTGAGAAGTAGGCAGAGGTGAAGAACTGTTTTGTTTTCAAGAAATAATATTATAGTTTACATGACGTCTTGGTGAAGATTTTTCTTTCGTCAGGTGAAGAAATTTTATTTACATAAGTCCTTTTTATTTCATTATCTGGCCCAATATATATATAATTTTTTTTAATATTTACGGGGCGTTATAAAGAAAATATTGGCATGTATCTGTACAATATGAAGTATGATGTATTTTGTTTTGAAAGTTCATATTATGAGAGGTGTTCTTTTTCAAAAAGAAATAATAATTTATTCTCCTTTTATGTCATGAAGAAAATTGTTTAATTACATGTTGTTGAGATATCTAGAATATGTTATGAAAAGAATTTTTATTGCTTGGAGATAGCAATAGTTGTGATTAACATATGTTATGAAATGGTTGTTTATCAAGTGAGAAATTAATATGTACGAGTCACCAAAAATATAAATTTGTGAAGAAATATTTATTCATGAAAAAAGCAACAAGTTCTTCATGAAATAAAATATATTTTTTTTTCTTCGAAAATTGTTCGTATATTAATTTCTTGTGCCTATTGTCTGGATTTATTTGTCATCAAAAGCCAAGGATTCAACAGGTAACTTTTTACCTTTTTAATTTTATATTTTTATAACTTTATACTTGATTTTTCTTCATCATTGGATAAAGAATATTTTTATTATTTTAAATGAAATAATGAAGAGAGTAATTAGGGTCGTTTGCAGGCCCCCATTCTCCGTGATGTGCTATCATTATCACGATCACTTTGGCCTAATTGTGGGTAGAGGCAAAACAAACAAGTTTGTCTTCTCCCATTCTTCTTCTCATCCTCCAAAAATAAACACCACAATTATATTTATATTCTTGCTTAAAAATGTAAACAAAGCAATGATCAGAAATCCACAAAATTTCTAAATTCTACATTATCTACGTTTTCAAGCTGTGAGAATTTGAGGAAGCCTACTGTAGTTTATTTTAATAATTTTATCAAAACATGGAAACATTTAAAATACAATTACTTTCCTTAAGTAAGTTTGATTTTTATGGAGTAGCCCAGTTTGTAATGTATCACTTATGTAAGACATTGCTTTTTAATTTATACACTACATATCAGGACTCTAGTAGAAGATATGGTAGTAAATGCCATCATACATTCTGGATATTTAAAAAAGAACATTGTATCTTGCATTTGCATAAATTTGCAAACTATGTATAAAATTTGTTATTCAGAAACTAATGAATGCTAGATTACAATGGAAAATTAAAAAAAAAAAATGCATTATGTCCTTCAAAGATGAGAATAAATATTCCATTGGTTGTTTTTTTTTTCTTTAACCTTTATTTATGAAGCGAGCTTTGATTGAATGGTATATTAAAGAGGGGCTGATTGCTTCAATATATGAATGTCCTAAATGTAGAAAAAAAGAGAAACTGACTAAAAATAACAGATTGGTTGATACTTTTAAATAGCCTACTACAGCAAATTGTAAAATTATGAAATAAAAAAAAGTGGGGGGGGGGGGGGGGACTGGGCACAGCTCATATTCATGAAAAAATATTTTTGCTCTCATTACTTTTATCAATGTTCCATTTTAAACCTTTTATGTACATATATATTTTTTTTGTATCTTTGATAAAATATATTCATTAAAAAATGTATTTTGAAACAATTTAAAATTTTATGTAAGTACTTTTATGTATTTTTTGTTTATTTCCATTTCTGCAACTTCAAAATTGCATACTTTTGCATAGAGTCTCCTGAAGATTGAGCTCTGATTTGTTACTTGTGATAAAATGTTTTAAAAAGTGTATTTTGAAAATTTTTAATTTATTTACTTTTTGTTAATTTTTATTGCTGCCATCTTAAAATGCACAATTTTGTGTAGTGTCTTCTTGATCTAGTAGTGCTTGGGACAAGACGAAAAAACGTGTCAATTTGATGATTTTTCGATATTGTTCCACGAAGAATATAGTTTTCAGGTCACACATACTTTCACATTGGTCTTGTATCGGGGGGGGGGGGGGGTTAACAAATTAAGAAATTGGCAAAAATTACTATTTACAGCAGTGTCTTAGATTTTTGTTATTTCTGCAATTATGTGTAGTTCATTTAAAATCTTCAATGTAATTCATTTTATCTTAAATTTGTATTTTACTTACATTTTATTATTCATGAAACTTTAATTTCGCTATAATATGAGCCAGTAACAAACATTGAGCTGTTTGTATTAATTTAAATGTAAACAGATTTATTTATTTTAAACAGGGTTGCTAAAAAGCTGGGTAAAATTTAAAAAGGCCACATTTTTGGCTTTTATTAGTTTTAACTGGCCATGTGACTTTTATACATTGAAGTATTTTAATTATAGACTACACATTTTAAAGTATTTTTTAATATTTTAATGATATTAAATTGGTTTAGAATACAATAAGTAACTCAATTTCTTTATAACAAAGACATAGTACTAGAAAAAAAAAAAACTTAGATGGAGCTCCTAGCAATGTGAAGTGAGAATTGGAAATATGTCAGCTAAATTTTAAAAAAGCCATACTAACTACTTTATCTGGTTTACACTGATCCTTTTACTGCTTCCCCTTCCCCTTTTTACTGCTTTATAAAGTTAAAGAGGATGATAATTAACTAAGTTACATGTTTATTGAATTTCGAAAAGTTCTATCAAACATAGAAAAATTTATAATCACTCATTTTAAAGAGGAGTTTATAAGGTTTAATTTGATAAGGAAGTAGACTATGCATAGTTAAAGAAAATAAAATTTTCTTTTCTTTTCTTTTCTTTTTTTTTTTTTTTAGATATGTTTTTTGCAATATTATAAGTTGAAAATTCTGAAATTTTTAGAGTGGGATCTAGTGGGAATAAGTTATGAAATAAAAGCTGAAAATTACTCATACAAATTATAAATAAATAACCACGTAGATAAAATTTAATTGTTACAGGGATGAGATATCCGCTTTTTTGCACACCAGTAAAATCTTAGAGAAAATGCTATATTATTTAATCGGAACAATTTTGCGATTTAGCAGAACAACATTCTCTTTAAGATTATACTGGTGTCAGAAAAAGCAGAAATCTCATCCTTGTTGTTATTTTAATGGTAATTTTTAGCTTTCATCCTGATCACAATGAGATCCCATTCTAAAATTTTCAGAATTTTAAGTTTATAATATTACAACAACTATATATATATATATATATATTTTCAAAATGATTATCTAAACAATTTTACAATTTAAAACTTAAAAAGATATACCGTAATTTCTGGAAGAAACGCCGCGGCGTTTACGTGTTTAAAACTGAAATTTCAAGCGATGCGGCGTTTCTACCGACGCGGCGTTTACGAGCATTTTTTTTTCAAACAAGCGTGATATTTTTCTGAATTTTTCAGAGAATAAAAAAAAAATCGATCATAATTCCAAAATTTCGGACATAAAATGTATCGCGAATTCCGACAAATGGTTGCAAAAACAAATTAATTTCGATTTCGTCAAAATATCGCGAAAAATGTCAATTTTCATTAAAAGACCGCAAAAAGTTACGCAAATTTCGCATTTGATTACGAATAAACGAAAATTGCATTTTCGAATGAATTTCCTGAATTTCCCCCTCCCCTTCTTTTATAACTTTCAGAAAATTTGTTCTGAATCCGATTTTTCCCCCCCGTTCCAAAGATTCAGTGATGAATCATGATGAAATGAATGAATCATGAATCTTTGATGAAATGTGCTTTTTTTAAAAAGATTTTTTTAATTGATTTCATGCTTTTTTTTTTACAAATCTCTCCTTTTTTCTGCGTTTTTCGACAGAATTTACGTTTTTTTAAACCAATTTTTTTTTCAAGTATTGCTTCAATTATCAATGTTCATGATTCATTCAAAGATTCACGATTCATTCCTGAAAAATTTGTGAAACGATCGTGGAAAAATCTCGTGTAAACGCTCCTCTCTAATTATTTTATGATTTTTCGTCACGTTTGGGGGGGGGGCGGATTAACGGTATTTTACGGTACTGTTAGGGAAAAAAATCCCCGTATCCGCTACGCTGCACTAAGCATATTTTTATTTTTAAACTCATATGCGTCACGGCGCTTATTCCCGAAAATACGGTATTTAAATAATATTATTAATTTTGTATTTATTTATTAATTTCTGATTAATAATTTTATTTTTATGATTTCTTAATACAGCTTATTAATGTGTTTCTGTTTAACACGTCAACCGCGATTACCGCGGAAATTTCACCTGCGGCGTTTACGACGATGCGGCGTTTACGACCATTTTCTAAATCTTTTTGAGTGATTTTCGGCGTTTCTTCCAGAAATTACGGTATATTATTTTTCACTACATGTAATCAACTTACATATCAAATTAAAACTTATAAACTCCCCTTTAAAATGAATGGTTTTAAAATTTTCTATATTTGATAGCACTTGAGAAATTTAAAATTAAAAACAAGTAAGTAAGCCAAAAAAGTATGTTTTTTCAAAAATTAAAAAATTAAGTATATGAAACTTTGATATGAAAAAAAAAATGAACATATATTCTCATTTATATCATCAAGCAGAACAATTCCTGAGAGTTTCATTGAAATCTGAAAGAGTAAGGTTGAATCACAGGTTGATTTGACACAGAAGTCCCTGACATTAATATTTATTGTGTTCCTTAATAAATTCAATTATTATTTATTACATTTAAAATTCTTGCCGTATTTTCAAAAGACAATACTATTGAAAAAAAAGGGAAGGGGATGCAAAGCATTTAATAAATATTTTTAAATCAGGGAGAATTTTTATTTTTATTTATAATCTGTTTTTAAAACAAAATCCATTTTTATAAATTAAATATGAAAATTATCACATCAAATTCATTTTATTATTTATACTAAAGCCTCTAAAATAAGAAATTGTCAAATATTGCATAGTTGCAGATTATAAAAAGAAAATTTAATAAAAAATCCATCTGTACTATATCATGAATTGTGTTACCTTTGAGTGGTTAGAAAATCCTGTGGTGAATTTTTACCAGATGTCAGGTCTATTATTCATAAACTTAATTTTGCCAACTCTAGTGGGATTCTTTATAACTGAAAGAAAAAATGATCAATGTCATTACTTTCATATAATATATATATGTAGATATGAGTGATGAGAAATATATTTTATTACGGTAAATAAATTTATCCATCATATGAATAATCTACATTATCAAAAATGTACGTAAGTATGTTAGTGTTTCAAGATTGTAGCAGTTAAGGTTATTTTCGAATAAGGGCTACTTTTTCACACATACACGTATTATTTTGTATTGGTAAACTCAAAAGATTAACATGTACACTTATTCAAAAATTTAATGTGTTTCTATTATTTGATAAAAGTAGACGATTATTAAAGTGATGTTGTCAAACGTGGCCTTTTGAACCAAATTTCTGGATGCGATAGACTAATGAAGATCGACATGAGGCAACAATTGTTTATAAATTTAGATTTTTTTCAAATGACATTTTTAGTTTCAGATTGGGTTCATGTGTATGGAAATTATTTTGTCCTGTTCGGATCCAGTTATAGTCATTTGGAATAATTTTGTCTGTTTCGGAATTGACTCATTTCAGATTTTGGAATTTTTCAAATTGAATTTTGTGTTCGGTTCAAATTAGATATGTATAGAGAAATTATTTTGTTGTAATTGGATCAAGTTCATTGGAATATTTTTGTCCGGTTCAAATTTCTATTATGTTAGATTTCAGTTTTTTTAAATATTAAATTTTGAGGTTCGGTTTGGGCTACAATTTTTCTGGATGAGTTACAATTATGGTTACAGTTACTCTTTAGTTATATTTAACTTTTGATTAGGTAATATAAATGGTCCCTCCTCTTTTTTTTTTCTTTGCTGTTGGTTTTGTTAGTATAAGAAAATATAAATATTATAGTCTGGATTCTCTGAAATTTTAATGAATTATAAGTATAACTAAATCAAAGTCCTTTTTAAATTTTCATAAAGAAATATGCATATTTTAAAGGAATAACTTTTAACAGACATGGATAGAATTCGTACCAAAAAGTAAATCCTCTCAGTCTGACGGAAACTGAATTACATTTAATTTTGTATTGTAAAGGGCTGAAATTCATATTTTTAAAACCCAATAACACCATTGATTGGAAAAAGGTTTCAACTTTATAAGTGTATTTTGGGTTTATTAGTACTTTTAAAATTGAACTTTGAAAAGATGTTGCAATAAGGGAGAAAAACACTTTTCTGCAAAACAACCTTTTTGATAATTATTTTTCAAGGGTTTAGTTGTGATATATTTTTAGCTGATTGCAGCATTTGAGACATAAAAGTACAATCTTTTAGAACATGTTTTCTATTTTGAACTTTACTAAGTGGTTTGGACAATGTTAATTAATAATGACAAAATACTCCCACAATATTTTTTTTTGGATCTGCATTTTCGACTTATGCAAATATTTTAGGACATGTGTCACAGATACTCGGATCTTCTAAAGACCGAGGTGGACTTTTAATGAGAATGAGTTATGGTTCTTGGCACAGATGTCATATACACACCACATTAGTGCGAATTTTTATCTGATGCCAATTTGGCAATAACTTCATTTTTAAATATCAGTTACATATATATTTTTAATTATTTTTTATTAATTCAAAAAGGAAATAATTATGCCTAAATAAAAAAAAGTTTAGTTAATAATTATCGAATAAAACAATTTACAGTAGACTCCCTCAAATCCACACTCCTAAAATCCACAACTCTCTAAAATCCGCGCATATTTTACGGATGTAAACAATGAAATTTTCAGTTCAGATGTAGGTGCAAAATTTGACTTTTTTAGTTTTATATCTCTTCCATATATTTTTTAATTTGTAATTTTTGTTAAGGTTATTGAATTAATGTTTTTTCATGAAGAAAGAATAATTTATTTCTGAAAAAATAAAGATATTGCTGATATTATTGGTAATTACAATCTTACCAAATATATTTATATATTAATCAAGTTTTTTTAGTTATTAAGTCTGGCTAAACCTGAAATAAAGCTTCATTATTTTATGATCTTGGTGTGAATTAGTAATGTGCCTTTATGAGGCAAGTTTCATTGAATAATTTAGGAAAAACACATTTCATCTTTATAATGAATATTTAATTGTACATTATTGGTTAATAATTTGACGTTTGCTTTTAGTATCATTTTAAAAACTATCTAAATTTTTATTATTTTAGTTTATCACTTATTTTAATATTTTAACATATTGTAAGCACTCATTATACTTATGATTTCATTATTAATTACATTCTAATTATTTTTTATAAATGTAAACAAAGCAATGACCAGAAATCCGCAAAATTCTAAAATCCGCAAAACCTCTGGTCCCAAGCTGTGCGGATTTGAGGGAATCTACTGTATATCATTTGAAAAATGAAAATAAAAGTAAATAAAGAGATTATTAATAAATAAATAACTGTACATGGGTTACCATGTGAGGCATAAAATCGCCATTTTGTTTGAACGTGTAATGTGATGCATATATGACATCTCAGGCCCGTAACCAGATGGGGGCCAGGGGGGCTGAGCCCCATCTAGCTACCTCTTGAGCCCCCCCTAAACATTTCATTTCTTTTTCAATAAAATGTAACTAACGCTAATCTCAAGGGGAAAAACTATGTTTGCAAGAAAATATTTAGATCTTTCAGTTCTTTTAAATGAAACAAAAAAGACCAAATATTTTACAATCCGAAGAATAATCATTGTGATGCATTATTTTGCGATACAATTCTTAGAATGCTGGGAAAAAACGATAATAAGGACATTCCGTCTTCTGAAAAAATTAACCCCACATGCACTAACAATCATCTTATGTTTCGGTGAAAAGTAAATGATCTTTTGAATCTAGTGGGGAGAATCTATAATCCATTACCTCCGTTGAGTGGGACGGATGAAACGGAAATAGACATATGTTATTCATCTTGATGGGTAATTAGGTAAGCAGTGGGTGAACCATGGTAATAGAACCTATATCTCCGTGGGGTAAACGTCTTTAAGCTATTCAACAAAAACGTTTTTTTGCTGGACAACATGTGTTTAGTTAAAAAAGGAAAAAAAAGTATATTTATGCAAATCAAATAAGAAAATCCTTGTTTGAAAGACATTCCTTCATGCCTTCGGTGTCGGCAGAAGATGCTGAAAATGGGGTAAGAGCATGTTTTTGAACTTTTATGATAATTGAATAAAATTTGCAGCTATGGTTATACAAACTTAAAGAATTTAACTGCGTTTTACGTTTAACCATACTGTGTTCATATCAAAATCACCTACTTTCTGACATTTTTTATTGATAGAGGCATAAAATTCACAAGTAATCGGATTGAGGTGTAAGGAATTGAACAATGGTTCACGTTTTTGTAAGCGGCAAACTGTCTATCTAAAAATAATGGTAAATTAGATGTTGGCTGATTTTCACATGACGGAATTGTGATCAAACAGGTAGGAATTGACTATGCATGGGATTTACAGAAAAACAGATAACGCTAATATATTTTCATATACATGAATGTGAGGAATTGAAATTGTTAGACGAGCAGGAAAGAAAATTAATTCTTGAATGTGTCAGGAAAAATCGCATTGTTGAGTCAGAAAAATATTTCTTGAGACCAGTGTTGAAACCAGTGGAAAGTAAAGGGGAGCCCCGGGGGACATTTCACCACCCCCCGATAATTTGTACTTCAATTATGTGAAAATCTTATCAGTGATAAAGAGAAGTCTCAATTTACATAATGATAAAAAATGTGAATGGAATTTTTAGGCATCATTATTATACGTATCCATGTTATTTATTAATTTTTTTAAATTATTAATTCAATCAGTTTTACAAAAGAACAAGAAATACTTAAGTTTCATTTTTAAATTTATAAATGTATTTTGGAATATTTTGCATACTTTTTTTAAAATTATTATGCGAATTAATGTTTTCATTGATCTTGCTCTACTCCAAGGGATGCAAGCGCTGCACCATAAATCGCTGATTTCCATCACTAAATTTTAATAGTATTTTTCGCCTTATTAAATATAAGGTGAAGAATAATTTTTTCTTATTAAAATTCTTTTTAGGTTTTTTTTCTTATTAAACATAAGAAAATCAGTCATTAAATAAGGTGAGGAATGCTATCAAAATTTAGTAGTCAGCCAATAAACATCAGCCATTTGTGACGCAGCGCTTGCATCCTTGCACTCCTAATTTGAAAATTAACAATGTATATTTTTTCAATATTTTCCCCCTAAAAGTATCTTTAACATTTCATTTTACACTGAGTTTTATGCATGAAATGTTTAGGTTGTACTTTTATATGTATATGTCATAAGCTATAAATAAAAAAGATTCATGTATACAAGTGTATAAATATGAAAAGAGTTTATATATATTAATTATGGGTTATATATCATAAAGATAATAATAAAAAAAAACATTTATCTTGCTCACTCTGATAAGTAAAAGGAATTTATCAAAAATAGTTTTTTTTTTTTTTTTTTTTTTTTTAATTCTTGGTTGGCATTATTTTATTTTAATGAAAATATCAATGTGTTTTAAAAACCTACTATTTATACTGCAGAAAAAAATGTGCAATCTAAATTACAATTGCTTGCTATTTTTACAATATTTCTGAATGGACTGAATTAGGTGAGATCAATAGCAAGCATTAATGTAATTAAATTGTAAAGTGTAACCTAAATCAATTTTCAAATTCAGAAGTTGCTTTTCTTCTACTTTTGTTAAGTAATTCGATGTTTAAAACTTGTTATATTGTCAATTAATAACTTCTACTTATTGTATCAATTGTGAATGTAATCAGGAACATTTTTACACCCCTCCCACTTTCTATTTTCCAAACTATTTTCAGTAAAGGGAAAGCAGTAAGTAGTTATGAGAATTTGAATTTTTTTCAAATATATATGATGTATGTATATATATTTGAAAATATGTATATAATTTTATTTTTGAGAGTTCCCTTCCTTTTGTTGACCATAGAACAGATGCAAAAGAAAGGCCAGTCAACATTTTTATGACTTTCAAAAGACTTTTTTTTTTTTTTAATCAAAATTTGCTTGGCAATGATTATCGTTTTAAATGGTTTCGTTGTACATAGTTTGCATAAGACACATGGATTTTTAAAAAGTATTAGCCCAGCCCCACAAAAAGTTTTCAGAGCCCCCCCTGGCATTACTAGCTGGTTACGGCCCTGTGACATCTGTGCCTGGTTCTTAATTAGTAATTCAAATAATTATAAGAATTTTAAAATTCTGAGGCTCAGGTACATTACAAAAGGCCTTGGCTTATCTTTAAAAAAAAAAAAAATTGAGTTTCGTACATGCCATGGATTTTGATAGACATTACACCTGCACACACACATAGACAGAACGATTTGTTATTTTATTAGTATAGATAAAGAAAGAGCAATGCAAATGTGATTATTGTTTAATTCTTTTTCCTGTATTGGTCAAAAGATGAGAAAGAATCAAATTATGTTGATCATTTTTGAGAAAAAAAATATACTGCCGTCAATAATAGTCCAAATTTTGGTGGAAAGTAACTTTTTTCCCCAAATCAGACTATCAAATGATATCAAGAAACAGTCAACAAGATGTGATAGCATTATTTCAAAATCATGCATCAAAATTTAGATTTCACAAAGTGAATAAAAAAAATAAAAAAAAAACCTCTCAATTTTCTTTCAGATATTAAAATAAAATGAAACCAAGTTTTGACAAATAAATCATCCTCCTGATATTTGTTTACAAACAATATTCTAAGTACCTTTTTGAATATAATGCAATAATTTTTAACATAATGTTCTGCAAATTTTAGAAAATTGCAGATTTCTGGTCTATTTATGTATTTTTCAAGCTTTTTTAATTATTAATACTGGATAAACCTGAAATAAAACTTCTTTATTTTATGATTTTAATGTGATTTAATAAAATATCTTTATGAGTAATTCATTGAGTAATTCAAGAAAAAGTTTTTTTAATGTATTTTATAAAAAGTAACTTGAATACAGTCAAAGTTCTATAATCCGCAATTCTCTATAATTCGCGTTACTTTACGAATGTAAACAATGAAATAAACAGTTAAAAAAAAAAAAAAAAAAAAAAATGAGTGATCCAAAAAAGATTTTTTTAAACAAATAATAAAAAAAATCATAATAAAACATTTTTTAAAAATATAACTCTTATATTTTATTAACAGTAAAAAACAAACTGTATTACAGAACCTATGTAATAATTTTTATTTAAATGCACATAAATTTTTTAATAAAATAACTTTAAAAATGCATTTTTTGAGATAGCCTATTAAATTAATTTTTAGATTTCATATTTATTTTATCATATTATACTGATTATAGAATTAAAACACCATCTAGGAATAATAAAATGATACATAATCCATAATGCTCTATAATCTGCAATATTCCATAATCTGCCCCAATATTCATTTGGCCCCCAACTTGTGTGGATTATAGAACTTTGACTGTATTATAATGAAATCAACATTATAATGAATGCTTAAAAAATATAGTAAAATATTTAAACAAATCAAATACAGTAAGAAGCGAAACTAATAAAGTACGATACCTTTAAAAATTATTAAAAGTAAAGATCAAATAACTAATTAAATAAAAAAAAACTTTCTCTTGAATTAATGAATATTGACTCATAAAGATATTTTATTAAATCACATTAAAATAATAAAATAAAGAAGTTTTATTTCAGGTTTATCCAGTATTAATAATTAAAAAAGCTTTGAAAAATACATAAACATACTTAATCAAAAGATTGTGATCACCAGTGATATCAGAAATGTCTTGATTGTTTCAGAAATTTATACTTCTTCATGAAAAACCATGAGTTTAGTCTTATACTATTGAGTATTGCATATTACAATACATATGGAATGATATAATAATGAAAAAAAATTATAATTCTGTCCTTAAATCTGAAGTGAAAATTTCATTGTTTACATGTGCACATACAATAGGGCAGATTAGACAGAGTATACTGTAAAAGTGAGAAGTATTGCGATCATTCTTTTTCTGCAGGATATATCAACTCAATTTTATAAAAGAAAAAAAAATTCTCATTAATCTCATCAAAAAATTCTCTCAATGTTTGGCTCCCTCTTTTGTACCCCTAAGCTATAGTCTAATCTGCTAAATGGGTAATCCAGCTCTGACACTGAGATAGATTTTATAATTTGTCAGTTATATGCTGAAGAGGAAACTGCAATTAATTTGTTTATAGGCCTTGGAATAATACTTAAAAAATGTTTTGAATGTCTTCATTGAAAATATAAAATGTTTACTTACAATAATCTCACAGACCGCCATAGGCGTAGGAACCGGGGGAGCTCCGGCTCCCTCTGGGATTTTTCAGACGGGCTCAGCTCCCGCCTCTAGAGAAATTGAAAAATAAAGTTTACTTTTTCTAGAAAATTCACGGGGAAAGGACGAGTGTCTCCAAACAAAAGATAGTTTTAATAAGATAAGAACAGACAAGCTATCCTTCCGCTCCAGCACAATAAGAACATTTTAATTTTTAGCGAAGCACTTGACCTTAATAATGCATAAAAAACGATTGAATCAAAAAAGATCGAATCCATATTCAGAAATACAACTTCAACCACACCAGAAAATCTCAAACAAAAAATTAGAATACATGCTGAGGATTTTGATTTGACAAATCTTTCTGCAAAGTTGACACTTCTACCAACACTAGTCCCGAACGGAAGTGAAAGAAATACGTTGTCGATCACAATTAAAATGATGTCATCACAGGAATTAGTAGACAAATTGTTTTGTAAAGTTTACCTTTTGGCAGAATTTATTTTGTTATTCCGATATCATTAATGACAGCTGAGAGCTTTCAATGACTTTCTTCAAACAGACACACCGCCGAACAACAATGTATCAATATAGACTCAACCACTTAATGCTATTGCATATTTATAAAGAAGCCTTTAAAATTGATTTGAAAGAGATTGTAAAGAATTGTAAGCCAAACAGCAGAAATAAAACTTTAACTTTTGATAAATGGGAGTGGGTGAAGCCTGAAATTTGAATATTTTATTCGGTATCATCCATAAATTAAGTGTCATCAAGTATATCGAATATAAATTATTTAAACTGGATTAAAAAGCCGGTGATCTTTTGATATGCTTCTATTTTACACTCTTTTTTGTGAAAAGTGCAACATAAGAAACCCTCCGAAATGAATGAAATGATCCTCGCCACTAGCTTTTAACAGTATGCTCCGCAAGGGCGTGCGAAGACAAAACTGTGTTCAGGGCAAAAATTCAATTTGGAGCTGTTTTCCCCCAAATTTTTCTTCTGACTACCCAAAAAATGGCGTTGATAGTATAAATTTGGGACCTTTTTAAAATTCCACGCCCGGGGCGCCGCCCCATTCGCCCCCCTACTTTCGCACGGCGCTGATGCTCCAGCTCCCCCTGTTTTTTCAAAGTTCCTACGCCACTGCAGACGGCACGTTTCTGGTAAAGGATTAATAAAAGTGAGTGAGGTCAATTAATTGATGTTTTAAAAGCCACCTAATATTACAAATAGTAAAAGAAATAATATGCCCATAGATGCAGTAAAATAATCGTAAAATCGAGTAAAATTTATTGCTACATCTATGAATAGGACAAGACGCCAATGCAATGAATGAATCATGACACAAATCAATAATTCATTCATTGAACGCAAATCTAACTAACTTCTGATAGTTTTCTAATAAATATAAATTATAAATCTACATTTTCTTATATGCGCAATTCCTTATTTTTGCCTATGTGTTGCAATTATAATAAATTTCTAATTAAGCTCCATAGTGTATTGTAAAAATTATAAATGTATCATGTATTATAAATATTGAAATCGATTAAATTGTCCTTCCACTTTTACACCAAAGAGGCTGATTTTAAAAAACATCTTTGCTAAACATTGAATTGAGCTTTGAATAAAGTTTTATTATTATTATTATTATAATTAAACTCTCTTATTTATAATTTTTTTAATGTCCTTTTATAATTCTTATGAATCAATCTTTTTGAGTTTTCCAGTATTCATGTTAGTCCAGCCTTCGTGATTCATTCATCGCGATAGCGTCCCTGATATATATGTGTTATTGTAATCTTGACAAGATCATTCAAGATGAAGAGTTGGAAGGTACTTTTCCTTATTTAGATGACGTCACTATCTGCGGAAGAAATCCTGATGAACACGATCGAAATTTAAAAAGATTCTTAGCAGTTACTAAAAAATACAACTTAACTCTAAATGAAAAGAAGTGCAAGTTTTCTACCAAGTCTGTAAATCTATTAGGTTACACTATCCAGAACAAGACTATCAAGCCTGACCCGGATAGGCTTGCTCCCTTGATGAACCTTCCTGTACCTGACAATGCAGCATCTCTCCGAAGAGCATTAGGTATGTTTGCCCATTATTGCCGCTGGATACCAACATTCTCAAAGAAAATACGTCCATTACTATCAAACAATGCATTTCCTCTTGCAGAAGAAGCTGTAAATGCATTTAAAAGTTTAAAGTTAGACATAGCGAAAGCCTCATTAGCCGCAATCGATGACAATATTCCATTCAGAGTAGAGACTGATGCATCAAAGTTTGCCATAGCAGCAACTCTTAGCCAAGCAGGACGACCCATAGCATTCTTCTCAAGAACACTAAACAAATCCGAATTGAATCATTCAGCTGTTGAAAAAGAAGCATATGCCATCGTGGAATCTCTACGTTATTGGCGACATTACCTGATTGGCAGACCTTTTGAAGTATTTACTGATCAAAGATCTGTCTCATTTATGTTTGATAAACATCATTCTAGTAAAATCAAAAATGAAAAGATCTTGCGTTGGAGGCTGGAATTGTCGTGTTTCAAGTTTGATATAATTTACCGCCCTGGTAGTAAAAATGCTAATGCAGATGCATTTTCAAGGATAACTGCTGCAATTAACCCTGAAGTGAATTTAAAACAGCTGCATGAAGACTTGTGTCATCCTGGAATTGTTCGAATGCATCACTGGATTAGATCTAAAAACTTGCCCTTTTCCCTAGAAGATGTGAAAAGTCTCGTAAATTCCTGCCCTGTCTGCTGTGAAGTAAAACCTAAATTCATTAAAAACCAAGGGAAATTAATAAAAGCAACATCTGCATTCGAAAGACTGAACATAGATTTTAAGGGCCCTTTACCATCAAATTCAAGAAATCGCTTCCTCCTCACTGTGATTGACGAGTACTCAAGGTTTCCTTTTGCCATTCCCTGCTCTGATGTCTCCTCAACTACAGTGATTAAGCATTTGAGTAACATCTTTTCAATATTTGGTATGCCAGCATACATCCATACAGATAGGGGGCCATCTCTCATGTCTAGAGAATTAAAAGGGTTTCTTACTGCACTTGGTATAGCAACTAGTCGTACAACTGCCTATAATCCACGAGGTAACGGACAGGTCGAACGCTATAATGGTATCATTTGGAAAACAATTCAGTTGGCATTGAAAACTCAGAACAAGAAAATTGAACTGTGGGAAGAAGTCCTACAATCAGCACTCCATTCCATTCGTTCACTATTATGCACTGCAACTAATGAAACACCACACGAACGCATGTTTTCTCACCCTAGAAGGTCACATAATGGAAGTTCAATACCTACTTGGCTTACTCAGGCAGGACCAGTGTTGATGAAAAATCATTCACGTACTAATAAGTATGAGCCCATTGTACAAGAAGTTGAACTTCTGGAAGCTAATCCAGAATATGCTTACGTAAAGCTACCAGATGGACGTGAGACTACTGTGTCTATCAGACATTTAGCTCCAAGAGGGGAAATCATCGAAAATACCTATGAGAGTAACGGTGAAATGAAGCCATCCGTTAACCAGAACGAATGCTCAGAGCTTGATGGTCATTCGAAGCAATCGACAGAGATTTTGGAGGGGACCGAAAGGAATACGAAAAAAGGTGCAATGCCTGATGAAAATGTTTTACATGAGCAACCTGAACAACCTGAACAGAAGCAACATGAGGTACCTGAACAGAAAACTGATAATGAACGATTGCGTCCCAGTAGACTGAGACGTAAACCTGCATATCTGTCGGATTATGTTGTAAACTAACTTTTTGGTTGGGGTGAATGATATATATGTGTTATTGTATTGTTTTTATCAATAACGTTTTGGCAACATAGCGATATGCTTTTCAAATTAATTAAGATAGCCGGAATTTGTATGTGTTGTTTAATGTCGATTAAAGCCTACGTTTTCGTTATAATGGTTATAAATGTTTCGCATACTTTTATTACATTACAGTCCCTTTTAATCTTCTGTGTCTCAATAAAAATATTGACCTAAAACATAATATTCAACGCGTCTCCTTCTGATTGTAATAATGGATAATTTTTAAAACATAAAAAATATTTTCATCCATTTTGCTGAAGTAAGTTAAGGATAAGATGTGTTTTTTTGTGTACTCTTTACTAAATGTTTTTCAATTAATGATTTGATCATGTGATAGCAATAAACTTTTATAAATCGCAATTTTTATATTTCCCTCATATATGAACATTTAAAGTATTATGAAAATATTCATTCTGGCTGGAATTTTCATTTATCTATTTATTTAAATGTAGTTTTGTTTTCAACTTTTGAGTTAAATATCAAGAATTTATTTGAATTTGGATCAAGAGTTTCTTTTAAATGTTAATTGTAGATCACTGCATTCATTGCTGATTGTAATAATGCTATAAACTGAATTTGTATTGAACTATACTAAACAAAAATTTTTGTATAATTAATTTAATATATATTAAATAATAGATAATTATAGTAATTTATTATAAATTAGTATATTTCATATAATTTAAATATATTATAATAATGTTAAATTATTTAATATACATTTAATATAATTATTATTATGATTTATTTAAATTGAGGTTGTTGGATTTTTTATTTTTTCGCAGGTTTTGCTTGGAAAATGAAAACAGTTTCTAACTTTTCTCATAAAACTTTTTCTTAGAAAACAAAAAATGAACTTTTAAGATTCTACATGATTAAAATATTAGTTTTTTTTACTTGGATATATTACAAAATATACTTATGAATAAAATATAACTAAAAAGAAAGCAAAAATAGCTTCCCCCTGCCCGTTGGTAAATAAATGAGATAGTGGGGGTGGACTTTTAATAAAATAGTAATAATATAACTTTGCATAATAATAATAATTAAAAAACTGTTAACTTATTTTACTGTTGCATTATTATTATGTTGTATTGTCAAAAATGACTTAAAAAAATTCCCCAACAAATCCCTGATTATCCTATTATTATTGATTCTTTGATTATCCTATTATTAGGCACTTCTAAAAGTGTCTAAAAAATGCTTGTAAGAATTTAAAGTGGATTTTTCTGCACCAGTTGCGACCTGATATTTTTTAAATCTAGAAGATTGTGTTGAAAGTTAAACTATTCTATTGTATAAATAAATTCAAATGTTAAAAAAAAAAAAAAACCTCCTCTCCACACAAAAATCTCCATTGATCATTGACTTGTGAATTGCTATTATCTAAGCTTAAATTGTAATTAATAGTCTGCAAGGATTCATAAAATTTTTTTCCTTGGGAAAAAATATTTTTTTTTACTTCATGAAAAGTAAAATTTGGCAGATAAAATCATGTCTAGTATTTTGTTTAATTTGTTTCTATTAAATTTTTTCTTTATGTAACTTTTACAATGTTTCATAAAAATTAAATCTGTTCAGACAAATCTCAAACTTGGCAGGTGTTGCTGAAGCAGTTCAATCCATGCCTTTTGGTAGTGAAGTACCATATGTTATTGTAATGCTGAAAAATAACAATTCTTATGATTTTTCTGTTTTTGAAAAATATATTTTCTCCATAAAATTTCATCAAGTTACATTTTTATGGAATAACCGAATCCTTTGTTTCTGTATTAACACTCTAAAATTAGAAGCTCGTATATTTATTATTTGGGTACTACTTTGTTATCCCGTCGACCAAAAAACCATTGTAAAACCATAAGACTAAATGCCAATAATGGATGATCATGAATGTCACATTCAAAGACATTAAATACGATATCGTGTTTAAAGCACCGTTGAGTGATTTTTATTTTGACTTTTTATTTGTATTTTTATTAATATTCTACTAAATATTTGTTTTTTCGTTATTTTAAATGAAAATTATGTCAATATGCATAATTTGGCAATTTGTATAATTTGGCGATTTGTATAATTTGGCAAAATTGTTCGATGGGATAACCAAGCAGTACCATTATTTGTTTACATTCCTGAAATTGCTTATGTTTCGAAAAGTCCTTACAGCAAGACATGTGTGGATGTTAGCAGTTCGTCACAAGGTTCAGAACTCTATCATCATATAGCTCATAGTGTTCTGGCTCCTTTCTCCAAGGATGGGATCGATTGGACGTCTGTGTCCCAATAAGAGATAATGCCCACCCTCTTTCTGCATTCCAGTGCATCTTCCAAAGGTGAGATAATGTGAGGTTTAATCCAGAGTCTTCCCAAATTTTTCTTTCCTGTTCTTGTGACAGACATTAGACATTATTGATTATTTACATGATTTTTAATAGTATAATCATTTAAAAAATATATCTTTATTTAATTATTTTAATATTTTACTGTATTGCAAACATTCATTATAATTTTGATTGCATTAATACATTCAAATTACTGATTAAAAAATGTAAAAAAAGCAATGATTAGAAATCTGCAAAACTCTAAAATTTGCATAACTTCTGATCCTAAGCTGGAATATACTCTATGCAACTATGTTTTTTACATCATATTGTAAAAAAAAAGAATCTCTTTTTAGTATTTAGGAAAAATTATGAGGAAAACAATATTATGACTTTGCCTGTATGCTTGACAATCAGTAGGTTAAATAAATAACCTATAGTATTCTGAAGAGTAATTTTGCTGTTAGAATACATTTTACTTAGGGTAAATTTAATGCACTTTTGATGAAATTTATTATTATATTTGGATTTTCAAAGGTATATAACATCTTATTTATGCTTATATAATTCTTACAAATTTATCCTTCGCTGGGCAATCAGGAAGTTAAAGTGCGCTATAAATTAACTAGTACATAAAATATTTTATATTCTGTTTTGAATGAAATCTGTGTTCTATAAAAAAAAGTACTTGATTTATTCATTTAAGACATTCATACACAAATTTATAAAGAAAACTCTTTCATTAAAAAAAACTGTAATAAAAAATATTTTTTAGTGTATAGTTATTACTGAAAATATAATCAGAAGATCATGATTTGAATGTAATAAATTTGTAAATATATTCTGTATTTAATATAATGTAGTTTATAGAATTCGTTATGCATATTTTCCTCTTTTTTTCTGAGTTTCATTCCTAGATGATCCGCAAGTGATTTCAAAATTTATTTGGGTATGCAATTGATATTTTTTGTATATTTTCCATTTATTGTTGTTAACTGTAAATCCAAAAGAAGTTACACATAAAAAATGTATTACCATATACACTCGCGTATAAGTCGACTCCCTAACTTATGTTGTTAAAAATAAGAAAAAATTCAAAACCCGCATATAAGTCGACCCCCCTCCAAAAGGGAGGATCGGTAGACTTTCCCCTGAAAAGCATCGATTCCTCGGACTCGTTCCATTAAGAAACGACTCAGAAAAGGACTGATTCCTCGGACTCGTTCCGAAATGAACGATGCGAAAACGACCAATTTTTCGGAATCGTTCTGAAAAAGATCGGCTCTTATCGTTTCGAAATGAAACGACTCCGAAAAGGATCATTCTTCGGAGTCGTTCCGAAATGAAACAGCTCCGAAAAAGAACGATTCTTCAGAATTGGTCCGAAATGTATTGTCCACTGAGCTCGAGCTCAGTGGTATCGTCCAAAAAAATTATGCTTAATGTCATAAATCGGAATCGGAAAATGACGACGAAAAATCGGATTTATTCCTTTTTTTCTTGGACTCGTTCCTTTTTTCTCTAATTCGTTCCATTTTCTCGGATTTTGCCATTGACTTTCTAATATACGTACATGACACATCCCATTGTTATCTCCGCATGGTTTCGAATCCAACATCTTTGGCGAAAAGATGCTGTTTTTTGGCGGTGATCTCTTTATTGGCAACTTTCAGATTTCATTCTCGCAGTAAAATAAATGTAAACATAGAAGTGAAACTACAAGCTGGAGGGAGAAAAACCGGTTTGGCGCGCTAAATCTGCCCTCCGTCATGTGACGGAAGGCAGACAGGTCGGCCTATGAAAAGGTTGCCATTGTGGAGTCTAAAGAGCTGTATCACACTGAAAAAGATTTTTCGTGAAACTTTTACAAAACAGGATCGTTCACTTTGCAGCATGTTCGGTAAACAGGTTTTTCAAACTTCTCTTGGGGTTATTTAGTTTCTCGCTCCGCTCCTATTGGTCAGTTGATCAGCGCTGAATGAATAGCCAACATTTTCCGTGCAATGCGGGAAATGCTCGGTAAACGAAAATACCGAACAGATTCTCCCTATAGCAAGGTCACAGAACATTTTGCTGGCTGTAATGTTGTGTAGGGGAAAAGGTTGGGTGAAAGACGTCCGTGTGATACCGCTATTTGTATCTTAGGTCATTGGATTTTGCTCCTTTTTTCTCGGATTCGTTCCTTTTTTCGAAACGACTTCGAATTACTCGTTCATTTCGGTGAATCATTCCAAATGGAACGATTCCTTAAAATGGACGATTTTGTCTACCTGTATTTTTTAGTATTGGAAATGTGTTCTTGACATAAATAACACACTTTTTTGTTCTTTGCAACAGGATAGGATAAATTTTTTTAAAAATAAAATAAAAATGATCTTAAATTCAGAATCGTCGAGGTTGGAAGGGTTCCGGATTTTGGAAATTTCCACAAACATTGGGGTGATGCAGCACCGATTCGCTAGCAAACTACACTGCTCAAAACAATTAAAGGATATTGCAGTTTTAGATGGATTTTGTATCTGGGAAACTTTTTAGCTGATTGATACATGGTCGACAGACATAGCAGGTGATATGAGAATAAATTACACACGTTTGGCAGAAAAAAATGCATTTTATTGCGCATTTGTGTACAAAAGGAAAAAAACACAATTTGTGCATATGAGAAAAAAAGAATAAGAAAAGGTGTTTTCTTCAAAGAAAATCATTTTCAGTAGGGGGTATGGTTTCCACTGGCGGCCAGCAACGTTGAACACCTTTGAGGCATGGACTCAATGAGGCTATTAATGACGAGTTGGGCTATTCTGCCCCACTCTTCCAGAAGAGCTCTTTGCAGTTCTTGGAGAGTTTGTGGGGGTTGTTGGCGGCCAGAAACTCGTCTTCCTAGAGCGTCCCAAACATGCTCGATTGGATTCATGTATGGAGAACACGCTGGCCATTCCATTCGACCGATTCCTTCCTCGAAAAGGAAATCCTCCACCAGGTTTGCACGATGTGGCCTGCAGTTATCGTCCATTAAAAGAAGTTATCTCCGATTGCTGCAGCGTAAGGGACTACAATAGGTCTGAGGATCTCATCCCTATATCGGCGACCAGTCAGATCTCCATCTCGAATGATGTAGAGGTCAGTGCGCCCGTCAACAGAGATGCCACCATACACCAACACTCCTCCACCGCCAAATCTGACACTTTCGAGCACGAACGCAGGATTATTCTTACTGCCACGGTCCCTCCAGATGAAAATACGCCTATTATCCGGATGCACAGAAAAACGGGACTCGTCAGAAAACAGAATATTGCTCCATTCATTTCTCCTCCAGTTGACATGCTCGGTTGCCCACTCCCTGCGGTCGCGACGATGCCTTGATGTTAATCTAACACATACCATCGGTCGGCGAGCATACAGACCTACAGCATGGAGCCGGTTTCGGACAATCTGAGTTGAAATCGTGGTGCCTGTAGCCGAGCGAAGGTGTTGTTGGAGAAGAGTAGCGTTCACGTTTCGGTGTCTCCGAGCTCTTAACGCTAAATACCGATCTTCATTGGGCGTTGTTACCCGTCTACGACCTTGCCCTGGTCTTCGGCCTGCACATCCACTCTCTAAAAAACGTTTCCAGATCCTGGAAATGACACTTTGTGACACTCCAATGGCTTGCGCTACATCGGCTTGAGTTTTGCCCCCCCTTCTAACCTACTAACAATTCTCCAAGCTTCTGAATCTGTCAAATGACTTTGCTGAGACATCGTACTCATCGAAACAAAGCAATCACTGAATGCCGATCATCCTTGTCTTCATTCTCTTTTATCCAGTTGAAAGTCAAATTTCATTCGCTGCCGCTGAAGCGACGTTTTTGACGTCGAACTCAAAATTTGCATACTCCACAGTTTGAAAACCAGAAAAATTTGCATTTGTGATTCTCTTCTTCTATTTTCAGCAAAAAAAAATTCGTTTATATCTTTATTTTATATAAAACTTCAAATATCCTTTAATTGTTTTGAGCAGTGTATTTTCCGATACTTTATTTCTAGATTTTTTTTTAGGTTACACATATAAGTCGACCCTCACTTTGAAGTTTTTTTTTTTTTTTTTTTTTTGGTCTAAAATTTCTTGATTTATACGCGAAGAGTATACAGTATTATTTTTTTTTCTTTTTCTTTACTCTGCGTCTTCTGCTAAAAAGTCTTTGTACATAACACCTAGATAGGGAAGGGCACGGCACGCTTCGTGAAATCCAGACAGGGATGTTCAGAATGCGTGGCAGGCTCCACAAATTCTAATTAATTAATCAGATTATTTCTAAAAGAAGCTGTAAATAACTGTATATTTAAATTATAGTTGATGCTTAAGTTTATCTTTCAGTGTCAGTTTTGTGTTAAAACAGTACAAAGCCTCAATTCTGAACATTAGGAATTCTGCGATAGCTAGACATTTACTTCAGATGGAATACAAGAATAAATAATGTTGCCAAAAATAGCTTCAACAATTTGTATTACATTAGGCTAAATCTTGATGACTGTCACAAAATCACTGCAAACACACACAAAAAATTTCATTTAAAAGCTGCGTTATTAATTCTGAGTAAACTTTATTGAACAGACATCAACTATTACTGATTGAGTTAAAAATATATAACATGATTTCTTATATTAATGGTAAAAAACCATTACATAATGAACATCAATAATCAAAATGTGGAAAATAACCCTTGTGTTATGATGAATTTTATCAATTACCTTTTAATTTTAGTAAAATTTAAATTGTTATAATTAAAATTATCAAATCTCCTGTTATGTTTACCTGCACAATCCAATGCAAATGTTTATTTTTTAAATGTAATGTTTACAATAAATTGTAAATTGATTTTTAAAGTATTATTCCTTTCAACATTTAACTTATTTATTTTGTCTAGTTCACAGTTAAAGATCTTTTAATGTGATTTCCTCCCCCTATCAACATTAAATAATGACTGTGTATCAGTGTGGTGTTGCAAAAGAAATGATCTATGAAAATTTAATTATGTTAAAGCTGACCTACAAATATAGGTTAATTTTTACATCAGATATTTGAGACCAGCCTTTAATTACAAATGTATTTCTCCACTTTCAAATTGAATTTTACAATCTTGCCCTTAACCCTTTCCGGCACACTGTGCCCGGTCTGGGATACCTAATTTTAATTCCAAACTTGCAAACGGCACCAGTAATATTTTAATAAAATTTTACTTTTACAATAAAAGCTTAAATTAAAGAATTCAAAATATTTAAAAAATTCATTTGTGAATTCCGGTGTCAGTCGATAATTTCTCATTTTAGTACAGATTTTACCCGTGCCGGAAAGGGTTAAACAAGCATTTTTATGCTACTTGCAGATGGTTCATTACAACTGCAACACCATTATTCTAACTATTCCTATTTTCATAATTTTTATTTAAGACAATGAATATTTTACAGCTTGTTTTATTTTGAATAAAGTTTACATTTTTGTGGGATTTTTCCCTTTGATGAATATGCTGTTATAATTATTGATTTCTAAGGTTCTTAGTTCTTGAAATTCATTAAAATTGCTTACATTTTTCAAAAAGATTTTTTGGTGCTTAAAAGTACATGCAAAATCTCCTTAAAAGTACTTAAATTTGCTTTCACACAGTTTCGTAATCAATCGTAAAAGATTTCTGAATTTCTTTGAGTTTTTGATTTTTAAAAAAGATCTTATAATCCCTTGACTTCTGAAATTTCACTTCCCCCTCTACTATAACAAAGTTTAAAATCTTTAAAACTTAACTTTTTTATGCATAATTTTAATTAATTTTCAGCATTGGAATTACTTTTGAAATTATTGAATATTTAATACGTGATCACATTGCTAAGTGTAGAACCAACAGAGTGAAAAAATATCGAAGCTGGGAATTGAACCCAGAAACCTTAAAATAGCACTTCAAATGCACTACCATTTAATTTGTGTTTCATGTTTCTCCACACCATTATATGCTCATGAAGATTATTCCATTTTGTGCTGCAGTTAAGCAGATTTATCAACATATATGAGTGAAAGATGCTATGCTGGTTTTTGTCCTTATAACTTAACCTTTTACGGCACGATTAAATTATGTTTGTAAAATGAGAAATTATCGACTGCCACTTTAATTTACAAATGTCTTTTTTAGAAATTAAGAATCCCCTAATATAATCTTTAATTATAAAAGCAAAATTTTATTAAAATATTATTGATGCCTTTTGCAAATTTGGAATTAAAATTAAGTATCCCGGACTGGGTACAGTGTGCTGAAAAGAGTTAAATGGTACAATACTTGGAGCACTATTGCAAAGATACCGACTTCGCTTCCCAGCTTGGACATTTTTTTACTCTGTCGGTTCTTTTGCTTAGAATGGAATAAATCATGTACATTAAATATTTATCTACTTTATTTGTTACTTTATAGTGAATGAATGATCCATTTTAAATTAAATTAACAATTCATTCAATCACATTCATTTTATTAAAATTTTATCTGAATTCCATTCCCTGAAAATTTTGCTTTTCCATTTCTCCTCTTTCACAGTACTTAATGTTTAAAAATACTTTAAAACTGTTTAATAAAAAACTGTTCTATTTGTCATTTTGTTGTCACAATAAAAAATCGACCATGAAGACTTTTTATTCCTCCTCTTCTCACCCAAAATTAGAATTTTTTTTTCTCCCTGTAAAAAGTAGACAGAGTTAAGAAACATTGAATGTCTTTAATATATTTTCTGCCTTGGTTGCAAACTCTGCAGTAATAATAAATAATCCGTTAATAACCCTCCCCCAACAACAAAAAAAAAATAAAAATAAAAATAAAAACTTTGCTCCCTCACTACATTTTTGAAGCGGAAACCTAATTAAATAATCATCGTAATTCTCCCTTTCAAAATTCTGGATTCTTCTCCTCCTTTTTCATTACACACTAAATTTACAATGTTTAATTTTTACTTTCTTCTATCTTTACAAGAAGAAAACTTCGTATTTAAGAAAACTTTCAACTGCTGGTTTTCAATGGATTTACGCATTTTAAGGGTCAAAATTTCTCAAAACATGTTTTTACAAAATGTCTGTCTGTGAGTCTGTTTATACGCAACACAAATTTAATGGGCACTCTATCGTAAGGACTAGAATGCACGGCACGAAATATAAAAAATTATATTCAGTCAGTCTATAATATAAGTTACTGCTGATTAGTGTTTGATATAAATTGTCAAACAGGTGGCATTGCAATGCTGCACTTTTTTCCACGATTTCTGAAATAGCCCTATTTAAGAATTAAAACACGAATTTTTAGCTAATTTCAGATTCAGATAGTCCTTCATATGAAAATGTTACCTTTCGCCAAAATTTGAATTCTTATTGACTGCAGTGTATATTTTTTCTCGAAAATCTTCAACAAAAAATCTTTTTCAGTTTGATTCTTTCTTGTCTTTTGATGTACAAAGAAAAAAAGAATTAAACAGGTAATCACTTTTTGGTTGCTGTTGCTTTATAAAATAGGAAGTTTTCACTCTAAATCTTCTGAAATGCAATAATTTCTACATTATTAAGTGGAATTATTTTTACTTTGCAAAGAAATATTACAATCTTTTCATTTAATTATGATTGTATTAAGAGAATATGCATAAGCAATCAGGAATTAGATGCATTATTTTTTAAACTAAAAACAAACCATGTGTTTTGATATTTATTTTTATTCATCTTTATGATTTTTATAAAACTTAATTTAAACTTATTAATTTTTTTGTATGGGGCACATGTCATTCAATTTCATTAACATGTCCATTCATTAAATATAATTTTATTGCACACTTTCTTTTATTAATATAAGGTATTTATTTACATAAGGTACAAGTGTTTAATGATAAGGCATTATTACTGGTTACACAGAATTGAGTAATTTGATTTTTAAGTTTTTCTTCATAGAAAAATGAACTGAATTGTGATATTTATAAGATTGCCATTCAAATATTTTTTGTGTAGTTTTCTTTTTAAATAAATGTAAACTATTAGAATAATGTTGTGGAAGGGATTATCGCTGAAAATGTCTTCATTTTATTCCAAATATCAGGGGATATTAACAGAAGATATTTGACACCGAACTTTCTCTTGTAGCACAGAAAGTCATTATATTAAATTCGTTATCCAAACCTATGCAAAAGAATAAGATGACAAAATCATTTATTATATTTGGAACTTAAAGAGTTTTTGGACTTTTTCTATAAAAAAAATTATAACCATACATTTAAAAAGTATAAAATTTGTCATAGGTTTATGTTTGACATATTGAAGAAGACATGTGCCATTTCCATTGACATACTGAAAAAGCCGTGGGCAATTTCCATTTGTTAAAATTGCAAATATGTATTTATTTTACTGTATTAAACTAGATTTTTTGACCGAAATAAGTTTCATAGCAGTTTTAAATGAGCACCTGGTTTTACCCAACAAGTGGGGTAAAAAAATTTTTGCACATATGGGTAAAAAAAAAACTATTTTTTACAAAATAATGTTATTTGTTGAAAAGATGTTTCTTCATAACAAAATTTTAATTTAACATTAAAAACACTGTTCAGAGTTTTTTACCCCTTTTACTGCATTTGAGAATAATAAACATTTATGGTACACGATTTTGCCCCATCCTTCCCTAAAAGGTAAGTAATAAATGTGCACTATACTAATTTGTTAATCACCGATAATACTAAATTTAGAAAATTGATTTTTGAAGCATAATTTCAATTCAAAAATGAAATTATTTCTGTTTTTGTGATTCCTAATTATAAATGTTTTTTGTGTGATTTTGTTTTTCATAACCACTTTAATTAAATTAATAATATTGGAGTAATGATGTGAAAGGAATTGTCTGTAAAAAAGTCATTATTTTAATTCTGACTTTGAAATATGAGATAATATTAACATAAGATTTTTGAGACCAAAATTAATCTTGTAGCGCTTCAAAGTCACAATATTATATTAGTTACTCCTAATCTATTTTTACAATTTTAGGCTCCATATTAATCACTGAAAAGACCCGGATGATAATGTTAAATCTATGGGGGTGTTCATTTCAAATATTTCGCTCAAATTTTAATATTTTTACATGATTTTTTTCCCTAGGACAGCTGAGGGCGATCTACAACTGGGCTAGTTTCTACTTTTTCAACCAACCAGTTCTGAAATTAAAACTATTATAATATAATATATGTAATCAAAATCAGAAAAGTAAAAACTAGGCCGATTGTAATTCATCCTCAATTATCCTATGCAAAAAAAAAAAAAAAAAAAAAAAAAAAATTGGTAAAAATATTAAAATTTGAGCGTAATATTTTACAAGAACGGCCCCATAGACTTAACATTATCATCCGAGTCTTTTTCTGCAACTAGTGTTGCGTCTTCACAATGAATTTTAAAATTTGCTCTTAAACAGGCATTTTCATACTGACTGTAGATGATCATTATAAATGAAACATCATTATTTTAAATATTGCTGTTTTTATCATTTTTATTTAACATTCAAAAGGGTTTATTGGTAATGATTTGTTTTTGAATCAAATATGCTGTTTGTATAATTTTCCCTAGTATGTTTGATGCTCTATCCAGTCACGTTCGAAGAGAAAATTGCGCTCGCGACGAAGTTTCAATTTGGCGCTCCTCTCCATCATCATTTTTTTTTTTTTTTTTTTTTTGTGACAAGTGTTACAAAATTCAAAAGTTAAAAACGCAAATAAATTCAATTCAATACATGTTTGTCTTTTATTTTTAAATCTTAAAAGGTTTATTTTTAGCAATTAAATAATATAAAAGAACACTGCACTTATATTTTAGCAAAGGGGATTTGGAAAACTTGTGTGAAAAAAAATGTATCTAACAGTATTGTATAACCCCTTTTGGATTTCAAACTATTTTGAGAACGTATGTTTTTTCATAAAAAATCCCAATATGTTTCTAGTTCTTTTTTTTAAACGGAAGAAACAAAAGACGATGGTAATATAAGTTTAGCACCCCTCAACTTCTGCGCCTGAGGCGACCGCTCTCTTCGCCCCCCCCCCCCTCTACACACACAGTTCTGGCTCAATCCTAATTATTTTACTCTCTACAGACTCTATTATAATTGAGTTTGATGTTTTCTCGTTACACATTTCATCATCCGATTTACATAGACCGATCTCTGAAGGTATTTCCAAGTAAGCTGTATAATAATATTGAAGAAGAAAATCTCTTTTTGTTTTATCTATTATTAATTATATAGGTTTTTAAACTTGCTAAAAATGTTAATAAATGATTAAATAATTGCTATGCAGTATGGCCCGAAATAATAACGAAGAATCTTGTTCCAATAGTCTTTTATATTAGATTGAAAAATTAATAAATCTGAGTGAATTTCCACTAAATGCATGTCTATAATGCCACTTCTCTTGCTACAAAAATAATTTATATTGCCTCAATGCTTATAAAATGTGTCATTGCCTCCAATTGTGATATTAAATGATAGAACTTTATCCTTCAATTTGCTTTATTTTTTTATTTATAAATGCTTTTAGAAATTCATTATTTATAAATTGTTTTTGTTTTAATTTTTATTTATAAATTTATTTTTTTTAAATTATTTTCTTTGTGATAAATTATTTGTTTTATGATGACAGCTCTTTAGTTTACTTGCTATAATTTTATTTATAGATTAATCATGATGCAATTAAGAAATGCATCTCGTACACATTTTAATTCTTCAAGATTCCTTTTATTATATTTCTATTATAGGCTTTTATAGTATGATAGAGATTTTATTTTAATTCGATTTTGTGCATTGATTTTAATTTTTTACGTTAAATGTATTTTTTCTTATTGTTTTTTAATAAAAAGGGATTAACTTACTTCCATTTGTTACAGATGCATAAAGTTATAAATGAATCAAAATTATCAAAACAATCGAAACTATATTTAAATACTGAAATATGCAGCAAAATACTTCTGTACAAGACCTTCTTGGAAAAATAGCTTCTAGCTCTAAGCAAACAAAATCTTTCGTGTGTGAGATATGCAACAAGAGTTTCTCTCGAAAGTTTCATTTAAGAACACACGTTTTAATTCATTTTGGTGAGAAATCTTTTGCGTGTGAGATATGCAACAAGAAATTCACACGAAACTGTGATTTAAGAAGACATTTATTAATTCATACTGGTGAGAAATCTTTTGCGTGTGAGATATGCAACAAGAAATTCACACGAAACTGTGATTTAAGAAGACATTTATTAATTCATACTGGTGAGAAACCTTTTGTTTGTGAGATATGCAACAAAAAATTCTCTCAAAAGAGCAGTTTAAGCACACATCTGTTAATTCACACTGATAAGAAACCTTTTGTGTGTGAAATATGCAACAAGAATTTCTCTGTTAAGAGTAATTTAAACAGTCATCTGTTAATACACACTGGTGAAAAGCCTTTTGTCTGTGAGATATGCAACAAGAAATTCTCTCAAAAGAATAGTTTAAGCACGCATCTGTTAATTCACACTGGTGAGAAATCGTTTGTGTGCGAGATATGTAACAAAACATTCTCACGAAAGAGTGATTTATTAAAGCATCTGTTAATTCATACTGGCGAGAAACCTTTTGTTTGTGAGGTATGCAATAAGAAATTCTCTGATAAGCGTAATTTAAGGAGACATCTGTTAATTCATACTGGTGAGAAAGCTTTTGTGTGTGAGATATGCAGCGAGAAATTTGCTCTAAAGCATCATTTAAGCAAGCATATCTTAATTCATACTGGTAACGAACCTTTTGTTTGTGAGCCATGAAATAAGAAATTCTCTGATAGGAGTAATTCAAGAAGACATCTGTATGTGAGATATGTAGCAAAAAATTTTCTCGGAATCATACGTTAAGGAAATATCTTTTATAATATACTAAAAAGAAAAGATTTGTGTGAGATATGCAACAGTAATTTCTCTTCAAAGAGTGTTTTAAAGAAGCATCTGTTCACGTATTGAGAAAACTTGTGCGAAATATATACAAAAAAATATCTAAAGAACAATCTGTTAATTTTCCCTCTCATAAATGTGTAATTGCTTTTAACTGATTTGTATATTTCATTTATATATGTACATTTTGACACGTTCTACTATAAAGATAGTATTTTATTCCTAATATTATAGAGACTAAAATGAAACGTCTACCAACAAAAAATTTTCCCAATTTAATCTAGCAAATTATCAAATGAAGTGTTTTAAGATAATTTCAGGCGAATTCATCTTTTATCAGGCTATACCTTTTATGTTAACCCAAAGATATTGCGAAACTTTTTTTATATTTTTTATTTTGCGTAGCATAATTTCTCACAGCAAAGTTCTCTGGTTTTAAAACTGCATCGTAAAATTTGAACCTCTTTAGTTCTGAGACAAATATTATACGAGACTACATAAATCAGATTAAAATTTCTATGAAACATCTCCAAAAATGTATCAGTCTATAAATCGATGCTTATTGTATGCATAGATTTATTGAAAATATCTAAAAGAAATTTTAACAATTCTAGAAGCATTTAAATTAATTTAAAAAATGTTTTGTAGCGTTCCCCACAAGTGTTATAAAGACTAAGGAGGTTATGGTGAAAAAACTGTATTTAAAGGGGTATTGTTCAGAATTTCCCATAATGTTGAAAATAAGATATATTTAAATGTGTTTGATATAGTGATTGCCATTTTAAAAATGCCTCACGAGGCTTGAAAATTTAAATAAAGGTTGCGGAAAAATGATTTAAAATTATATTGTTCTCACCCGAAATCTATAAAATTAAAATATCATAATTTAATTAAAATGTCATGACTAATACCTGTAATTATTAAATTATTTATTTTCAAGATCTAAATTATGATTGATTTTTCATAAAATGTATAAAGATCTGATGTGATTTTTAAATGTCAATAAATGTTGATAAAAAGCACTAGATTTTTTTTTTCTTTTCCCAATTCAATCTTTCTTTAAAACTGATTGATTACTATAAACTTACCCCACATTCCGTACTGAAAATGTATTTTGTAGTATTTCTAGTTCGTTCATTTGTGCATTAAAATTATACCATTTTATGTTAGGTCTTTAGGGAAAATATTTAATGGATTATTTAACACCATTTCAAGTATTTACCAAAAGAAATGAGCATGAATTTCTAAGGTTCATTAAACATGTTTTCTGTGGAATGCAGTATGCAAACGATTTATTATTCATGAACACTAGCCATACCAACGTTCAATCCCTTGATGTTCCGCTGCTCTGAGACCATATAACATTTTTTAAATGGACCACTAATTTGAAAAATTTAGTGATCCTCAGTACCCGTAACTTTTTCCCCTCTTTCTAACGTAAATGCCACAAAAGTACATTTCCCTTCACACTGAGAAAATTGCAACTGATCCCAAACCGCACACCTTTTTTGAAAAAATAAATGAATAAAATAAATAAGAAAACTCTTCTTTTCTTTTCCGAAGCAATAGCCGCAGTTTACACTTTCTCTACCGAGCAACAATTTTGAGTGCCATTTCCGGGCTAGGTTGGGGGGGGGGAGGGGTCACTCACAAAATTAAAGGGATTGACTGTTTATACTCGTGTATAAATTGAAGAATTTCGACAAAATTTGGAATTTTCACGATTTTTAGTTTTGATTTTTTGAGGGATTGATTTAACATGAGTTGGTAAAAAATTAATTTTAAGCAAATAATCGGCGAATAGGAGAGTTTTTTGACTAATCACGTATGGGTTTGGTTTGGAGTAGAGATGGGAATAGATTTACTTTTCGTTAACAAGATAAACCATTGCACACTTTCACAAATAACAGGTACGAACAACCTTTTATTTTTGTAACGTATAACTAATGGCATGTTTTCAACGGACATTTTAATTAGAAGGCCTTTAGACAAAATGTTTGAAATAATTTTGGGACTTAAATATAGACGCTGGTTTTTGTTCAAATAAATCCACGTCATAAAAATCAGTTTTTGGTTAAAATGCTATTTTCTTTCTTTTATTTACAATGAAACAAAATCACTGAAACAAAAGTGTTCCGAGCTCTTATTTTTTAAAAATACAGTGTTGAGAATTTAAAATTTAGATATTGAAAGCATATACTACCTTCTACAAAAATAATTATATAAGTAAATAAATAAACTAGTGTTTATTAAAAAAAAACTTATAAAACATTATGAGTAATATTCTTTTTAAGAATATCTGGTCTCTACCTAGACAAAATAAATCTCCTGTTTACCTATGACTCCCTTTCTGTATACAAATTCAAAGAGAACGCCACATGGCCAAAAATGGCTGACGAAACCAACACTACCAATGTAAGAAAGCCAGAATTACATCCATCTTCTGATAAGATTTTTTTTAAACATTTTTTCTTTTTTTATTCTACACTATCTACTAAAATAATTTTACGCAACACTATTTATCTGCACAACAAATTACAACAATTTAACTGATAGCAGTGTGGTGTGTAAAAAAATATTTTGTTTTCCTATTGGATTAAGAAGTTGCATTATTAGAATTAACAGTAATGAATACCAGAATTACATCCATCTTCTGATAAGATTTTTTTAAAAACATGTTTAAATTTTTATTCTACACCATCTACTAAAATAATTTTACGCAACACTATTTATCTGCTCAACAAATTACAACAATTTAACTGATAGCAGTGTGGTGTGTAAAAAAATATTTTGTTTTCCTATTGGATTAAGGAGTTGCATTATTAGAATTAACAGTAATGAATACCAGTAATAAAACGTATGCGAATTTCTATACAGTTTCTCCGAATATTTTGCGATCGTTTTTATCTAGTGAATCGGCAGGTATTTGGTATTAAATTGGTCTCTGGTTGGATGTTTGGATAGTCCTTCGCAACTTCTAAGCTTTACACATTTTTCTGTAGTTGATGATGGATGATACTCACGACAAGAGCCATGAAGGGAAGATTGTTCACTGTCTGTGGTTATTAATGATTTCTTTTTATTAGTTTTGGTGCGTCATAATAAGAGTTTAGAGTAGGACAGTATTTTTTAATTTGAAAGTAACTTTTAAAACTCTTTTCATATTAATAACGAAAAACAAGTTTTTGAAATTTTATTATTATTATAATTTCAATATGTATTTCATGCGTATTTCTAAAAAACTATTCTTTCAGCTTTTTCTTTTTTACATACTTTGAAACATGATGCTTTTCAAATTTAACAGGAGCTTTCCGTTAATCTGTTACTATATAATGCAGCATAAAAGAATAACACTGTTATTTATCCTAATACGTTAAATAATCTCTTATCAGTTACAACTTTCAAAGCGAATACAGTTTTCAATACTTATCTAACAAGAATTCGGGGGTTTTAATTCTAGTTCATTAAATGTATTTTAAGATATACTGTCTGTCATATATTGTGAAAATTCATCAATTATTTCGACTTTTTATTTATTCGACATTTATGTTAATCTTATTTGAAACTTTATTTGCTATATTTTTTAAACATGTCCATTTACCAATATGGAAATTTTCACACAAAACTATTTAAGCATTAATATAATATTTTGAGATTAAAAAAAAAATTCTAATCTTTGTTCCTTTTTTTTTCTTTAACTTCTAGAAATCAATACCAAATATTAATTTCCCATAATTCTATCTGCAAGTAATATCATTATCTAATTCTTGTTATAATTATTTTATATCATCTTTGCAGCAATGAAAGTCATACGTATGACTGATATACAGGGTGAACAATTCACATTCTTACTACTCTAAAACTGACCTAATGTATTCACTTATTTTTATCGCTCAACTCAAATAATTATGATTCGAAAAAATTTCTTTAATTTTTTTTTACAGAACATCAATATATATATCTGTATATATGATAGGATAAAACTAACCCCTTTTAAACAACATTAATTTAAAATAAAAATTCAAACGTTTAAAATTTAAATCCCATTTTATTTTCTTTTAACCTTAATACTGAAGCTTAAAAGCAGTTTACCTCTGATAACTTTATTTTCCAGCAATACTCCTTATTACTTTCAGAGATCATTTATGGACACTCTTTTAGATCAAGAAGTTGAAAATTGCACGTAAAGCGTAGCAAACGAGGTGCGTTCAAACTATAACTAAGTTCTAAAAATACTCAGATCTTGCTGTTATACTATACAGTACTTTGAATTGAGTATAGTGGTCGAAATTTCGTGTGTGTTCCTGTAAATGCCATCTGTTTTCTTTTACATTGGAAGTAACTTGTACTAAACCTCAGCAACGTATATCAATTTTATAATAGGTAATAATTTTAATATATTGAAACATTCCTCAAACAAAGTTTTCCCGTATAATATGGAGTTGATTACATTTGTGTGGCTCTGTAAATCAATGATAAATATTCTTTGAATGAAAGATTGTGCAGAATTTATATTTTAGTGTATAATTCACAGATTCAGGTCAATTCTATTATATTCGAAAGAATGTAACATCATTAAAAATTTACTTGAATTTATTTTTTCCTATTAACCGTAATGTTATGGAATAATTTTGATTGTCCCAATAATTAAACTTTGCATCCCATTTTCGCAAAATTTGAAATGACTCGACAAAATTATGCATCAATTATATATTTTAAATCTCAAACTATTTAGTTGAGTAGTTTTTGCTCTGTTACGGATAGACGGAGAGACTGAACGACGACTATAGCTGCTACGTATTTATATAATTACAAGTGCACCTAAAAATATTCAAATCTTGGTGAAATAGTATACAGCATTTCGGATACAATACACCGAAATATTTTGTGTCTCTGTAAATACTATCTGCTTTCTATTATAGAGGAAATAACTTGTAGTAATTTTCAGCAACGTATATCAATTTCATAAAATGTTAAATAGTTTAGTACAGTTAAAACGCGCACCAAACAATGTTCTCCTTGTACCATTATGTAAAGGGATACTTTTGTGTGGCCTTGTAAATCAATAACAAATGTTCTTTCTTTGCACCACAGATTGTACAGAATGTATATTTCACTATATACTTCATAGATACATATCGATTTTGTTATGTTCGAAAAAGTGTAATACCGTTAAAATGCATTTGAAACATTTTTTCCCATTGACCGTAATGCATTGGAATACTTTTGATTGTCCCTGTAATTGAACTACGCATTCGATTTTCATAAAATTTGAAATGTCTGGCCAAATTATGTAATAATTATATATATATTTAAATTTCAAACAATTTGGTTGAGTAGTTTTTTGCGTCGTTATATGTGGACAGACAGACGGATGGAATGACAACTCTTGGTGCTAGGTATTTACAAAATTACGCACGTAAACAGCAGACTCAAGCGCAACTCTCCTTTTTGTGGTTTTAGCTAACGAGCTTACATAGCCTGTCTTTTTTTTTGACATCACAGTGCCCCGATCCTTTTTAATCATCTAAATTATATCTCCTCCCATTCCTATAGTGTCACGATCTGGCGAAAGTAGTTTGAGTTACGCCATTTTAATTGGCCGGAGTAGCGATACTCCGTGTTTTTTGGACCCCAGGACTTGCCGCCAAACATGTTGTGTAAGCATTGCCCGATTTAGGAGTTCTAAGTCAAACCATACATGTGCCTGGTTTTCAACGGACATGTATGAAAAGGATTAATAAACCAGAATAGACTGTTTTGTCTTTCCTATGATACTATTTGATCTTGGGGGTTAGTCGAAAAGTAAATTCCTTCCGTGAATCCATGGCACGTAGGTCAGCAGCTTCAGCATCCCCATGGGCGTTGTCGTCTGATGGCTCGTCATGAATACTTGGAGGCGGGAGATTCCAAGCGTAGGGACCATTCGGTTCTTCGAATAGGCAGATGAGCTGTCGCTGTCGGCCGTTCATCCTTCATTTGGGAACGGTGGTTGACTCCTCACGGGAGTCGACCATTCACCGTAGACATCGGACAGCGGGGGGGGGGAGGGGCGGATCGGTTCGAAACCGACTAGCGGTTTGCGGACTGGGACCCGAGTCGAAGTGCTCGTCGCGAGATTCATATAGTCCTGGGGATGGGCATGAAGTCTCTCTGTGACTGTATATCTACATGATTGTCACAACTTATGTGAACACTGAGAGGTAACGGTGAACGACCGACAGCAGAGCGCTTTCGATGGACAATTTCCGCTGTGTGCGCTGCATCAGAGTAATCGAAATATGATGCCGAGAAAACGACGACTCGACGGATTGCGCTCTCACAAGCAACGACCTCGATATCTTACAAAAAAAAAGCAGGGATTAGTCAGCTGCCGTGAATTAAATATTTTTGCTTTGCCACAAATGCGGTGAGCATTCATTTGGAGATTTTTACCCTACTCAACAAGCAAAAAGAAAAACGGAGACTTCTCGTGATAAAAAGTCTTGACGGACAATTTCATTCATACCAGTTAACGTATGCATTAACGAAGCAAGAACAGACATTTTCAAGCGATAAAGAGAAGAATTTTTTTAAGCTTTGCATAGCTTTTATCGCGGGCTTTGAGCGCGGCGACCGAATCTAGAAATTCCGTAACGAGAAAAAAAAACCTAACACTCCGGCTAACGTCGTTTCAGTTCGGCAGACTTCGGCACGGTATCCTTCAGCAGACATTGACGCGGTAATTTTTTTACACGGAACTTCGATATATAGTATTTATACAGTTTGAAACGTGTTCGGTGTATATTTTGGGGGAGGTTACCACCTTCCCCTCTTCGGGGGGGGGGGGGGAAGAACTCGTGTAATACATCGTTCTAAAGCCCTGTGACTATTCATGTGAATGCGTCCCCTCAACCCGCTGGCAAATCTTTCAAAATTTTGCCTGATGTGAATTTTTTTAAATATTGATGACACCCATCGTGAGCTGTTGTTAGAAAAAATTCACCATTTATATTTTTTTACGCATTCGATGCGCCCTCCACCCCCAGGGGGGTACTTTTCTAAATTTCGTAAACACCCGTCATGTGACATATCTTTGGAAAGGCCTTAAACTGCTTATTCTTATTTTGCACGTCCGGTGAGCCATCCCCTCTCTCTGTCCCCCAGGGCGGCATTTTCTCAATTTGTATATACACCCATTGTGTGGCATATCGTTTAAAAGAACTAACTGCTCATTCCAATTTTGCATGTTTGGGGCGCCGCACCACACTTTGCCCCCCAAAGGGGGACTTTTTAAAATTTTATCCACACCCCTCGTGTTGCATATCATTAGAAAGGTCTGAAACTGCCTTTTCCTATTATGCATGTGTTGTGTGTCCCCCTTCGCTCTGCCCCCGCAGGGGGGCACATTTTTAATTTCTTTACAACACCAGTCGTGTGACACATCATTTGAAAGGTCTGCAACTGCTTATTCATATTATGCATGGCTTGTGTGTCACCTCCCGAGGGAGGGCACATTTAAGCTATTGCATAGCTTTTATCGCGAGCTTTGAGCGCGGCGACCGAGTCTAGAAATTCCGTAACGAGAAAAAAATCTGACACTTCGGCTAACATCGTTTCAATTCGCCAGACTTCTCATTTATTCAATAAAAGAAAAAATTTGTTTTCTTATCGGTCATCACGCTCAAAAAGTGTAACTTGAATTAATATCAAAGAAAAAGAGAAAACTTGAATTAATATCAAAGACAAAAAAAACTGCATAAATAAAAAATAAATAAATAATTACATAAGTTGATAAAAAATGCTATGCAATAGCTTTACTGCGGCAGGCCCCCAGTGCCACACGTTTATTTCTTTTCTCCAAGCAGAAACGAAACTAAGTTACAACAGCTGTTTTTTGGGTCAAGTTTAACAGAGTTGCGTGATATGGCGGTTTTCAAGATCGTGTGTTCACTAGCAGTTTTTATTTGAAGCCAGTGTTTATATGTTTTTATTCATTTTTTTCCTCCGTTTCCTTCTCTCTGATTCGTCTTCAAGGCGTAGTGGATTGTTTCAGATAAGAATATTTTCTTTAACCCCTTCGCGACAGAGAGCATTTTACGAAATTTTTAATGTTTTGTCACCGGTTTCTAAAAACAGAAATTTGTTCCATTTTAAATCGAGAAAATGCTCCAATTGAGTGAAGCATATCTTACAGTATAATTTTACTGGTGGGTATAAACAAGGATTCTTAAGCCTTTTTGCGACACGTATACTTGTCGCTCGTCCCCAAGGGATTATTATGAGCTTTAGCATTTACATTAATATTATTATTTGTCAGTACTGAATCCCAAGAAAATTGTATATATTTTGCAGTAATATAGTATTTTTTATTCGAAGAATAACATTTTCATGTAAGCTTCTATGTAAATAATGTAAAAACTAGGTCAGCTTGTTTGATGTTTTGAAACAGAGAAAAAAATCTATTAAAGGCGGGTTAAAATATTTAGGATCTGAGACCCACAGTCCTTGCAAGCGAGATATGTGGCTCTTACATTAAAGGAAGGGGCAGGATAAGAAAGGACAAAGTTAACTTCTTTTAAAAGACATTTAAAAATTTAAAAAAATAATTTGAAGTTCCATCTAATTTTCTTTTTAATCTTAATTCTAATGCTTAAAAGCAAGTTGCCCCTTATAACTTTATTTTCCAGCAAAGCATCTTGTTGCTTCCAGATATCATTTTTGAACGCTCTTTAAGGTATAAATACTGACTTAAATACAGTCGTCATGTCTTTGGTTATAACTAACGAGCCTGGATGTTTGCTTCTTTCAAACATCACAATGCCCAGATCCTTTTTAACCAATTAAATTAAATCACCTCCCATTCTTCTAGTGTCACGATCTGGAGGAAACAATGTGAGTTACGTTGTTTAAATGGAGGATATTTCATCTACGTTATGATCACGTGGTCAAGGCAAAAACTTCTCTAGAAAAGAAGAAAAAGCTTTGTTAGACACAATGTAATTCCCCACCAGCCAATGAAACAGTTCATAGGGAAAGCAGTAGCAGCCTCCCTGCTTATCAGTTAGAAGTTCTTTGGGTAAAATACCGGTCTCACGTGACATTTTGCAGCCTCGAACGCAGATTTGGAATATGCTCCATAGTCTGGGGCGGCGAAACTGTGTCTTTTGGACCCCCAGACTTAACTATAATCATACGGTCCAAGCACGCAATTATAATATAAATCCCTAAGTCAGTTCACGGTGGGCCTAGATTTTTAAAAGGACATGTACAGGGATGTAGTGAAAGGTGTACGCCGCATGCCTTCTGGATTTTTTTAAGGAACACCGTATATCCTCTGTTTTCCAAGCGATCTATATTAATGTATACTCTAGGGCAGAGGTTTCCAAAGTGTGCTCCGCGGAGCCCTTGGGGCTCCGGCTGAAACTTTTAGGGGCTCCGCGGCGTTCCAGGAAAATAAATAAAACATGAAAGAAATAAGCATGTTGCAAATGAACGATTTTCAAAAGTTGCAGGAATTTTTGTGTGTATGCACGTCAAATTAAATATACCTATTAAACTGGGTTAAAAAATACAATAATACGCTTATTCTACCATTGAGAGCTAATAAACAATTGCATTTTATATGTATTTATTTTCTGTATAATATTGTTGGTTTAAATTCCTTTATTTTTTTATGTTTATCCATTTAATGTGTTTTAAAAATTCAATTTAATATAAGCTACAAGAAATACTATTCTGAATCGAATGCACAGCGTGAATCGAAACAGAAAAGGCCCGTTAGTGTCGTTAACTCTGCTGACTGAACAAAAAGAAGAACAGTTTTGTTTTTTGGAGCTCCCCCCCCCTATTCAGATGTTTATACTTAATTATTTTTTAGAACTTTCCAACAAAGTTGAAAAGTGCTTATGCATTCGGTTTGCCCGGCCGTTTGTCCGCGCTCTAACACCCGTAAATAAACTCAGATTGAACGGAAAATTTTGGACGTTAGTGACGTTTATCCTAGCATGAATCCTATTGAAAATGAAGTTTCTACCATGATTAGTGTATTTGCAGGGAGAGAAAAAAAATCCCACTGCATTACGACCTATGGGAAAAATTGTTTCAAAGGAATTTTAAAGATTTTTCACCCTGTTAAACATAGTAAAATTTATACACATTTACGAGGTGCACTAAAATATGCATTCTATAATATATGAGGTGAAAATATAGCTATTATTTAATTACAGAGCCACACAAAAAATCTATTAGATAATAGTAAAAGGGGGAATTGTGCGACATATTTTAAATTTATTAAACTGTTTCATGTATAATAAAATTATATATATCACTGAGGCTTAATATAAATTATACGATACTGTCTTGCATAATATGAAGTACGTAGCTTTTACAGGGACACACAAAAGATTTCGAATAGTATAATCTTTCCGAAGTACATTATGTGTATCCGATGACGACTGGTTAATCGATGAAACACATTTTAATTAAGATATTAGCGTTTAAGTTTCTCGAAATCTATGTACATTATATGGTGTGTATAAATGATATAGTTGATATACAGGGCTATCCAAAAGAGTTCGCCAAGTTATTGAATATGAGCGTAAATTATTTAAAAGAGATTCTTAAAAAAGTTATGCTTTTTTACGCTGGACTGCCTTCAATGTAGTATGAAATGTTTGCAGAATATAGATAAAATGATATACAGGGCCACGCAAAGAATTGGGTACATGGACACCAATGAATGATAATTTCTGAGAATGTGATTTCAATTGTCTTAAGAGTGTTTTAGTTTAAAATAATTTTTAGCTTAATACAGACACGTAATAAAAACTAGTCGTTGGGGGCCACCGTAATACTTACCCATCATGGATATGCATAATATAAAATATGAAAATAAAACATGTGTAAAATATTTATAAAACGCACTGAAATTCCAAAATAAAATTTAAACGCCAATTTAAATAGTTTTAATATACATAGTCATAATAATAGGTTGTTGCCTGGTGTAATATGGTAAAGTTAAAATTATTTACAACGTTAGAACACCAGAATATTCGAATTACAAGCATACCGGTTTCGGTAGCATATAGCATACCTTCCTCAGTGCTAAAGATAGTGGAGATTTGCTCATATATATATAGGGAGGATGGGGATTCAAGTGATAAGTTTCTTGACCAATAGGAAAACAGAGGATCCTAGGCAACAGCCAATAGGAAAACAGAGGATCCTAGGCAACAGCCAATAGGAAAACAGGGAACAGTTAATAGGAAAATTGGGTGGAAAATGGAAAAGATATTGCGAGAATCGCATTAAAAGATTAAGAAAAATTAGTTTTAATGTAATATTTCCAACAGTCTGATAATGGTGGAATAGCAAAATCACAATTAACAAGATTAGGAAGATTTTTATGGATATGGAAAGCTTCAAGGAAGTTAAGTTCTTGTATAGAAGTAGGTTTAGTTAGTATCTTAACCAAATTGAAGTCAAAAGCATGACTCGTCTCCCAGCAATGTTTTGCGATTGAGGATTTCTTGATTTCTTGTTTTTCAATATATTGCTTACGTTCTTTAATACGAAATTTTAGACTGCGTTTGGTTTGACCAATGTTAGAAAGACCACACTGACAATTGATATTGTAAATGCCCCATGAATTTGATAATTCAACAGGATCTTTAAGGTTGGAAAGGTTGAGTTTATTAGTAGGAGTAAAAATTATTTTGAAATCGAACCGACTAAGAATTTTAGCAATGGAAAAACTTGATTTTGGAAAGAAAGGTAAGACAATGCTAATATTGGAACGAGTAGAAGACTGAGATGAGTTTGAGGAGTGAGAGTTTTGCAATTTAGAAAGGGCAGTATCAATAATAGAAGGGTTGTAACCTCTATCAAATGCAGCTGCTTTAATGTATTGAATTTCATTATTGAGAGACTGAGAATCAGAGCAAACATGAAGAGCACGATTTATGAATGTGTAAAAGGCAGCCATTTTTTGACTTGGGGGATGACATGAACGAGCATGGGGGGGTAGAGAAACAGCGAAGCTTTTTCGATAGACAGATGTAGAGAAGCCAGTTTCACTGCGAGTGACAAGGGTGTCCAGGAAAGGGAGTGAACCATTATTTTCTGTTTCATACGTAAATTGGATATTGTTATCAATAGAGTTCATGATGCTAAGAATGTCCTCAATATTGTGAAGAGAAGTGTCAAGTAAGGTGAATGTGTCATCAACGTACCGAATCCAGAAAGGGAAAGAGAATTTATCAAAAAGAGAGCATTCAAAATAGTGCATGTAGAAATCTGCAAGGATGGGAGACAGGGGCGAGCCCATAGCTAAACCATCAGTTTGTCTGTAAAAATTGCCTTGGAATGAAAAGGTGGTTTGAGAAAGACAAGTACGTGTAAGGGAAATAAGTTCTTGAATTTCGAAGCTTGAAAAATGAAATTCACGGAGTCTTTGTTCAAGACAAGAGAGGGCGCCATTTATCGGGACATTTGTGAAAAGGGATTTAACGTCAAATGAAACCATAGTGAAATTAGTCGGAGACAAATTTTGTATCATTTTGGCAAAGGTGATGGAATTCTTCACAGTGTATAAATTTGCTGATAGAAGGGGAGAAAATATTGTTGTACCTTTGCCAAAATGATACAAAATTTTGTCTCCGACTAATTTCACTATGGTTTCATTTGACGTTAAATCCCTTTTCACAAATGTCCCGATAAATGGCGCCTTCTCTTGTCTTGAACAAAGACTCCGTGAATTTCATTTTTCAAGCTTCGAAATTCAAGAACTTATTTCCCTTACACGTACTTGTCTTTCTCAAACCACCTTTTCATTCCAAGGCAATTTTTACAGACAAACTGATGGTTTAGCTATGGGCTCGCCCCTGTCTCCCATCCTTGCAGATTTCTACATGCACTATTTTGAATGCTCTCTTTTTGATAAATTCTCTTTCCCTTTCTGGATTCGGTACGTTGATAACACATTCACCTTACTTGACACTTCTCTTCACAATATTGAGGACATTCTTAGCATCATGAACTCTATTGATAACAATATCTAATTTACGTATGAAACAGAAAATAATGGTTCACTCCCTTTCCTGGACACCCTTGTCACTCGCAGTGAAACTGGCTTCTCTACATCTGTCTATCGAAAAAGCTTCGCTGTTTCTCTACCCCCCCCCCATGCTCGTTCATGTCATCCCCCAAGTCAAAAAATGGCTGCCTTTTACACATTCATAAATCGTGCTCTTCATGTTTGCTCTGATTCTCAGTCTCTCAATAATGAAATTCAATACATTAAAGCAGTTGCATTTGATAGAGGTTACAACCCTTCTATTATTGATACTGCCCTTTCTAAATTGCAAAACTCTCACTCCTCAAACTCATCTCAGTCTTCTACTCGTTCCAATATTAGCATTGTCTTACCTTTCTTTCCAAAATCAAGTTTTTCCATTGCTAAAATTCTTAGTCGGTTCGATTTCAAAATAATTTTTACTCCTACTAATAAACTCAACCTTTCCAACCTTAAAGATCCTGTTGAATTATCAAATTCATGGGGCATTTACAATATCAATTGTCAGTGTGGTCTTTCTAACATTGGTCAAACCAAACGCAGTCTAAAATTTCGTATTAAAGAACATAAGCAATATATTGAAAAACAAGAAATCAAGAAATCCTCAATCGCAAAACATTGCTGGGAGACGAGTCATGCTTTTGACTTCAATTTGGTTAAGATACTAACTAAACCTACTTCTATACAAGAACTTAACTTCCTTGAAGCTTTCCATATCCATAAAAATCTTCCTAATCTTGTTAATTGTGATTTTGCTATTCCACCATTATCAGACTGTTGGAAATATTACATTAAAACTAATTTTTCTTAATCTTTTAATGCGATTCTCGCAATATCTTTTCCATTTTCCACCCAATTTTCCTATTAACTGTTCCCTGTTTTCCTATTGGCTGTTGCCTAGGATCCTCTGTTTTCCTATTGGCTGTTGCCTAGGATCCTCTGTTTTCCTATTGGTCAAGAAACTTATCACTTGAATCCCCATCCTCCCTATATATATATGAGCAAATCTCCACTATCTTTAGCACTGAGGAAGGTATGCTATATGCTACCGAAACCGGTATGCTTGGAATTCGAATATTCTGGTGTTCTAACGTTGTAAATAATTTTAACTTTATACATAGTCATGCTTTATTAATGAATTGCTGATGAGCCAAATTCGACAAATTATATAAAACGCCAAAATAGTCAAGTAATACCGGATTGCTTAAAAGAAACATCCTTATAACTCTAAAAATAATAATCATATTAACTAACAATTTATTGCGTCGGATGAAGCGTCTCATTTCCAATTAAAATATATCTTTGAATTGAAATTTGATTGAAATACAGGGTCATGAAAAATCAAAGAATGCGGAAAACAGGATTACACATATCTCGGCAACTAATAATTCGATCGACTTCGTTCTTTATGCAAAATTTGTGTTATTTTATTGCCTTTTACATCCCCTCTTTAAATAAGAAAATTCGAAAATTTTTACATACCTTTCATCAGAATGAATTTTTCGAGAGTCCAAAAAAATAGTTCCGGATAATCGAGGTTACTGATATTAAATAGGTTTCGTCCCATTCTTACATACAAAATTTCAAGTCTCTATCTCAATTTGTTCGGGAAATAGAGCGTTTACAGACAGACAGACAGACGGACGGCAACAAATTTTTTCAAAAAAATATGTTTTTCGGAATCTCCAGTATCTGAAACATGTAAATCCGTCAAAATTTTTTTTCGATTTTCAAAATGTTGGAAGACTTACCCTATACTACGTATGATGGGTAAGTAATACAAGGTAAACTACAGGGCTGAGAAGTATTCAAGAATGTTTCCATCTATTAGTATGAATTGCTGAAAAAGAAATTTCAAGCTACTAAGCATTTTTTTGCTAAAATAATTTTTCCTATTATATAGTATGTATATCAACTGACCGATCAAATACAGGTCTATTCAAAAGTATTGGAATACATAATTGGCTTTATATGTTATATTCCCTTATTTCCCAAAATAAAGAATTTTTGTTAACGATATCATGAAGTGTTGGAGAATGCTTCATAATCTATGCTTAACGCGTGATTTTTCTACTTGTTGCTTAGTAACAAGTCCGAATGAGGTAAGTGTGTTTCACATTGATTATTTATATTTTTTCACTTCACTCTTTAAAATGCTAGTTGCAGTTCGTTTAACATGCGTAGTTTTTAACTGCTTATCTGTTTTGATGCAAAACCAATAACGAAAGAAAATTTCTTTCAAAATTATAATTCATAGCCAGATACTTTAAATAAAATATCCAAAACTATGAATAATACTGCAGCTAACAATACAGCTTATAGATTTTGCCCCGCCCACTTAAATACTAAAACGATGCTTCTAAATGTATTTTCTTAAAATGGTTTTAAAAAAAGAAGCTGAGAGGCGATACATTTTCGTTGAATGTTTAGAAATACTATAAACTTAAAGAAAGAAAAATATTTTTAATAGCATGATTTTATTGCTGCTAGGCGGAAATAGCAAAAAAGTGTTACATATTTACTCCTAGGTGACTGGGACTACCCATTTTTTTTCGCGAGTAGCCTATTGTAATTATACAGAACTATCTCTCTGCAAACAAAACTGTACAACTTACTTTTTTTTTCTGTGTATGTGTGGATTTCGCTATAAATAATAATAGTTTTACATAAACCCCAATGTAATGCGTAATCCAAACATGGCTACAATTTTGATCTTTAATTCCGAGTTCATACTGGAAATCCCAAAAGAATAATTTTTATTTTAAAAATGGATGTCATTAACCCTTTGAGCTCTGATGGTAGAATTTTCTACTACATAATTTTAATTCCGAAATGTCACAATGCAACAGAAAATTCGACCAAATTTATTTGAAAAAGGTTTAATTCATTTTTTCGCGTATATCGTTAACCGGCTTTTTTCTTTGCAAAATACTGGTGCCAATGGGACATTTGGAATTTTGAGGAAATTTACCCTCCAGAGCTCAAAGGGTTAACAGTATCGCTTGAAGATCGCTCGGGTAAAAATGAGTCTTTTTTCTTCGTTATTAAAAGCTTTCAGAAATTCCAAAATTTTAACTATAATTTTTATTGTATTTCAAGGAAATATCTCGATTATACAAGATAGATATTTTGATACAAAAAAAGAGGGTTTTAATCCTTATTTTCATTTTATTGTATCCAATAATTGTAGTATTAAATAAAATTGTTTAATGATTATGTAATAGAAAATTTGATTTTTAAAATTTCTAGTATGAATTCAGAATTGCTGTATCAGGAAAAAGCCAAACTGAAAACCTTGGTTCAGTTTTAAAAATTACTGGCTCAGATTTTTATCCAGCAGATGTTTCTCTGCTCCATAGGCATAAAAATACATTAATTTGTAAACAGAGTAATATCGTTGGATTAGGGGCTCCGCTTTACAAATTCTACCCAAAAAAGGCTCCGCGAGCCCAAAAGTTTCGAAATCGCTGCTCTAGGGTATACCCTCCTCCATCTAGCGAATACTGTGTGTTGTTTTTACTACTACACTACTGGACATGTATGAAAAGGTCTAATAAACCAGGTCCCAATAATTGACTGTTTATTTGCCTGCAAACACCTACATGAATTGCGGGGTACGAAATTCGACCTGCCGAATCCTGTTCTATGAACGATGTCCGCATTGGCGTAACCAAAAGTGATACAGGGAAGCAGCGAAAGACTACTGATTCGCGCGCTCTGATAGACAACAGCGGATAGCGAATCCCGTTTGATGGGCGATTTCCGCTCTGGACACCGCTCAGGGCCGTAGCTAGAAGTAAACAATAGGGGGGTCAAGAGAATGTAGGGGGGGGGGCTCATAATTTTTTTCCTCGCTGTTTCTGACACAAGATAATTGAATGCATATTAACATTGTAGGTACTATGTTTCTTATCAAACTGTTGTAATAACTTCATTTTATGCTAAGAAAATTATATGTTAATTAAAATTTTGAGTGTATAACTTGTGCAAAATTAAACATCATGTTAGTTTCATATGCACAAACACGATGAGGAAGTGTTGAAACACTTATTTTAGATACAAATGAGTAATTCTACAAAACTGTGAAAGGATCTCAAAACTAAATTACATTTTTGAACTAGAAATTTTTAAACAGGATTTCATTTGCATTTTCGGAACACAAATTTGTTCAGTGACGTTGGAATTTTTTCCTGGGAGAGGGGGGCTGAGCCGCCTATTGCACCCTATTAGTTTCGGCCCTGGCACCGCATCGGAATAAAGGAAATGAGATGCAGGGAAAACGCAGACCTTGACCGCGATGTTTCATTACAAACAAATATGAAATATATTAAAAATGCCAAAAAAAAAAACCCACAGAATTTCAAAACATTAAAATATGCCAATATTGTCATTGTCTGGTTTTTATTATGCTTCAATACGTATTTAGAAATTCACATGGCGCTATATATTTACCTGCTTTTGGTCTATTATATTTCCAATATGACGTAATATTTGTTTTTTCTTTAAAATGTGTCAAGCTATCTATTTTATTTTCCATTTTCATATGGAGATCTTGAGATAATTTATGACGTAGATTTCAATTTTTCTTCATTTTTTTCATCTTTTACGTGCAAAATCTTGCAATAGTGTAATTCAAGTATTAAGAATTGTAGTAAGATTAATTGTACTAATTGTAGTAAGAATATTATTGTTGGTAATTGTGTTAACAAAAAATGTTTATTTTTTCTTGTCGTTTTGTTAGAGCTGGTTTTGTGAAAGCCATGTTAAAGCGGTATTCAAATTTTTACCGATTTTTCCCATTTGCAACCTCCGCTGAAATATTAAGCATCTCAATGTTCGGGCAAGTTTAAAGACAATATGGGATATATACATTTATTTTTCAGCCAGTATTCATACCTTGTTATGGTTACAATTATCGGTACTACTTGGATTACTCGTCGACCATAAAACTATTGCCAAATTATAAGATTAAATGCCAATAATGGATGATCGTGAAAGTCACATTCAATGATATTAAATACAATAGACTTAATTAAAACGTCATTGATTTTAAATTCGACTTTTTATTAATATTTTTATTAAAATTCTACTAATTCCTTTGTTTTTTCGTATTTTAAATAAAATTCATATCAGTGTGTTTAATTTGGCTAATAGTTTGGCGATTTGCATAATTTGGCGAAATCGGTCGGCGGGATAACCAAGTAGTACCCAATTATCTTACGCAAATTTCTACGCATTCACAAAAGCATTTTCCAGACAAACTCAGCTGGTTTACTTTAGACCCTGGGTTCATTTATTTTTTGGTCAGACTTTTGGTCAAAATTAAAATAAAAAAGAACACGTTAACAATTTGCATATTACAAAATTTTATAAACAAAATGTTTTGTTTTGCTCAATTTAAAAAAAAATTACAAATTTTTTAAAATAAATTACAGGAAATTACTTTATTAAACACCAATGCCTATAGCATGCACAAAATATTTACAATTGTAATAGAGAAAGAAAACATCTTGATATATTTTTAAACAAGATTTTTCATATCACAAACCAGAAATTACTTTTACTATGACTATGTACATTTAAATTCAAATTTGACTGAAAAATCTTCACAGCGAACATAGTAAAGATAAAAGACTTAAAAGAACTGCATGCCAAGTCCGTTACAGAAGTTCTGGACTTTTGAGTCAATATGATGATATATATTTAAAACAGATCCATCAGGTAACCGTTTTCTAACAACCAAGAAGGCTTCTGTGTACTGTGAACATGTAAGCAGATCTGACATGAATTTTCTGTGGAAACCCTGTGGTACATCTCACAAACAGTTTTTTCAATGTGAATTTGAGGTTGGTCATACGAACTGATTTCTGAGAAAAACTCTTTTTGAACATTTCTGGACAACAAGGTTTCTATTCCTTGCGAAACAACGGGTGATTATCCAAATGGGATTTGTGAAAATATCAATTGCTTCTCACCTCAAAACAGAAAGGCTTTTCTTTAACAAAGTGTTTGCAAGTGGTTATTTAAAGGAAATTATTGAGAAAACAACTGCACTTATCAGAAAAATACAAGTTTTTCTTTAGTGTAAAATTGTAGGCCGGTATTCAACCGACATTTTTGAGAAAAGCCGTTCTTGCACACCTGACAAAGGAAAGATTTATCTTCAGTATAAATCCGCTAACTGACATTTCGAAGAAAACTTTTTGTTACATACCTCACAGGAGAAATGTTCCCTTTTGTATTAATATGCTGGTGAACACTCAACGCAAATTTCACAGAAAACGTTTCATTGAACAACTCAGAAGAAAAAGTGTGAACTCTTTACTGTGAACTCACACATGGGCATTCAAGTGGTATTTATCGCAAAATCCTTCATTCTACACAATACAAGAAAACAGTTCCTCTTTAGAATGATGCAGCAGGTGTTTATTCAAATGGGTTTTTCGAGAAAAGCATTTGTTGCATATCTCACAAGAGAAAGGCATCTCTTTAGTATGACACAGGAGGTGCCTATTCAAATGAGCTTTCCGAGAAAAGCCTCTGTTGCAAATCTCACAAGAGAATGGTTTCTCTTTAGTATGAATTTTAAAGTGCGTATTTAAATGAGATTTTTGAGTAAACGTTTTCTTGCACTCCTCACAAGAGAAAGGTTTCTCTTTAGCGTGGATTCGCATGTGAACATTTAAATTATATTTAACAGAAAACCCTTTATTACAAATCTCACAAGAGAAAGGTTTCTCTTTAGTATGTGTCCGCAAGTGCTTATTTAAATCAGATTTATCCGAAAAACATTTCTTGCAAATATCACAAAAGAAAGGTTTCTCTTTAGTATGTGTCCGCAAGTGCTTATTTAAATCAGATTTATGCGAAAACATTTTCTTGCATACCTCACAACAGAATGGTTTCTCTTTAGTATGCACTCGCAGATGCACATTTAAATGACCTTTTTGAGCAAAGCTTCTCTTGCAAACAATACAGGAGAAAGATTTTTCTTTAGTATGAATTAACATGTGGACATTTAAATCGGATTCAACAGAAAACTCTTTCCTGCACACCTCACAAGAGTATGGTTTCTCTTTAGAATGAATTCGCAAGTGTCTACCTAATGAAGATTTATGCGAAAATATCTTGTTGCAAACCTCACAAGAGTAAGGTTTTTCCTTTGTACGAATTCGCAGATGGACATTTAAACTTTTTTTGCAAGAAAATTGATTGTTGCACAGTTCACACATGAATAATTTCTCTTTTGTGTGAACACGATTCTTCTCTAAATTAGACATCACAAAAAATCTTTTTTTAATACCTAACAAGCGAAAGTCTCTCCCGTTATGAAGATGAATATGTCTGTTTAAATTAGACTTGTTATGAGGTCTTTTACTGCGTATTTGATGAATGGAATAGTTTTTCGTTACTTCCAATACGATGGTTTAATTTTAAACTAGATTTCTTTTCAAATGTTTTACTAGAATACTTGCTAATTTGTTTCATTTAAAAAAGACTAAGCTGCGAAGTTAAATGAGGTTTCTGAAGGACATTTGATTTACATCACACAAATAAAAGAGTTTTTTAATCATAGTAAATAATGTTTTTTTCTTTTTTTACTGAAATTTAAAAAAATGCCGAGATATAGGAGGTTTTCTATGGATAAAATCAGAAATAAACAAGAATGAGTTAGTTATATCTATTTATACTTGAACTGCTTTTCTTCCCTCCAGAAATATAATCATAACCATTTTATGAAAATTGACACATTTTCAATCGAGAGCTTCTTGTGAAAGGGTATTCAGATGAGATTCAAAAGGCCATGTACAGTATTGACAATACATAAAAAATTGGAATTATTGTATATTATTAGAAAATTTTTGATTATTTCATGGTTGTATTGAAAACATAATCTTTGAAGAATGCAGAAAATTCTAAACATCGTATTGAAGTTTTACCATCATAATAAAATTGACATTTTCTTAAAAATATATTAATTCCAAGTACTTGATAGCGTTATAAAAATTTTTGTCCAATAATACTAACCTAATCCAATCTGACAGCCTGCGCAAGAAAATAAACACAGTTCTACTGTTTCAAAGAAATCCAGAAGTTTTAGAAAAACCTCACAGAAGCAGTTTATTATGTCAGTATATTGAAAGTTGGGGAAGAAGGAGTGCATAATCTTCAAACGCAATTTGTGTTTTGAAGTGTCTTCATGGTATAGCTAGATTGAACTTCTGAAACAACTGCATCTGCAATATAAATAAAACACCAAATTAAAAATAATAAATAAGTCATAAATATCTAGTACATTTTATTTCAATGGCTAATAATTGAATTTAAATGTTTTATATGAAAATATATTTGATAAATATTAGAAGGGGACTAAGAATAAACAACTTCAAAACATTTATGTTTAATAGGTTTTTTTCCTTTCTTTATACACAAAAATTACATATGCAGTGTAATAAATAAATTTCTTATTTGATCTTGTAAAGATTATGAAAGTTAATGTTGGTTTTAATTAAACATTCTGTTTGATTTCCTTCCAAAGCAACAAATAATCCTCGGCTGAATTTCTGTCGAACGCATTTCATCCGACTACTTTTCGTTCTTACGACCTCCCTTATCGGGGTCGGCAGTATAGGCTTTTTGTCCGCACGTGTAACGGTCCATCGAGCATCGTATCCCGGCTACCTTTTTAGTCCTGTGCGTAGCAGTTTACAACCATTTTATTATCCACCGATAACTTCAGAGTATTTTCCAAAAGTATATGACGTTTTGCCGATTACCTGTGATGTCGCATACATTGGTGTTTCAATGAGTACTAATGTATAAATTGTACTCCCAGTTATTTATTTATTTATTTTTATTCTTGCATAAAATACTACTCATTCCTTTTCTTTAGATATTTGTCTCTGTGATGTAACATCAATAAAACTAAATTTAATCATGTTGTTGCATAAAAAAATTTGTGTTCTACAATTTAAAATTGTAATATGCAATATAATTTTCATTGATGTTATTTTTTCCTTTATTTATTTTAATCTACATACTGTTATGTATTACTAATGAACAATTTATGCATTTTTTCTGAATAAAAAACTATTATTATTACTTAACTTTTTTTTAATTTAAAAGAAACATTTATAAATACGACGTTACATTAAATAAATGCATTTTTTTATTGTTTTTTTCGCCATTATGTTATTTAACTTATATAAATTTGACAGGAATATAAATAACTAAAATGAAATTTTATTCTTTGAACCTATTTAAATAGAAATCTAAAAAAACAACTAATAAGATGTATTAAGAATCTGTCAATTTTAAAAAGCAAGCATTGCGATGGCAATCACATTTTTGTCTTGAATATATCATTACGTAATATATAAATAATTACGTGACGTTAATAGAATTACTACTTCAACTTGCATATGTTAATTCACCCCCCCCTTTCTAAAAGATAATAGATCATTTCAATAGAAATATTTAAAAATGCTAATTTTCAACTTTTTTTTTTATTAAGCAAATTGTATCAAGCATTTTTTTTTTCACGATCATCATTATGAATAACAAATTTTATTCACAATTATTATTATGTTTTACCAAAAAAATTATGTTTTATATATATACATACACATGCAATTATTTTATTAATACTAGTACACCAATCACTAAACGGTAGATACGTGATTTTGTTTTAATTTATATACATATTTTTTTTAGTTTTAAAACTACTATAATTATTAGAAATACTATATAATTATTAGAAAATTACTATATATTTTACTATATAATTGTTAGAAAACGTCGCCTGTTATTAATGACATAAGAAAAAAATTCTCTGAAATAGAGATTTGACTATTTACATTTTTTACCCTTTTGATTTTCTAAAACTAATGTAGAATTTTATTCACATTTTATTCTAATTTCTTTAGCAATAAAATTCATGTTTCTTTATATATACATGTATTCCTTTTTTCAAAATTCTTTTGCTATTTTTAACAATTTAATTTAATATTTAATTTTTAGAATATACAGGCATGTAAACATTAATTTTCTAACTAGTGCTACATAAATTTTGGAAAATATAGACTGATAATAATAATAAATAAATAAAATTAAAAAAAAAACAAAACAATTATTTGACTATTTCATTTTTTACCATTTTTATTTTCTAAAAATATAATTAATCAAATCGATTTTGCCATAAATAATCGCATCATGTTTATGTGTAAGGAAATTAAGCCTTGCTATATTTATTCTCGGTAAGGAATTTGATGTATTTGCACACAAACACACTAACAGCATTTAGACACAAGTAATATAAGTATATTAAACTGACTTTTAGTTTTCTAAGCAAATAAATAGTGACACAAAGGGCTTTAATTCAGTAATATAATAAAAAACAGCAATTTATATTTAACCAATTCGAAAGTAGATTATCTTAAATATAACTAATTTATTAATTTTTATATCTAATTCAATTGCAACAAATGTTTAAAATTAAGGCTTAATATTTGCATTCAAAATGTCACTTACATTATAAAAATCTCAATTTTAATCATCTTATCATGTAATTTCTAGAATAAATGATAAAATATTACAAAAGTTGTTTTAAATCAAAGTTGAGTTTTTATTTTCTTCTGTTTTAAATCTGTACTTACATAAAAAATCTTTTATGTTATAAAAAATAGATATTCATAATGTATAGTCTTATGTTATTCTTATACTGTTATGAAATCTGCATTGCAGATTTAGAAAGACAAAGATACAGTCATTTAAAAAATTATTGTGTTAGTAAAGTTCTATAGTTTTATGCATGCAGCAGATATTTTCAGCAATAATAATAATAATAAAATATAAGTAAGCCTCAGTCTTATTCCAGATGTTTGTACACTACAAATGTCTGTGTAAAACTTTATTTTAAAGTATGATTTTTCTCTTTTTAGTTCTGAAAATTATTCTCTTCATTCTTCTTTTGTTTTTATGTAACTCTTGATTATATAAAAGTATGTCAAATATATGAAAAAGAAATTAAAAATACAAAACAAATAAATAAAGACATGGCAAATACATGAAAAAAGAATTTATTAATTAAAAATATATAAGTGAACATTAGGAAAATCCATTTATAATCATTAAGATAATGACGAATTTAGGCATTCATTCCCTTTTCTTGGACTTCTTTTCTTTTTCCATGTCCTCCACTTCGTATTTTTTGACACAAGTGCTTCTTCAATTTCAAGGTTGGTGACATGATCGAAAACAGTGAAGGCGGACTGAATCTGAAATAAAATTATAGTTTCTGTTTTTAAAAAATGGTGACCCAGAAGATTACTTTAAATATTTTATGTAAACAAAATTATTTAAAATATCAAATTGAATTTTTTATAGATGCAAACTTACGCCCCCCCCCTACCTTTTTTAGACACACATAAAAAAATCCTGTAAAAATTTGCGAAAGTAAAAGGTTTTTAATAAATTTATATCAAGACAATCATTTTACAAATTACATTACACACGTAAAATAACCAAAGGATAAAGGTTAAAATTTTTTAAATATATATTGCCTTTATCTTTGTTTGAGGCAAAGACATTTTTTTTCTGAAAATAAGCACAGTAAATTTTTAAAAAATAATTTTATCTTAATTTATTCTTTTGTTTTAGTTTCATCATTGAGTATTTTATAGGTACATATATTTATTTTGTGAATTGATTAATTTGTGCATAAACTGAAAAAGAAAAAACCTTCTGTTTTTCCATTATTAGGTATTTCTCATACCTGACTTTTCTATATATGTATATATCGCTCAGCTGCAAGTAAAGTAATATATCTCGTAAAAATTCATTTTGTTTTTTCTTCCACTAATAAGCCCGTCACAGATGCTTCTTAATATACAAACAGTTTCAAATGTAATTTTACAAAAAAGTGATTTATTATGCTATGTCCATTTCTAACCACAGAAAAGGGGTGGAAGATGGGGGGGGGTGATAAAATTATCCATCTCCAAACCTCATACTACGGGTTCATGCTTAATGTTTTTATGCTTTTATTCATTTTTTTATGACTGCATGTAGAATTAGGTGTTTTTTTTCTTCAGGTTAGAGTAAAATCACTCAAATTTTCTTTTGCCTCTAATATTAAATTTACGTTCACCGAGATGTGTCACTTTTCTTTCGAGTGAGTGATATACACTATTATTTTAATCAAACTTTTCATCACAATGTCGGTCATTCATAGAACATTTTATCATAATCGAATTTTCCTTTTAATCTGAAACCAAAAAATGAAATTCCGACTGCACAGTAAAAATACAGAGAATTACTTTTAAATGATTTTGAATATTTAGCCTGATGCAGTTAACTTTTTTTCTCAGTTACTAATTACAAATTATAAACTACTTTTAATTAAAATAGGAAACTTATCTATTTTTTCTGGAACCTATTTCTCAAAGCTTAAAATACAGAAAATTCAACAAAATACTTTAAATATTGCGTTACGAAATATTTCTATGTAACAAAACCCAAAAGCACATTAATGTTAATTAAGATGCATTTTCATAATATTTTATTCAAATGCACAAAACCTACCAAGAATGATACTGCATGAAGAAGTTAAGATTTTTAGTATAGGAAAACCTTATTGTGTTCCTCTGAGATTTATACTCAAATGACATTTAAAATACTTAGAAAATCATACTTTTTTCTGCTAAGGATAATCTATCCATTTGGTGCATTATTTAGTTCATCATCAACTTCTAGTTTTATATTTTGAAGCTGTTGTTGTCATTAGATAGATAACTATTTAAAAAGTGATTAGATAAATGATAAAAATATACATGTATCTAAAAAGAGAAAAGATGGTAGCAACAGAATAGTAACAATTAATAAATTACCTTCTTGTGACAATCAATATCACTTTGTAAAGAATGTAAAATTGAGTGATATACTTTAAAATAATTATTCCAGAAATAACTTTTTAAAAAAGAAAATAAACAGACAATTAATCAAGTTCCAAAGGAAATACATATAATCAACGTGACAAAAAACGCAAATTTTTTAACAGATATGGTTATAAATGTATAATAAATATACGCTATCAAAATAAGCATCATATTTGCGATCTGGGAATCTATTCATCACATTTTGTCTGAAAAAACAAAGTTAATGAACTATTTTTTCTAATCATGACTAGATAGCCTATTGGAATTTCATATTTAAGACATGATAAACAAGCAATGCTTGAAAGTTTTGAAAGATTGATTTGAAAAGAATGATTTGAAAAGAAAATGAATTGATTTGAAAGATTTTGAAAGTTTTAAACAAATTTTGTTAAAAAACAGCTAGAAAATTCCCTAGAAACATGCTTTAAAATAAGTAATCAACGGAGATTTCCGCTCCCCTCCCGTTTAAAAGTAGGCAAATCTTACAACTAGCATTCCGTGTCAAGATACGGTAGGAGGAGAGAGGTTAAAAACGTCATTTTATATTTTTAAAAATGGGAAAAATAGATAAAAAGGGTAAACCACATAAAATTAATTAAAAAAATTGTAAAGATCACTTTTATGATCTAGCAATCCTTAAAATGAATATTAATAATTCATAAAATTATTAGAAGCAGTGCCAATTTCATTTTCAGCATAAAAATATAATATTTAATTTGAATTTTTGAGAGTAAATGAAAGAATTTCGAAAACTGAAAAAAAGCATTTTCATAGAATCTTTGTGACAAAATTGTTGCCACATGACGTCTAGGCTGCGAAATGTCAAAAAATGACTTGTGAAATGAATTGCTCTTATAGAAAGAGAAAAATAATTCAGGTTATGGGTTCTGTGTATCAGTTTTCGTGATAAGATGTGATAATCGTTATTATCTTAGCAGGCGGGCATTGTTTCTTTTCTTTTTCAAAAATATATTTTATCTTAATACTCCTATCCGCCTTTTTAAGTATATGAAATACAAAAATAAAAAATCTTGCTCATTAAATAAATACTATCTTACTAATACTATTTTAAGGAACAATAAAATAAATAATAATAAGAAGAAGAGGTTTCTTCTACAATTGCTGCTTTCTTTCTCTTCCCCCCTTTCACTAAAGAGAAACCATTTAAAGCTTTGAAAATTTTTTTATTAATATCTACTCTGTTTTTATCTTATTACAGGCATTAGACCAATCCAAAAGGTTTGCTTTCTTTTTTTAATCAAAATGTCTTTTTTTTTTTTTTTTTTTTTTTTTTTTTTTTTTTTTTTTTTGGCCTATAAATTCTGAATTTATCCAGTCATTAACTTGAATTTTGGAGAATAATCTAAGTATTAATGAAGATTTTATGGAGAAAATATGGTAAATTTTCGTCGTTAGTTTTTAAAATTATCATTTAAAAAATAAATATTTAATTGATAAATTGATGGCTGTATGAACACTTCTGATGCAGTACAATAATTTATAAAATTAGCTTTTAAATTTCTTGTACTTTCAAATACAATTCACAAAAAGACATCTTTTTCACACATACAAAAAAAAAAAAAATCCCATGAGTAATTTTTGAGAATTATTAATTTTTCCATATCAACTATATCAACAGTGAGTAGGAAAACTTGTGAATAGCAGTTATTTCTGATTAATATGAACTTTTAAAAGAGATTGGTTTTTCTCTGAATAATGAAACAGTTTTTCGAGGTTTTGTAAGAAATTATGGACTAATTTCTAAGATTTTAGACCAAAACAATTCCCTTAATTTTTTTCTGGGATGTTTAAACTTTGCTTAAAATATTGTTAAAGTATTTAGAAATATTTCTCTATGGATATACATCTTTGATAGATCATTTTTAACAAGGTAAAGTCGAATTCTTCAGTGCTAAAAATTTTAAAAAGAGAGAAAGAAGGATGAAGAAGGGAGAAAAATAACTCGAAAAGTTTTTTTTTTTCACTTATTTAAAAATACTTCAAATATGTGTGACAAAGAAAAGATATAATTTCTCTCCTCTTTTTCTAAGAAAAATTGCGTTATTCATGATATTCATGATTTTTATTAGAAAAAAAAGATTAATCAATATTAACATAGTATTATTTTTCAAAAAATGTATTTGCAGTATAATAAAAAAAGAATTCAAAATTCTATTCATAAAAAAATTCTCATAATTCAATAAAAATGATTGATAATTTAAATAATCTTTAAATGAAAATTTCAAAAAAATGCATTAAAGAAATAATTAAATGTTTTCAAAAAGTTTTAATCGATTTAATGGAATATTTTGTTTTAACGTTTTTCCTCCCCAGTAGAACATTCGATATGATTAATCAAAGTTCACGCATTTAAAATGCTAGCAATTCTCTATGATATAAAGAACATTGTCTATAAAATAAAGCTATAAAATTCAATATTTGAAAAGGAACACGTATAAAAGGAACACGCTTTAAACATTAAAAATTGTAAGCTGCAAACCTATGAATGTTCTATCAGAGTTATCACGACTTCACGTTCGCATCAAAGCAAAATATTCCAATTGCAGTATATATCTGAAATACAATAAAATGTTTTGTTTGTTTAGATTTAATAGTTTACTCATTAGATATTTTTCAATTTTGAATTGACTTAGCGAAAAGTCAAATTTCAATAGAAGTCGTACTAAAATTTAAATCCCACACAGTAATCAATGTTAACCAATTTCAAGCTCAATCTCTCCCCCCCCCACACACACACATTCCTAAAATAAAACATATGTGTAGATTGTTCTAGATGCTTTTACTCATGAATGAATATGGTTTACGACATGTAAAAAAGTATGCAGTTATTCGTTTATTTAAGTATGATTCTAATAGCAAATAGAGAATTGTTCTGAACAGTTTATATTTAAAAAAAATCGAAATATATATTTAATTTCTTATTTGTTTTTGTTATTTTTTTTAATTAATCAAAATTTGAAAATGCATTGGAAAAAATTATTTTAACTTAAAAAGCACAAATTATTTCATTGTTGTAATTACTTTTATTAATAAAATAATGTGATAAGTTAAAGTTAAATGATATGCATGTAATGTGAATAATTTTTTTAAATATTTATTATTTTCAAAACAATCTCTATTTATATGAAACACTTAAATAAAAAAAAAAGATTAAAAAATAAAAAGGTGGTGCATATTAAAATTATATATTCTTAAGTTTTGCAAACCCAGGCACAAAATTGAACCTTAAAATTATTAGTATTATTATTTAATTTTAAATTAATCAATATATATCAATAATTACAAATGCTCATTAAGTTGTTTCATTGAACTATATTTATTTAGTTTAAATGGATATATATGCGAAGAATTACAACTGAATCAAAATTTTGCTATGAAAACAAAGTAATTTAAATGGAACGAAAACTTCTTTGATTAATTTTTCAAAAATTTTAATAACAATTGAAAAGGCATTTGACAGAATAATTTTTACTTTAAAAGCGCAATTCGTTGTGTTGTTATAACAACATGATAACTTAAGATTAAATTAAATACACATAAAACGTATAACTTTTCAAGATATTTACCATTTCCAAGAAATCTAAAAGGTAAACTTAATTTTAAGAAATGAAGCAAATTAAAGCACGTTTTCAATTAAGAAAATAACAAAAAATTTTAATTTTACACTTTGCCAAGTTTTGCAAAACCAGACACAGAGTTGTAAGCTTAAATTATTATTATTTAAGTTTAAATTAAGTCATATTATATTTATAATAATTACAATGACACATTAAGTTATTTATTTAATTTAAAAGGATATAAATGTGTTAAATTACAACACAATTGAAACTTCCTATTTGATACAGAATAATATTAAATGGAATGAATTTTTTTTTAAATTTCTCAATATTTTAAAAATTAATTGAAAATGCAGTTGAAAGAATTGTTTTAAAAGCACAATTTTTTTGTATTGCTATCATTATCTATACTAATAAAAGAGCATGATAAGTTAAAATTAAATGAAAATAATAAAAGAGATATTAAAATTAAATTTTCGAAAGTTTTGCAAACTCAGCTATTGTAAAAAAAAAAAAAAAAAAAAAAAAAAAAAAAAAACTTTAAATCAAGTCAATTATATTTATAATGAATGCAAATTCTCTGTCGGTTGTTCTATTAAACTGTCTTTTTTTATATTAAAAGGTAATAAATGTGATAAATGAAAACGCAATTAAGTTTGCTATCAAAACAAAGTATTATTAATTAGAACAAAATTTTCTTTCATTTAATTTCTCAATATTTTAAAAATAAAAATTGAAATTGTGTTCAACAGAATTATTTTAAATTTAGAAACAAAACTGTCGCATGGATATAGTTATGTTTACTAATAAAAGAATATAAGTTAAAATAAAATGAAATATATATGAAATTCATAACTTTTCAAGATATTTATTTTCTAAAAATATATAACAATAGAAAAGCTCAAATTTTAAAAAATAAATTTTAAAAAAGAACTTCGTTATTAAGAATAACATAAAAGAAATATTAAAACTACATTTTCTCAAGTTTTCCAAACCCAAACACAATATTATAAAGAAAAAAAAATATTTTGAATCAACTCAGATTATATTTATAATAATTACAAATCCTCTTTCACTTCTTTCGTTAAACTATCTGCTTTTTTTTTTTTTTTTTTTTTTTTTTTTTTTTTTTCATTTAACTTAAAAGGAAATAAATGTGATAAAATAAAATGCAATTGAAATTTGCTATCATGACTAAATAATATTTATTGGAATGAAAATTTCTTTCGTTTAATTTCTCTCTTTTTTTAGTGACAATTGAAAATGCTTTCGAAAGAATTATTTTAACTTTCAAAGCACAAATTATTGCGTGGGTATAGTTATTTTTACTAATAAAAGAACACAATAAGTTAAAAAATAATCAAATATATATGAAATGCATAATTTTTCAAGATATTTATTACTTTCTAAAAATCTATAACAATAAAGAAAATTAAAAAAAAACTATAATTTAAAAAAGAACTTTACCATTAAAAAAAAAATAATAAAAGAAATATTAAAATTGCATTTCTGCATACAAGTTTTGGAAATACAGGTTCAAATTTATAAGTTAAAATTATTATTATCATTATTATTTAAATCATGTTAGGTTACATTGATAATAAATACTAAGAATTAAGTTTTTTCATTAAACTAAATTCATAAAATATAAAAGGAAATAAAAATGATAAGTCACAACATAATTGAAATTTACTATCAAAACAAAGTAATATTAAATTGAACAACTATTTACAGTATTTTGCAATATATTACACAATATTTTATTTCTTCTACTTAATTTGGAAAATCTTTTTAATAACAATTGAAAATTTGAAAATGCATTTGAAAGAATTATTTTAACTTCAAAAGCAAAAATTGTTTTAGTTCTTTATGTAGTAAACTAGTTTTGTAAGTAGTAGTAAAGTAATTTTATAAAAAGTACTCTAGTAGTATACAACAAATAAAAGATAAAAAATTAAAATTAAATGAAATATGTGTAAAAAGCACAAGTTTCTAATGTATTTATTATTTTCTATAAATTTATAAGTATAAGAAAATCTTATATTTAAAATTCTATTTTAAGACTATTCCATTAAGACAATGTTAAATATTTTCTAAAATTTTGCAAATACAGTCGCAAGATTGTAAGATAAAATTATTATTATTATTTAACTTTAAGTCAAGTCAGATTATATAAATAATAATTACAAAGGCCCATTACATTATTTCGCCAAAATATCTCTATTTAATTTAAAAGGATTTAAATGTGATAAATTGCAATGCAGTTGAAATTTAATGGAGCAAAAATGTCTTTTGTTTAATTTCTCAACAATTTTTAATAATAAGAATTCAAAATTAAACATTCCTTTGAAAGAATTATTTTAACTTCAAAAGGACGATTTTCGTATAATTATAAATTTTTATATTAAAAAATAAACGTAATAAGTTGAAATTAAATGAAATCTACATAAATGTATAATTTCTCAAAATAGCTGTATTTCCTAAAATCCTATAAGAAAATTTATATTTAAGAAAATGAAAAAAAAAATAATAATAAGCGTTAAGAAAAGAATAACAATGGAAAGTATTAAAATTACATTTCCTCAAATTTTGCAAAGAAAGACACAAAATTATCAGTTAAAAATTATTATTATTATTATTATTTTAAAGTATTATTATTATTATACTTTAAATCAATTTAGATTATATTCATAATAAATACAAAGGCTCATTAAGTTATGTCATTAAACCATCTTCATATAATTTAAAATGAAATAAATATAAAAAATTACAACATAATTAATTTTTTTATCAAAAGAAAGCAATATTAAATTGAATGAGAATTTCTTCTATTTAATTTACAACAATAAATTCATAACAATAAAAAACTGAAAAAATATTTGAAAGAATTATTTTAACTTGAAAAGAACAAATTGTTGTAGTTTCATAAGTTGCAATTTAAGTAGTAGTATAAATAGTTTTATAAGTAGTAGTGCTGTTATATTATACAAAAAAGATAAGTTAAAATTAAATGAAATATGTGTAAAATGTAAAAGTTTGCAAAATATTTATTATATTAAAATATATAAGAAAAACTTATATTAAAAATGAAGTTTTGCATTAAGAAAATAATAAAAAAGAATTTTCTTTGCACATATAGTTAGCAAATTGCAAACTTAAAATTTTTGCTCAAAATTATTATTATTTACCTCTAAATCAATTTAGATTATATTGATAACAATTGCAAGTATACAACAGTAAATTGTTTCATTAAACTATTTTTATATAAATTAAAAGGAAATAAATGTAATAAATTACTACTGAATAAAGTTTGTTATAAAAAAATGTAATACATACATATGTAAAAAAAAAATTCTTTTGTTTAACTTCTGATTTAAAAAATAATGACAGTTTAAAATTGAAAATGCATTTCAAAAAATTATTTTAATTTTAGAAGGAAAAATTATTGTATTTTTATAACTATATATGATAATGAAATAATATAATAAAAAAAGTTAAATGAAATATACGCAAAATGTATAATCTTTCAATATATTAATTATTTTATAAAAATGTGTTTCTATAAGAAAATCTTATATAAAAGAAAATGAAGTTTTAAAAAGAGAATTTTTTTTATTAAAAATATAGTGATAAGAAAGTATTGAAATTATTTTTTGCACATTTAAGCATAAGCTAAAAATTTCTGTCCTTATCATTATTATAATTTAAACTTCCAATCAAGCTAGATAATATCGATATAAATTAAAAAGCTTCCTTAAACTTTTTCATTAAACTGATATTTTTGTAAATGATATAAATCATATAAATGGAACCAGAATTTTTTTTTTTTCAAAATTCTTTTTAATAATAATTTTAAAAAGAAAATGCAAATGAAATGATTATATCATCTTAACATTACAAATTATTGTATCTTTATAATTATATATTCATTTTAAAGAGAAATAGAAGTATGTATAAAACATATGTATTTTTAAGATATTTAAAGCTTCCTGGGAAAAAAATACATTAGAATAATAAAGTTTCCATTAAAAAAATAATGTATGCATATATATATATATATTAAAATTTTTGTAAATTTTTAAATGTTATAATTTTGTAAAAGAAAAAAATATATTATTAAATATTTGTATAGTTTAAAAATTGTAATATCATACTTTCTAATTCATATTGTAATCGACAACAACAAAAGACAATCAATACATATTTGAAATAAAATGGTTTCATTTAGATATACTTTAATATTTTGATATATTTTTTCTATTCCTTATATTACTGAGAACATCACAATAGAACCAATAAGCATTTATAATAAAATGTTTATTTATGTAAAATATTGGACAACAATATCAGATTTTATTTCTATTGGAATCGATTTACAAGAATATATTTTTTAAGAATTTTGCATGGGATATATTAAAAACATTTTAAAATTGAAATGATCTCCTGGTTTTATTTCTGAACGTTTCAACCGACAATTTCGTCAAACTTATAACACAATTAGATCATGTAACGTTTAATAATTTAAAGTAATGTATATATGTATATATATATATATATAAATAAAAGAATAAAAACCAATTCCTTTTTTAAAACTTTAAGTTGAAATTAAAATTTAAAAGCTTAAAGTTGCAATTAATATTTTTAACTTTAATTCTGAAGCTTATAACTATTTTGCTCCTGGCAAATTTCTTTCCCAGCCTAACATTTATTACTTTCAGAGATCCATTTTGGATGCTCCTTAACCCATTTTCGGCCAAAGGTTCGTATACGAAACATTTCGATAAATATTTTTTTTTAACACTCTGACACATTTTTTTCAAGAATTTTATTTTTCTTCTATTTTTTAAGGCTTTTGAAGACATCCATAAAATATTAGTAATTCAATTGGAGTAAACACTTTCTCTTAAAAAATTTTCAAAATACGCTAGAGTTTTAATTTGAAACGCCTTTGACAAATTCGACTTTTTAAAAATATATTATTATTCCAATTGAAATGAATTATATGTTTTTAAAACAGATTAAAGTTGCAAATTCTGTATATGAAATAAGAATAAAACAAAAGTCATAAAAATATTATTCATATTCATATTATTCATTATAAGAAATAATATTTTATATTATTATATAAAATATTATTTCTTATATAAAATATTATTTTTCATGCACGAATCTTTTTTTGTGTCTTAATGTATGTAATTTAAGCATATTTCAATAAAAATAATGCTACATTTTATAAAATTTCTGTGCTTGGCCTAAAATGGGTTAAGATTAAAATCCATTATCTAAGTGCTTTTTGCAGCCATTTGTGGTGAGGGCCTCATACGTCACAAACCCGGGAATTGTGCGGCCCTTGACCCCATATCAATCAAAAGCTAATGAACCAATTAAATTAAATGTTCCTCCTGCTAAAATATAAATTTAGGCACAAATATAATATTGGAAAAAAAAACACATAAACATAAGAAAACTTTAAAAATTTCTTTTCCATAATATTTGAAAATATTGTTGTAAAAGGACAATGGTACAGGTAATATAAAAAAAGTGATTAATATGAAAGTATACTGATGTATGATTACCGAGGACAATATATGTTCTATATACAAAATATTCAAATTATAGAAATATTGGTAAATATGAAAATTTGGAAAGGTTTCTTCGCATATTTTGAAAATGTGAAAAAATGTTAAAAATGTGTTGGTATATAAAATTTATGAAAATAAAAGAAGTAAATATTAAATATAATAAAAATATTGAAATACGTATAAAAATAAAGAAAAAATAACATATAAAATTGATAAAAATAAAGAGATGTAAATATGAAACATAATAATATTGAAATAAATATGAAAATAAAGAAAAATAATATATTGAAGTCTATTTACATCTAAGACTACTTACAAGGTAAGTAGAATGTATCCTAAACCGTGTAAGGTTTTAGCAAATCCTAAACCTCAGGGAGGTTTTAGCAAAACTTAAAAAAGAAAAAGAAAAATGAGCTTGGATTTAATTTTTTATGTGAAGATGCAGATGCAATTTATCTATAAGTAAAGGTATTTATTATTTTGCAGACTGAGATAGGCTTTACTCAGTGGCATTAATAAACCCAAGTTGCCATTTTATAAACTAATCTACATCTCACTGTTAGCTCATAAAAATTTCCTAAATAAATAATAAAAAAAAAATCAAAGGGCATTTTTTCTTAATGATTAAAGCTAGAATGCTCTTTGTTTTCCATGTTAGTGGAAACTGGCAAACTGGAGTAGTTACTGGCAAATAGCAAAAATCTATATTATCAAGGTTTTTACTACTGGCAAAAGAAAAAAAAGTTAATGAAACAGAAAATATTTAAATAAAACAAAGAAAAAATAAAATAATGGACTCTGATTCAAAACAAATAGGCCAATGATCCAACATTTAAAGCGCATGGGCAACTTATTGACATGTTTGTAGTTATTAATGGATACTTGTATTTTCATTGAGGGTCCGAGTATCTCTTATCTACAGTTCCCACATGTGCTGAGATGGTAAGTCATTGAATCCTTTTTGTTTGCAGAGGGGTGTGTTCTGGGTGAATTTGACAAACTAAAAAAATGTTTTAAAGATTTAATGGGCTGGAACCATGGTCATCTTTAAAAACTTAATGTGTAGATTCAGATACAATTGGATTTACCATGGCTAAAGTGGGGTTACCAAGGTCATGTCTAAATCAATGACTGAATTGTTAGAAAATATTTTTTAAAAAATTGACAGGGGTGAAATACCTGTTCTTATCTATTTTTTAATGAAATGGGAAGGGGAAGCTCTTAAAAATGGTTGGGGTGGCCAACTCACTGGGTAATGTTATAGGGAAGGAAAATAGTATAATTTTTAATGCAATACTGGGTAAAAATACTAAATTAAAACTCAAGTATTAAAATACAGTAGACTCCCTCAAATCTGCACTCCTAAAATCCGCACATATTTTACAGATGTAAACAATGAAACAGTCAGTTCAGATGTAGGTGCAAAATTTCACTTTTTTAGTTTTATATCAATTCCATATACTTTTTAATTTGTAATTTTTGTTAAGATTATTGAATTGATGATTTTTCATGAAGAAAGAGTAATTTATTTCTGAAAGAAATAAAGACATTGCTGATATCATTGATAATCACAATTTTACCACATATACTTATGTATTATATTCAAGCTTTTTTAGTTATTAAGTCTGGTTAAACCTGAAATAAAGCTTCATTATTTTATGATCCTGATGTGAATTAGTAATGTACTTTTATGAGGCAAGTTTCATTGAATAATTTAGGAAAAACACATTTCATATTTATAATGAATATTTAATTGTACATTAATGATTATTAACTTGACCTTTGCTTTTAGTATTTTAATCGTTTTAAAAATTATCTAAATTTTTATTATTTTAGTTTATTACTTATTTTAATATTTTAGTATATTGTGAGCATTCATTATATTTTTGATTGCATTATTAATTACATTCAAATTACTGTTAAAAAATTGTAAACAAAGCAATGACCAGAAATCTGCAAAACATCTGGTCCCATGCTTTGCGGATTTGAGGGAATCTACTGTATAACAATGTAAAATATAATATTTCGCTACACAAAAAAAAAAATCTAAAAGGAGTCATAAATTGTACAAAAATTCTATAGATAGAGTGAAATATTTGGAATAAAATGGATTGAACTTTTGGAAAATATTTCAACATGTTTTTAAAAATTGTGAAAGATGTACTTAAAGACTTATTAAAAGAAAGCACAAACTTGTTGACCACAGGACTTCCAAACAAGAAAATATGGTCACTATTTCAAATTATTTTATTTTGTTATTTTTCCATGTATATCCTGTATTTCTTTTTCAGATTTTCCTAATGTTTATAGTTTTTTATTTTTATATTTTCTGTTACATAATATACTATAAATTCATATGTAAGGCTCAGTCAGGTTGTCTCGAGAGCCATATCTCAAATTTTTAACATAAAAACTTAAAAGTGCCAATTACTTTCTTAAAATTTATGCCTGAAATCTAAATTTTAAATATTTTTTCCAGAAGAAAAATTCAGTTCTCACATCTTATAAAACTTTCCTTTAACATTGCATTTACTTTAAACTTAACTTTAATATTAACCTTCAAAATCTAGCATTGCATAAGTAAATTCCTATCCAATTTTGTCTTCTCCATTTACCTGGGGAGTCCCCCCAGATTTGCAGGCAAATCTGGTGGACCTCAAAGTGGAGGGGAGATATGAAAGAATAAAAACTAATTCCTTTTTTAAAACTTTAAGTTAAAATTAAAATTTAAAAGTTTAAAGTTCCAATTAATATTTTTAACTTTAATTCTGAAGCTTAAAGCTATCTTGCCCTTGGTAACTTTCTTTCCCAGCCTAAAATTTATTACTTTCAGAGATCCATTTTGGACGCTATTAAGATTAAAATCCATCATCTAAGTGCTTTTTGAAGCCATTTGTGGTGAGGGCCTTATAGTCACAAACCCGGACCACATATCAATCAAAAGCTAATGAACCAATTTAATTAAATGTTCATCCCAAATATACAACTGTGCCCTCTGCTGGAAAATATTACAATTCCCAACATATTACCCAGAACTCGCACGAAAAACGAGAGTCTTAGCAGATTTCAGATGCCTGCAGAACCTACGGCCATGTAAACTTTCATAATCACCGTAAATGGCTCGGGCGACCCCCGACCGGACTCGCGAATCCATCTGTAAGATGTGCGGCTAAATAAATGAATTTGATCCAACAAGAGGTTCCCGAGTCCAACTTTTTATGCCACGATTCGTGACACCCCTGAAGACGTTACATAAATATATATATATATACATATCTCCTAATAATGTAATAGAAAATATATAAATAATGAAATAGAAATATAATGAATTAGAAAAAATTATACTTACCAAGCATTTGAATTCTGTGATTTTAAAGAAGCTTAAACGTTGTGTCAACACATTCAGAGGAACAGATTCAAAATTCAGAAGTAACCAGGACCAAAGACGGCAATGACATGTGGGATAAAAAGACAATTACCCCTTTATAACATCCGGTCAAGAAAGCATCCCCAAAAATTCTCAGAAGGAGGGTTGATATTTCAGGGGGAGTTAAGGGGGAACGCACGCTACTCAGTCAAATGGCTTCAATTTCCATCTATTTCGATGGTCGGCTGGTGAAAACATCTGACTATATGCGGAGTAATTTATTTCTAACATTATTTCGATTGCCAGCCGACCTTTATATTTGACATATGTAGGTTAAAAAAGAAAGAGATCGCTGGTTATAGTCGGGATGATATCATATGAATCTCTCTATATGACTATCGTGCATTTACCGACAATTCTTATAAGAGGCCGAATTTTAGCCGATGACTCTTGCTGTTGGGATTTACTGTCATGCCTAGAAGCAAAGACATTCCAGAAGTACAAGTGCAAAAGAGGGAAATAAAGATGGTATTAAGATATGTAATCTGGATAAGCTTAAAAAGGTAATTTTAAGATAATTTATGAGTTACCTGTTTTATTATAAGAAAAATAATTTCCAAACTATGCAATCTCATGTCGAACTTCATTTGAGAGAAAATACCATCTCTTCAAACTAATAAATCATCCAATGAAGAAAACGAAAATTTTTTTTTAAGAACAAAATTCTGGGCGAGTTTTATAATGTATAGATATGAAATGGGATGATATTAAATTTACAATGCATATATTAAGTATTGGATTATATATCTTTTTATGAGAACGGACGAAATGTTTTGTAAATAAATTATTTTTAATGTAAATAATACTAAAATTAATATAAGGAGATTTTAAACAGAAATTAGTATGTCATTTTTTAATATATAATGTAAAAAAGCAATGTCTACGCTGTGATGTTTTTTATTATGAAAATAATATTTAAAAGTATCATTAATATATAATATCTAAAAATATTTTATTTGAAACTACATAAAAATAAGAATAAAAATGTATGAAAAAAGCAGTTAAATTAAGATTTAGAACATAAATAATAAATTTGTTTATTAGACAACCGACAAAGAGCAGCTTGTACTATTCAAGCGGAGAGAAAATTTACCAGATGAAATTAATTAAAACGGAATAACAAAAATATACAGCGATGAATTCTAATATATACAATGTAACCTCTGAATAACGGTTGCCCTTGGGACCGGTTAAAACTGACCGCTCTTCAAAAGTGGATGTTGTTCAGAGATTTCATTTTTAAGAAATCAAAATTACATAAATTTAAATAGAACTGCCATCATTTAACGTATTGTTTCAATACATTAAAAAATCAGCTTTTTTGCTGCAATATATTTCGCTGATAAAATAACAATATCAGTTGTTTACCCGAAAATTTCATCATTATTATGATTTAATGTAAAATTTTGGATTTCATGAACGATCGTCAAAACTTCGGTATATGGAAATTTGGTGTGATTCAACAATCTTTTACATTTCCCCTTCCACATGCTTTATTTTTTTTTCTCACACTTATCTTCCAAAACATGAGAATAAAAGTAATAGACTTAATTGTTTTGGAGGGGGTCGACTTATACGAGAGTTTTGACTTTTTCCATATTTTTTAATAATATCAGTTAGGGAATCAATTCATACACAAGATTATATGGTAGATAATTTAATATGAACTGTGATAAAAAATGAACTATATTCAAACATAAAATTACTAAAAATTAATTAAAATGTAAATTACACCAAAATTAAAAAAATTTCACTCTTCTGAAAGAGAAAAAAGTCTTTTGTAAGAGATAAAGTCTTTTATTCTTTAATAATAATAAAAAAAATCTATGCATGGTTTCTTTGTGCAAAACAAAACATTAGAAAATTCATGCAAAGGAGATGATAAAAGTTTGACTTCCGACTTAACTGAAAGAAATGAACAAAAACAAACTACACATTGCTTGCTCATTTTCCTTCATTTTTTTATCCTGTTATACGACTTTCTGTGGGATGCTCTCATTTTCTTCTGGTTTAATTTAATGAAAATTTGTAACACATCCTAATTTACTCTATCAATGCTGAAAATTGGAATGAAATTTGTCAATTATTGATGTAGATAGTAATTTTTTACATACACAGTAAGATAAAAAAAAAAGGCTTTTCTTTGAATTATCTTTTCTGTTTTTTTACTGCTAAATATTGTTTTGCTACTACTTGATTATCCTGTCAACTTAAAAAGTATTGCCAAATTACAACATTAAATACCAATAATAGATGATAGTGAATGCTACATTCAGTGACATTAAACTCGAAATACATATTTAAAACATCATCAAGTGATATTTATTTCAATCTTTCATTTCTATTTATATCAAAGTTTTACTAATTTATTTGTTCTTTCATTATTATTTAAAATAAAAGTTATGTCAATATGCATGATTTGGCTATTAGTTTGACAAAATTCGTTCATGGTATAACCAAGTAGTACCATTTTTTTCCCCTGCACTCAAACAATTCAAGCTTGCAAGCACTTTTATGAAATAATATTATTTAAATTCAACATACTGACCAATTTTCTTTACTAAAATAAATCAATGCTAAGATGTGTTTATTTAGTTATTCTTCACAAAATTTTAGAACTTGTAATTTGATAACGGTGTATATTTTCCAAGTAGGGGAAAAAGTCTGGGCCTTGTAATTTGATCGTATAATGAAAAAAATTTTATCTGTGTACTACTGCATTTATCAACTGATTCATTATTCATGAATGATCTCTTTTCTCGTGATTCATTCATAGTGTTGGCATCTGTTATAAAATGGATAAAATGATTCTATTCTGATTGTAACAGTAGATATTTTTTAAATTAAATATACTGACCCATCTTCTTAACTAAAATAAAAAAATGGCAAGATACATTTCTTTAGTTATTCTTCTGAAAATTCCAGAACTTGTAACTTGATTGTATGATGACAAAATTTTGTGTCGCAATTTACTTTTTTTCTGACAATCATAGTCACTTCAAATGATCTGCACATTTGTCTACCAAATAACTTTGCAAGACGAATACTTTATTATTTTAGAATTTAAAGATGTTAAAATTTACATAATATTTAAAACAGATAATTTTATTCCGATAAACAAGATCTTTTTAGAAATAAAATACTGTAATTAATGCATTATATCACACTATAAAAATTATGCTTTAAGTTAATGCATAAGAAACCTTTTTTAATTAACAAAATTTTAAATTTCATGGTTGCGAACACAATTTTTGGCACTACTAGGTTATGCCGTCGACCAAAACACTACCGCCAAACTATAAGATTAAATGCCAACAATGGATGATCGTGAATGTTGCATTGAATGACATTAAATAAGGTACACATGTTTATAACACCGTTAAGTGATTTTTTTTTGTACCTTTTTATTTGTATTTTTATTAATATTCTATTAATTACTTGGTTTTTTGTTATTTAAAATGAAAATTATATCAATACATACAATTTGACGAAATTGGTCAATGGGATAACCAAGTAGTACCCAATCTTTTAGTTCTAAAACATTTATTTTAAAATTAAAGACAATTTTTGAGGTAATATGAAAAGAAAAAAAAAATATTGTTAACTATTTGTTTAAAAAAAAATAATGAAACACTGAAGAAAATATAAACAATACAATTTATTTAATTGAAAGTAACTCATATTAATTGTGCATTATCTATGCCAAGTCAGGAACCAAGAATTATAAAAATTGTATTCATTTAATTAATCCTTAATTTTTTACTGCTTGTTAGTTTAGCAAAAGCTAACAAGAAAAATAATGTAATAATAATAATGCTTAGTATAGTTTATTTACTTATCATAGCTTATAAGGGGTTTGTTTAGTAGTTTATTTTTTGTAATTTATTATCTAAATTCTTTACATTGCTTCAAAATAGTTTTAAATCTTTTTTTTACTTTGTAAAATGTTAAATCTCATTGTTTTTTCTGTTAAATAAAACAGGTAAATAATATCTTGTTTCACATTAAAAGAAATATTTTAAAATCAAAGAAGATATTTTGAAGAAATTGAAAAAAGAATTTTTATTATAGTTGCATCTCAGAAAAAAATTCTGTTCTTGTTCCTTTTGATTTAGCAAGAAAGTTTTCAAAGTGGTGATCATTTTAGGTTATAAACATACAGGTCATTAAATAAGAAACAACATCTAGCAGAAATACAATACATTTAATTAAATGAACAGAAATTAATGTTGTGAAAAGAAAAACAATTTTAAAAGAATGGATCTCATAAATTACAGTCAATTAAAAATACAGTCCATGATTATTTAAAATGTGACATTGCGATATTACCTTGATCATGCAAAATATTTTCTTACATTTAAAAAAATATGTACAAACTTTGCACGTACAAAAATAATGAGCACAGTATAAAATATATTTATTTATAAAAAAAAATTAGACATTTATACATATTTTATGTTGCGTTTGCCATTTTTTTACAGGCAAAATAATTATTTGAATGCTCTAATATGTTTAATTTTTACATAAATAAAAACAGATATTTTAATAAGAATAGTTTTAATACAGTGTTTTTTTTTTCATTTTAATTTAAACAATGGAAAATTTTGATAAAATGTAAAAGACATTTATATCAAAGAAATTTCAAAAGAAGTTTTTGTACGTTTCTGCAGCAAGATTCGCACGGTGTTTATAGCGCTCATGGCTCAAAGTTGAAATATGGTTTGGAAGTTGTTAATAATTGCAAACTTCATATTATGTTTGCCTGACATGTAATCTAATTTGCTCTTGAAGAAATTAAGAATGGTAGCTAAAACTAGAGGGGTACCTCTCAGGGTTTGAAAAAACCCGGGTTTTTTTTAAAAAGCACAACCCGCTGGGCCCAGTAGTATAAAACCCAGGTTTTTTCGGGCTTTTTTGAAAAAACCTGGCTCTTTTCGGGTTTTATCAAAATTTTTTTAGAGAACTCTTCAAACTTCTAATTTTCATATGCGTAACATCTAAATTTTTCATTTATCATAGAAACAAGGGTATAATTTTGCATTAAGTATAGATTAACAATAAAATTAAATCTATAAAAAGAAAATATATTTAAAAAGATTATTTTGTATATCATGGGACTAGATTACTGTAAGAATAATATATTATACCAAACATAATTGAATCCTTTTTATAAATCTTACATAAGATAAAGAGACTAATAATTTATATCATTTACTTCAATCAGAAATCAGTTTAAAACAACATTATATTTATTTTTGTTTAAAAAAATGAATTTTTTTAATAGAAAAAAAGTTTGTTTGTGATAGCTACACATACTTATAGAAAATTAAGTTACAATTACTTGTTTTAAAAATTGTCATTGGGAGAATTAAGACTTTTAAGGGGGGGGGGGGGTTAAACTTCACAAGTGGTGTACTGATATTAAGAAATATATTGCCTTATGTAATTTAAAATTGAAATTTTGAAAAAACCTGTTTGAGTTTTTTCAGAAAGAAAAAAACACTTTGGTTTGGGGAAAATCGCAATAACGCTGCCTTAAAATAAACATGCTAAATTTATATAGTTTCTTTCATTCACTTCAATTCAAAAATCAGTCTTTTTTTAATAATAATATTTTGAAAATTTTAGCAAGATTGCAACAGTAGCAAATGTTAAATTATAGATTGTCAAAGAAGTCAGTGTTAATGACATTTGTAAATTCAGATCACAAATGGAAATACACTTTTATTAGCTTTGCTGCTAATAAACTCCTAAATGATTATGTAATTTGCTCCAAACCAAATCAAATGTAGAAAAGCATTACTCGATTGAAGTAGAAATAGTTTGTGCTGAATGTAAAGAAAAGAAAAACTGACAAAACACATGAGGAAACTTATCTTTTTCACTCTTTTTTTTTCTTTTGTTATAATCTGTCATTGTGTTGAAAATTACTGTATTATTAACACTTTCATTAAATATTGAAGAGGATAACAAATGGAATGATTAATCTTAAAATCTATAACAATGCAAGCAATCAGGATGAGGTTCAAGTTTTAAATGCCACCTTTAGGTATACATAAGATTAAAAGCACATGAATGCATTTTAAAATACAGGCATAAAAATCTTCCTACTTTACAAGCTAATTTCAGTTTTTTTTTTTTTTTTTTTTTTTTTTTTTTTTTTTGGGGAGGGGGGTCAATTTATCAATATTTAGAAATTCCTTTAAATCTGGTTCTTTTGAAATATATTTAAATTAGCATTTATCTTTGCATTCTCATACCTTAGATTAAATAAAGTTGTGAAAAAATTTGAAAAAACCCACAAATGGGTTTTTTCAAGTGGGCCAACTTGGGTGAACCCTGGTACCTCTAGGCTTAAGGCATCATATCATTGAGCTTCATAAAAATGGAAAATCAAACAGAGAAATTGAAAAAGCTTTTAAATTATCATTTACAACTGTTGGATACATAGTGAGAAAGTATGAGTCCCCGTAGCAGAAAGTGTGTGACGCGCGACGTGCGTCGCAGATTAATTTTTATCCTTGCAGACATATTTGCCAACTTGGAAAAGAGAAAAAATTGGACAGGACGTGAAAAAACGGCGAATTTCATCCAACGATCACGAGAAAAACCGACATATTTCATCAAAAGACCGTGTAAACTGCAGATTCCGACAAAAGATCACGAAAAAATAGTAAATTTTGTTTAAAAAATTGTGAAAAACTTCTAATTTCGTAAAAAAATCGCGTAAGAAATGGTATCTTTCGTCAAAAAATCTTCAAAAAAAAAAAAAAAAGGTATCTTTTGTCAAAAGATCGTAAAAAAACGACAGATTTCGTCAAAAGATCGCGAAAAAACAAGAGATTTCATCAATAAGTCATGAAAAAAAGAATTTCGTTTAAAAAATCGCGAAAAAAAAGGTACATTTCATCAAAAGATTGCGAAAAAAAAATGATAGATTTCATAAAAAAAATCGCAAAAAATGATAGATTTCATCAAAAAAAGGTAGATTTCAACAGAAGATAGTGAAAAAAGATAGATTTAATCAAAATATCGAAGAAAAACTGCAGATTTTGATAAAAAATCGCGAAAATATCGTAAATTCCGTGAAAAAAACGAGGAAAAAAGGCTAATTTCGTCAAAAAATCGGTTAAAAATGGAATATTTCGTCAAAAAATATTGAAAAAAAGGCAGTTTTCGTTAGAATAGCGTGAAAAAAAGACAGATTTCGTCAAAAGATCGCGAAAAAACGACAGATTTCATTAAAAGATCGCGAAAAAAAGAAAAACTTCATCAATAAATTATGAAAAAATAATAAATTTCGTTTAAAAAATCGAAAAAATGGTAAATTTCAACAAAAGATCGCGAAAAAACGATTTATTTCATCAAAAATAGCAAAAAACGGCAGATTTCTTCAAAAAATCGCAAAAAATGGTAAATTTCGTTAAAACATCGCGGAAAAGCAGCATATTTCATCAAACAATCACAACAATAAAATGAAATTTTGTTAAAGGGGCACAAAAAGGCTGTGTATTTTCTGCTACAGAATTCTATCTTTTGCTGCTTCAAAATTGTTTTTCTCTTTCTTTCTCCAAAAACTAATTTTGCTGTCTCCCCCCCCTTTTTTTTACGGTTTTTTCTGCATCAGAATTCGTTTTTTGACCATAAATTAGCACTGCAAATTTTAAATACACACCCAGTGTACTTATAAAAATTATCATTCGGAATTTTCTATTTCTTTTTCATAATATTTGGTTTTTCAAAGTATCACTGTTATAAAACTATAACATATATATTTTATGATAAAGAAATAGTGACTTTAAATTTTTAATGTGCACCCTTTTTGAATAAAATTTAAGGTTTTGATATTTTAAGTAATTTTTGTCCTTTTTTTTTTTTAAATTTAGCACAATTTAATATTTTATTTTAACATTTTATTATAATTTAACAAGTAAACAAATGTATTGCGAGTTTAAGGAGGCAGTATAGTATCTACTGTTCAATGGAATTTGAATTATTTTCTTCATTTTATCACTATTTCACATGTGACAATATAAATGACTTTTTTTTTCCTTTAATATCATTGTATTTATTTCTTCTGTAGATTTGAATACTTAGGCAAAGTAAGAAACTATACATTGTTTTCAATAGCTGTACACTATATGTCAATGTAATTTTAAATAGATTTAGCCTAACTTCAAACTTAAAGAATCACTTTACATACTCATTATTAATCTAATTCTTCAAAAAATATTAATTTTACTATTTTCTTGTTCAATTTATGTTTTTATTGGAATATTTGTCTTAGAGGTCTGGACGGGACGGAATTTCCAGGCCCGGGCCCGACCCGGCCCATTCAAATTTTCATATTTTAGGCCTGGCCCGTTGCAATTTCTACGATTTCTAGAAAATTCAGATTTTTATCATATAATTAAGATTTTTTTAAAGAGTACTGCATGCATATCTATGGAATGATTTTACAGTACATTTTACAGGAAATACACCTTAGTAACATTAATTATTACTAAGATTCTTAGGCTTTCAACATTCAAATAAAGATTCATTAAAAAATTAATATGGCTTAGAATAAAAGAAAAAAAAAGAAATTTAAAAACATCGTAACTTTTGAAGCTGTTTAATAAAGGAAGATTTATAAAAATATTTCTATATAATTTTATTAAAGATTTTAAATCCAAATTCATACGTTAATTCAAAGAATGTCTCCTTTCTGATACATTTCTAAATTAATTTTTTTCTCAGAAATACATAAGATTAGCAGGTGTCTTTATTCAGAAACTATATAATCGAATGGCGTTATCCATTTTTTTTATACAAGCAATTTAAGAATACTGCAAGCAAATAAAATATTGTCATAGTTAGCGTTTTGAATAGAATTTCCGGAAGCGATAGCATGGGAAGGGAGAAAAACCTGCAACCATTTGAGAAACTATTGTATCTCAACAAGGTTATACGAGTATTTTATTTCCAGAAATGAAAAACGCTATTCTATTCCAAATCCCTTCAATAGTCTGGCTTATCACTTTTATATTTTTATAATTAAAAATTAAATTAAAAATGTATCAAACTTTCGCGTTATTGAAAAATTAATTTAAAAACCATCAAGAAGTATATATCCAAAGATTAAGCTAACATAAGTTCTTTATCGCTGTTCATAATTTTATAAATTATGTTGTCTGCCCTACAGATCTTGAGAACAATTAAGTCTTCTTTCGGTCTGGCAAGTCTATATGTAGAAAAATAATGCCTTGATCTCCAATTTTGATCTTGGCCCTGCACGAGTCAGTTTAAAAAATATTAAAATGGGTTACACACAATGTAACTGTCCGATGCCGATCTCTACACTGCACATTTCATTTGCAAGTTACATTTTTATATTGATGCTGTCAAACTAGTATGGCTTGTGATGCACATTTATATTTATTCTCGTTAAAACCATTTTCGTTGAAAATAAGTTTATATTTTATCGTTTACATTTAAATCTTCAAAAATTTTATATAGGCCCGGCCCGGCCCAATGAAAAAAACATTCTAATTCTGCTGGCCCGGCCCGTTAGCAAATTTGAAATGATTTCGCTGGCCCGGGCCCGTTCAGACCTCTAAGTTGTCTTTTTATAATATTAATCAGTAAGAACTATATTTATAATGTACATAAGAAAATTATAACCCCCCCCCCCCCCCAGACAATTTTCATCCTTCTGCATTGCTGTCACAGACACCACCATAACTTTTTGCTACTTGGGTATGAGGTAATTTCATACATCAAAAATAAATGAAGACCAGGACACACCAGCAAATTAACAATGAGGGAAAAAAGAAGTTCTGTTAAAAGTTTTTAAAAATCCTATAGATTCAGCTCAAAATTTTGCTGAAGACCTTCTAATATCTTCTAGCATCACAATAACAGCTCAATCAATAAGAAATGTTCCTCAAAATGCAGATTTAAAAGGAAAAACTCCAAGGAAAAAGGCCATTCATAATCGAATCAAATAGGTGAAAATGCCTGGAACTTACTTTGGCATAGATCACTAAACCAATAAATTTTTGGAAAACAGTAATTTTTTCTGACGACAGTAAATTTAAAATTTTATTTCCACCATGCATTCGAAAAATTTGGCATAAAAATAAAACTGTTCCAGATTCAAAACATATATTCCCAACTAAGAAGCATGGTGTGGGGAATGTTGGTTAGGGGGTGTGTGGCTTCTAATGGAGTAGAAAATTTGGAATTTATTGCCACTAGAATTAGAACTTTAAAATACATTGGTATGTTGCAGCATAACTTGTTAAGCAGTGCTCATAAATTAGGTTTAGAGGAAGCTCTTCACTTCCAACAGGATAACAATCCCGCTACTAATATGATCACCAGGACATGGTTATTCTATATTTCTTAAGGCTTTTGGTAATTCCTCTACAATCTCTAGACTTGAATCCAATAGAACATTTGTGAATGCTATTGGATGCACAAATTTGAAAAAATATATGTATCAGGTAAAAACAGTTTAAAAGAAGCTCTCATTGAGTCATGCATTAAGACAGACCCAATTGTCACACACACTCACATAAAAAAAAAATGGTGGATTCTATGCCCCAATGTCTAGCAGGGATTAAAGCTAAAGAATTTAACACAAACTATAAATTTGTATCATTTGACTAAATTTTCATAAATTATAGAATGTTAATGTTGTGTACCAACATTTTTTTTGCATTATATTTTTGGATATTTGTTTATTGAAATGTAAAAAATAAAGTATTTTTATTTTGCTGCTTTATATTATTTTTAATGCGTTGAATTAATGTATTACATTGTTATTTACTTACATCTTTTGTTCGTTTTTATTGTAATTTAAAAAGTGAAGTGTATAACTAATTTCTTTGACAACTGTAGGTATGTAAACAACGATCATTTGGATGCATGCAGGGCCTGTTTACCGAATAGGCCCGTGAAACCCGTGCTTACCCATTGATTTTTAAAAGGGCCCCAAAATTTACTTTTCAAACTTAACTTTTAGATGAAAAAAAAATTCATGATAAAAAAAATAATGGATTTTTTTGCATAAGGATTTTGTTTTTCTTATTATGTTGTAATTTGAAAATCATAAAAAGATATTTTGAAGTTGAAATATTCTTAATTATAGTTTCATATTTGTTTCTTACAAAATTAATTTGTTATATTTAATTATGTATCTAATAAAATACTTTTTCATATGTATAATAAACATATAATCGTTTGAGTTTAATATTAAAAATGTTATTTATCGAAATTTTTATAGCAAAATTTCATATCATCTAAGCATGTGAAAAATAGATTATTAAATAAATAAGTTTAAAAAAATAGTTGATTAATAGGGGGCCCCCAATTGGACGCCGGGCTTCCCCTACTTCTAATTCATAAGCGGGCCCTGGATACATGTATAAATTTGGAAAAAGCACTTTATGAACTGCAATTTACATACTATAATTATAATATATATTATTAAACTTACCTTATTCCATTTCATAGATTCTATAAACTAATAATGAGAGGCAGACACACATCTAGATCACAAGCCAGAAGAACACTACCACGTGGAATATTTCGATACAGAGACGCCAACACAATGAATGAATCACAATTGAAGAATGAATTCATGAATAAGGATTCAATCAATGAATTTTTAACTAATAATATAAAACATTTATTTATAAAAAAAGAACAGAAACATAGTAAAAATTCGCTAATTTAGCGATTAAATACGCCTTCTGATACAATTTTTTCTTCGCAGTTTAATTCTGCATTTCACCATTTCCGAATTCAATGAATGATTCTTTTTCAATTACTGTATTGTTAAAAGTCACGATTCATTCTTGCATTGGCGTCTTGTGTTTTATCATATCTGCTGTATCAGGTAACATACTTACCTGGCACTGGGGTCAGCCTTGATCAGGAAGGAGGCTCCTCCGAGCAGAGACCTCTCATTGCAGGTAACTTTTAAAATATGAATTTATTGATTTCCACCTCATTACTAAAATAAGTAAATGCTAAATCAATAAGATAGTTTCTTTTTGTTACTCTTTACCTAAAATTCTATAATTTGCAGTTCGATAATATAACTACACGAAATTTCATGTATTGGAACTTATATTCTGCCAATAGTTATTCAAAATATTATTAAAATGTTTATTTATAGCAGAAAATTTTATTTGTTCATTTGTAATTAGTTAGATGAATATAATTCAAATTTCTAAATAGGAAATTCTTTTCAGTTTTTATTAACAATTCATTTAAAACATTGTTCCGTTCAATTTGTTCAATTTCTCTGTTCTATTGAAAATAAATAATTTTTAAATAATTAATCTCAGGCTGAAGTTGTTATATAAAATTCATTAAAAATTACATAAAATATCAAAAAAATTTACGAAACCAAGAATCTTAAATTCCAATGTCTTCATGATATTAGATCCGTTGCCAATAAGTATTGTAGAGCAAGATCCCAGAGCCCTCAGACTTTACTTATTTTCTCACAAGTAAAATTTATTGGATAAAGTAGTGTTAGTACGTGTTATGAGTGTACTGATACCAGCTAGCTTGGACCGACCGTCAATTTATGGGTACCAGATACCAAAGGTAGGTAAAAACACTATGAATTTTTCTTATTTTCTCAGTCTTGATTTTTATATGTGATACTCAGGGAACTATATCAATACGTTATGTAAGCTCCCAGACCAATTGCATGGGCCAAACATCTTCCCAGACATACAAAAGAAGCATGTTCAGCTCAACGTACCGAAGTAATCCATTTTAAGATGAAAAAGCAAATAAACTGATAAAAGAATACTGATTTTAAATAAAATCGCCTGAATTTAATCAATGTTTTTTATTAAATGTCAGTTATAAATTGGTAATACTTAAAGGGGAATTAATTTGAAATATTCCAATATTTTGATTAGTTGCATAAATATTCTAATATTTTCACTTTTCAAAATATATTTTTTTAATTAATCTTTTAAAAATGATATTAATTTTAAGATAACAAAAAAGTTTAATTGACAATAAATTCTTAATAAAAATATTGTTTGCATTTTTGCATTAGAAGATATTACATTACCAAACGATATTTTCAAATTGTAAAAGAAAAGTATATCTAATTATCACGCTCTCACTCATACTCATAGTGACACATCCATGCCTCCTCTTCTCTGGAGTAACTTTTCAGTGCATTTTATAAAACTCAGAATTACCTCCAGAATACCCATGCTTACATTCTTTGTTATCTGTGACATAGCAAGTGTGTGAGGGGAGGGGTCTGCCTGGGGTGTCAACCTCTAAGGGGTGACATCTGATTTCTTTTCACAAATCTATGTATATATTATCTTATAAGATTTTGGAAAAGAATTCTAAAATAAAATGAAAATTCTATTGCACAACGCAGAAGAGAGTTAATATTTATTTATTTTTTGAAAATATGAATTTTTTTAAAAAAATAAGGTATGCACCAGAGAACAAAAAACAACTTTTCCAATGAATGGATAGTGAAAGCAAACTTTAAAAGAAAGGCTTAACTTCTACATATGGGTTCAGTTATGAGTTTCCCCTGTGATTTTTTTATGTAAAAGGTAAATAAGAAATGGTATGATCATTTGTTGTAATAACGTGGAATTGTGATTGAAAAAATAAAATTAAAGGATAATATTAATAAGATTATAGACAAATGGGGCAGGGGGTGGTGACACCATTTACATCTGCCCCATTGTAGCTATATCACTGTCTTATATGCTATTAGAAAATCGGATAATCACATTTTTGATGTATATTAAATCAAATGTTGTCCTGGGGCAGACAGTTGAATGTGCTAGTCACTCAGCTGCCGAATTCCCCTCGGTAATGTTAAGTCATGGGTGTTTAATGTATTCTTATATTCAACATACTTCCTCAAGGAATTAATGTTTTTAAGTTCTGTTTCCAGTGTTCTCATCTTAAAGGATGTCTCTTTCTTAGATGTCAAAATATTTCTAAAATTTATGGTCAATTTAGTATTTTATGTTTTATAAACAAACTGAAAGTAAAACTTTAACACTTCATAGAAAATTTTGCATACATTTTAGAAATATTTTGAAAACTAAGAAAAAAGACACACCCTTTAAGAAGAGAACACTAAAAAAAGAATTTAATTGTATTAATATCTTAAGAAGACATTTTGAATACAAAATGCATCAAATGCCTAAAGATTTAACATTGGGTCATTCCACGTGAAATCAACCAATTTAAAGAAAACTTGTTGCATCATAGTCACAGTTTTTTTTTTTTTTTTTTTATTTTTTTTATTTTTTTTTTTTTTTAATCATAGACAGATATAGTACTGGAACCCTCAAATCTGAAATTTAAACGTAATTTTCACAATATTGGCTGAGATATGGCCATTTGAAAACTGGCCATTTTTACGAAATGGTGGCCATCTTGGAATTGTATCACTGTCTAAATATGGCCATAACTTGACAACTAATGGCTCAAATTTTATATATCTGTTACCAATTAGAAGCTATTTGTACAAAGAATGAATATTTCACATCAAAACAATAATAAATTTTCATTTTTTTACTTTTATTATGTGCAAAGTGAAAATTTCACCCCAAAAAAGGGCAGATTGTAATGGCTCATAAAAAAAATGAATCATCATGATTTTTTCTGAAACTTGTTAAAAACATTGCTCCATCTGTGTGCTTTAAATAAAAAAAAATTGGAAAGGTAAAATTTGTTGTTTTTAAATAAATGGTTTTTTACACATAAGGTGTCATTAACCAAATAATGATCATTTTAGAATCTGTAAGCATTCCTTATTCAAAAAATAATGGTTAAAATAAAATTTTCTAACATCTAAATTAATGTAAAAGTATATTCAAAACCTCATTTGTACTAATGGACCTTATGCACGTGACGTCACATGCCAGAGCTGGCGGTATGCTAACCTGTTATTCTAGTCACTGCACCGCCAGAATGTCTGAATGCGCAGGCGCAAACATCGCTAGCAGACGATTTCAGCCTTTCTGGATACATTTTAACAGAAAATGTACAAATTTAGAGAATTTTCTTGCAAGCAGAACAATAATTTTGAATTTATATTATAATATATTAAGTATATGATGCTTCAACAAAGAATTTTTTCTGGTATTTCTAACAAAGAAGCATTAATAATTTACACTCCATAGACTGCTATGGTAAACACCGCCAGTAAATACCGCCAGTAGACGAATTTTAGCCTCGACCTCAGGTTGTGTGCATAAGATCCATTTTGTAGGAATCTGCCCCCCAGCCCCCCTCCCCTCCCAAAAAAATTGACAATTGAAAAAAATTTACACTGAAAAAGATAAGAAAATAATTATGGAATATAATGTATAATTCTAAAATACCTATAAATGCAATGCATACATATGGTGATTTACTTCACATATAGGGGCGAGTGGGGTGGAATGGAACAGTAGGTTTTTGTCTTTATGTATCATTCTAAATATTTCATCAATCACATATTAGATAAAGTAATGGTACTGCAATCTTCAGTTGAAAAAAGTAGCTAATTAAGCTAATTAGCTAATAAGCTTGCAATTATATAAAGAAAAAGATTATTTCAAGTCTTTACCGTCCATTTAAAGATGGTATATTAAATGCATTTGATCTCTATAATTTTGCAAAAGAATCTATTAAAAGAATTAAAAGTTTTTTTGTAACAAAATCTGAAATTGAAACCGCAAACAGTCAATTAGCAGACAGGTATGCAAAAGCAGATACAATCATAGAAACAAGACTGAATCACTGCTTTGTACCAATCAATGATTGCCAAATGCTGGTTTCCAGGGTTTCAGATAGTTCATCAACAAAATTTATTGCTTCTTTGGGAATCAATGAAATTGTCAGACCATTGATATTTAAAAGTGAACAATATGTTGCATGTGTATATGGGATAAATTGGTGGACTGGGAAAATTTTAGATTACTGTGAAGAACTTACCGACTATAAAATTATGTTCATGTATCCTCATGGCGCTAATTCTTCATATTCATGGCCAAAATCCTCAGATGTTTGTTGGATTCCATGTGAACAAATAATAAAAGAAGTGTCTATTCCTGTAACTGCTACAGGAAGAACATATACTGTTGCACCAGAGGAAACTCGAACAATTCAAGCATTATTTTTAAACTTTAAAACTGATTAAATCCTTTTTAGCTTAAAATTTAGCTTGAAATGTGAGGTAAGTTTCTTTGATTGGCTCATTTATTGCAGCCAGTTGGTCAGCAAGCCTTTGGAGGCGAGCTGCAAACATATCGACGGGCTCTTCAGGTTGTATCTTACAGGAAAGAATTTCGCCAAATAATTGCATATGGCGTGCCCGGTTATCAGGCTGAAAATGCAATTTAAGTTTAGTCCAGGCTTCATGAGGGTCGTCGATATTTTCGATGATTCTCCGGAATTCATTCTCAACATTTAAATATACAATTGATAGTGCAGACCTGACTCTGGATTTATATTCTTTTGTCGCTACAGAGTCATTTTCATCAGGAGCCTTTTCAGTGCCATTTACTATGCTCCACGCATTCTTATCTAATAGTAGATACTTAACGTCAGCTGCCCAAGTTCCATAATTGTGAGAATTCAGTTTTGTTATGCACACCTGTATGTTAGCCATGGCCATGCATTAAACAGAAGATATTACATGAAAAAAAAAAGGAGAATAACGTACCTAGTACTAGTTTTTTAAATAACGTACTTAGTAATCAGATAGTACATCAACAAAAATTTCTATTATGAGTGATCCAGAAAAAAAACCTTTTTTCTTTTGTATTTCATATCAATAGGAAAGGAAAAAAAAATCATATAGCCTTCAAAAAAAATTTTTATATTGCGGCCCCCCCCTCTAAAATGACTCGGAGGTCCAATGGCCGCATACTACAAACAACTGTCAAAAAAAAAATTTTGAAATGTCACCAATTAGGTTATGGCCGCCGTAAAGGGTTTAAAAGCGTATTCGCTTCCGGCCCATAACCCGTGATCGGTTCTGTAACAAGAACCGTCTAAAACAACATAAAATTTAGCAGCTTATAACAGTGCAACTACGGTGACCTAAGAGAGTAAGTATTGGTGACAGTGTGACAGTGTAGTGTAAGACATTAAAGAAACTGTTTTTCAGTAAAATACGGCTAACGTTTATTAATGAAAAAATAAGTGCAAGTTTAAATAAAAGCATGTATAAATCCAGGTGAAAAATATAACAGACATAACGTGAACAGAAACAAGTTCAGTTAAAAAATTATAATATTCAAGTTTAAATAAAATATGTATAAACTTAGATGGAAAATATAACTGGCAAAATGTAAATAGAGAATAAGTTCAAATCTGTATTTAAATTAAAAACATTCTATGTAATGAAATAATATTACTTATTGAATGGCATGGCATGGCATATAACAATACTAGGATAGCAATGAAAACAAAACGGACTCACTTATGGACGACTGCTATTGACGTACTGAAAGGATTCCCATGATATGGCACACCAACTATTTCGATGGAAAAGTTTTAAGAAAACGTAGAGTTTTAACTGAAGCTAATAATATCCACACATAAATATGAAGACTTGATTAAAAACACAAATGGGTTACGACTGCTGATAAATGAAACACGGGCGAAGTTGATACACCATTCTTCACAATCAAATTTCCAGCAATGGGTTTGGCATGACTAAGCAACTAGATGTTAACATTAAAACTTTAAAAACTGGATGAATTAAAAAAAAACATTTCTGAAACTATATCATATTGACATTAACGTCAACTATCTTGAAACATAACATCGCTTCAAAATCCACCGCACAATCTATCTCCGCCGGTTTTAAATAGCAGCGGCAATCCGAAACTGGATACGCCCCTCCGAGTTGAGCAAACACGTTCCTGACTTGCGATGGAAGAAATGCAAGACAGCCACTTGCGAGTTGCGATCCGCGATGCTTGCGAATTGCGACCGAACGGAACGATAAAACCTGGATGAACGTACCCATCAGCGACGATCGAAAAGATAAGCGATTGATTTGAACATGTAAACAAAAGATCGGAAGATTGGAAAAAATGCCGGCAAAGAAGAAAAATGGAAGTTGGAACAAAATATAAGATAGTAAGCCATGCCATTTTACAATATTACGATATATATAATTAGAATTAGGTATTTTAGAGTGTTAAGGAAGAAAAATGGCTGACAAATATTATGTGCCTTTTTTTTCATGTATTCTATAGTAAGGTATTTAAAATATTTATGTAAATATGTTTTAAGAATTATATTATCATATTTTGAATGAAATGAAATAAAAAGTACTGTAAAAATGAATATTTAGTGTAAATAACTGCATATTAATATTCCTTTATTGAATTATATAATATACACACAATACTTTAATTAGATGCTAGAAAATTTCATTTTAACCAATATTTCTTAAATTATGAATACTTACAGATTTTAAAATAATCATTATTTGGTCAATGACACCTTATGTGTAGAAAACCATTTATTTTAAAACAACAAATTTTACCTTTTTTTATCTCTAATTTTACAGTATAATGTTCCATATATAGAGAAACTGTTATATCTATGCATAATCAAACCATTATACAGAAAGCGTAGAAAGTATATGAACTAAATTTACTTTTGATTTTTGAAATAATCTTTTTCTTTATATAATTGCAAGCTTATGTAAATCAGCTACTTTTTTAACCCGTCAGTAGTCGCGTGTCGGTCTTTTCGCCGCCCGTATAACTTATCTTCTCTTAACTTATATCACATTACAAATACAACGGAGGTCTACCATGTAGCTGACTTTGAAGCTTCCTCGACCACCTTAGTGAAGTAACAGGACATCTCTGTATTTCTTTCAGGTACATTTTTAGAAACAAAATTGAAATCGGCCAAAAAGTCTACGTAAAATTTACTAATGTGAGCTCATTTTTTCTTTTTCCAATTACTCCTGATCTCATGAATAAAATGCATAATTTAAAAAACGAAATGTTCGTTGTAATGTTATTTTAGTATATTAGGTGAAAAATATTTCTTATTTTACATATTTGGTATACGGGGGGCTAGCGGCGAAAAGACCGAGCGCGACTAATGACGTTGTGAAAAAAGTCGCGACTACTCGCGGGTTAAACTGAAGATTGGGGTACCATTACTTCACCTAATGTGTGATTGATGAAATATTTAAAATGATACATAAAGAGAAAAACCTACTGTCCCATTCCACCCCACTCGCCCCTATATGTGAAGTAAATTATCATACATATATATGCATTGCATTTATAGTTGTTTTATAATTATACATTATAGTCCTTAATTATTTTCTTATCTTTTTCAGTGTAAATTTTTTTCAATTGTCTAATTTTTTTTTTGGGGGGGGGGGCTGGGGGGCAGATTCCTACAAAATTAGTACAAATGAGGTTTTGAATATACTTTTACATTAATTTAGATGTTAGAAAATTTTATTTTAACCATTATTTTTTGAATAAGGAATGCTTACAGATTCTAAAATGATCATTATTTGGTTAATGACACCTTATGTGTAAAAAACCATTTATTTTAAAACAATTTTTATTTATTGAAAGCACACAGATGGAGCAATCTTTTTACCAAGTTTCAGAAAAATTCATGATGATTCATTTTTTTTATGAGCCATTACAATCTACCCTTTTTTGGGGTGAAATTTTCACTTTGCACACAATAAAAAGTAAAGAAATAAAAATGTATTATTGTTTTGATGTGCAATATGCATTCTTTGTACAAATAGCTTCAAATTGGTACCAGATATATAAAATTGGAGCCATTAGTTGTCAAGTTATGGCCATATTTAGACACTGATACAATTCCAAGATGACCGCCATTTCGTAAAAATGGTCAGTTTTAAAATGCCTATATCTCAGCCAATATTGTGAAAATTACTTTTAAATTTCAGATTTGAGGGTTTCACTACTGTGTCTGTCTATGATAAAAATTTTAAAAAATCTGTGATTATGATGCAACACCCATTGGTTGAATTCATGTGGAATGACCCCATGGACAATTAATCTATCAATAATTAATGCCATATGGTATTTCAATGTAATATCAGATTTCTTCTTTAATGATATATACAGATTCTTTCACAAACTTAACTCTCATGGCTCGACATGAGATGAAGACATTGGATTTTGCTAAATGATACTTTTAAATATTATTAAAAATTAAATTATTTAACAACAGTACTTTTAAAATAATACTACTGTATTTTCGGGCGTATGCGCAGCACACACCGTAAGCGCCGCACTTACGAAAATACATCAAAATGTTAAATATTGCTTTATATTCACTGTTTTTTCGCGTTTTTTTTTAACATTTGTAATATAAATCCAATTTTAAATTTAGTATATTTTGTATATTTTTATGATAAAATTAAATTTGAATTCGTGCAGCCTTTTTTCGCGATTTTTTAATACGTTTTTTATAGTTTGTAAGGAGGTTTGCAGGGTTTTATCGCGATATTTGACGAAATTTGCAGAGTTTTATCGCGATATTTGAGAAATTTGCAGAGTTTTTTCGCGATACTTGAAAAAAAAATTGCGTTTTTTATGGGGATAAATCATGATGAATTGAATGGGTCATGAATATTTGAATGAAAAATGAATTTTGATACTTGAAGCAATACTTGAAAAAAATTGTAAAAACGTAAATTCTGTCGAAAAAGCGATGAAAAAAGGTGAAATTTGTAAAAAAAAAGCATAAAATGAATGAAATCTATAAAAAAAATCTCGAATAAACACACATTTCATCAGATTCATGATCCTTTCTTTTTATCGTGATTCTTTCCATTCTCATTCGCCCTTGAGATCGGTGTGAATCATGATGAAATGAATGAATCATGAATCTTTGATGAAATGTACGTGTTTTCGAGATTTTTTAATAGATTTCATGCTTTTTTTTATATTTCTCCTTTTTTCTGCGTTTTTTCGCCTGAATTTACGGGGTTTTTTTTCGTTTTTTACCGTTTATTTATAGATACAACATATTTGTGTTTTTTCTAACAATTTTTTTGACCATTCTTTTTGGCGAACCTTTGAAAAATTCACGATTTTGCAGCGTTCTTTTGACATAATTTGTGTTTTTTAGAGGTTTTTTTGACATATTTCCCGTTTTTTGTGCAATATTTCGTCGTAATGTGGGTGTTTTAGCGATACTTCGGCGAAATTCATGATTTTTTTTGCGATCCTTTCAATAAATTTCCGTTTTCTTTTTCGTGATTCTTTGGTGAAATTAGCGGTTTTTTTTCAGCAATTTTTTTATAGGAAGGACTAGCATTTGATTGGGAAGGGCGAATTAACGGGATTTTACGATAATAAAATTGTAGTTTTTCAAGTGATCCTTTCATGAAATACACATTTTTTTCTTTTTACATATTCGCGCTTTTCCAGCGAACCTTTGATGAAAGTCGTGTTTTTTTCTGCCGATCCTTTGATAAAATTTTTGCTTTTTCTGCGAATGATTGACAGAAATTAGGCTATCATTTGTCGAAATTCGTGATATTTTTTATGTTCGCATTTTCTTCCTGATGATTGACTTTTCACAATTTTCTGAAAAATTCCGATCGGAATCACCTCTGTAATGAATATCGCAGCAAGGGAAAAAAAATGTATCGTATCCGCCGCCCCGGAAGAAGCGCCGCAGTAAGTATAATTTTAACTTTTATATTCGTATGCGCCGCGGCGCTTACGCCCGAAAATACGGTATTAATTATAATTTTGATTGTATTACATATTCAAAATGCTGTTTAAAAAATACAAACAAAGCAATTGACCAGGAATTCACCAACTTTAAAAATCTACATAACCTCCGGTCCTAAGCCGTGCAGATTTGAGAGTGTCTACCATATTTTCTTTCCATATGAATATTAAAATAAAAAAAAATTAGTGAAAATTATGTCACATTTAAAACAACACATGTTTCAACAGCAGTTAATTCAAATGGCTTTTTTTTTTTTTTTTTTTTTTTTTTATCAGGAAATATTACGTAGTGAATACAATGAAATAAGTACGACATAGAAACAAGAAAAATAATAAAGTATTAATTTTCTGTGATTTTGCCAACTGAAAAAAAAAAGGCTACAACATATTAAAAAACTGTATCCCATTAAAAATAATTCTGCAACTGCTTTAAATGTTGTAACTATATAAGATGAAGTATGACATGACAAAGAAAATAAAATGTTGTAAGTTGTCTTATCATCTAGCATGTATCTTCTAGCATGAGGATACATAAGTAGGTACCCTTTTCCTAAATGTAAAAAAAACCAACAAATCATTGCTTAAAAAAATCAAGCCACAACATCTATTTTCTATATATCTTATGTTATGAATATATTCGAATGTAAGATTATTGCCTTCTTAAAATTGTACCAATATTTTCTCTAAATTTTGATGGGATTTATATAAGACAACCAATTATTCACAAAAATATTTACTGTCAAGTAAACAGAATACAACTAGTCTGTGAGTAACACAATGTTTTTAAAGTTTAAATGTTAAAAAACAGAAAAAAAATCGAACCAATTTACTGTTTCTAAATTTAAATTTGAATAATATTCATCGAATTAATTACAAATAAATAAATAAATTAAATTACCTGCAATAAGTAACACGTATCAATAATATTTTAAGTGATTGGTTATCAGCAAAAGGAAAATTGGAACAGATGAAATTTATTGTAGTATATGAACAAATTTTAATTTGTAGAAATTTTAGTAGACAAAGTAAACAAATTAGTAACAAATTAGTATTTTAGTAAACAAATTTTAGTAAAGAGAGTGGCATAAATAAAACGATTTTTCGAAAGTTAACCTTAATACAATTAGATCAAAAGATAAAAATGCCAAATGCAGTAATGATTCGTGAATTTTTAAATTGTGATTTAGTAACAAGGAGATTCATTAGATAGAGAAACTCCGGTACTTCTCTGTTATCCCGTCGACCAAAAATCTATCGCCAAACTCTAAGATTAAATGCCAATAATGGATGATTGTAAATGTGACATTCAATGACATTAAATACGATACACGTTTTTAATGCCATTAAGTGATTTTTATTTCCACTTTTTATTTGTATTTTTATTAATATTCTACTAATTATTTGTTTCTTTCGTTATTTAAAATAAAAATTATGTCAATATGTATAGTTTGGCAATGAGTTTGGCGATTTGCATAATTTGGCGAAATTGGTCGACGAAATAACCTAGTAGTACTGAAACTCCTGTGTAGTTAATTAATTACTAACTAAACTGTTATTTATTTATGAAAATGTTTTCCTCTTTTATACCTGATTATATGTTTAGTTATCAGATGAGACAAACACATAAACAAGCTTTTCCATTAAATTTCGTGCCAGTTATCCAATATCAAATTATGCAGAATTTTAAATCCGAGGACATATTTAAGTGCTAGATTCGCAGATTTCAACTAAAATTTTCTATTCTCATTTTATTAAGAAATATTTTGTTTTGTTAACTGAAAATTAGTTGAACATTTCTGTTGTAATGATTCATTGTTTGTTTCATCTTTCCTGAATGAACTCTGCTAATCATTCATTTCCTATGAATTATTCATTGTGTTGGCGTCAATTTACTTGTCTGATAACGAGGTGAAAACGTGTAGGAAATAAGTGTGCTTTGATTAAAACAGTAGCAATTTTTTTAAACCAATTTTCTGACTCAACCTCTTTACTAAAATAAATTAATGGTAAGATATGTTTATTTTATTTGGAGTAAAAAGTTATTTGCCCTTATATGAAATTTGCAATTTTTTCGTGATTTGTGGATAAAATTTCCATTTTTTCAGGATTCTATGACAAAACTTGCATTTCCTGCTATCTTTTATTGATATTGTCAATTTTTATTTGAACTATTGATGAAACTGATTTTTTTTATTGTTGTTGTAGTTGTTGGCGATCGTTTGTCGAAATTCACAATAGGTTTTATGTCCAAATTTTAGGATTTATGACTGTTTTTTTAGTTTTTTTGGAAATTAATTGCTTAATTTTTTGAAAATTAGAAGCAGGAACACCCCTAAACTGATGATACATTTATATGTATATTTTAAAAAAATTCCAATATATGCTTTAGTTTTATTATTTTTAAGTATCTTTATTAAATATTATGAACCTGTTTCTAATGTAAATATTTTGCTGGGAAAGGGTGTGTTCAATGTAAATAGTTCCTTTTTTTACCATAAATATAAATATATCAGTATACTCTCTCAAATCCGCAAGGTTTGGGGCCAGGGGTTGTGCAGATTTTAGAATTTTGCAAATTTCTCGTCATTGATTTGTTTAAATTTTTTAAACATTAATTTGATTGGAAATTAAGCATTATAATGAATGCATATGTTACAGGCCAAACCCGATTTTAGGCCAAACTAGATTGGCCTAGGCCAAACCGGTCTATCCTAACGCCCATCGGATAAACTAGTTTTTCCTAGGCCAAACCGGTCTATCCTAACGCCCATCGGATAAACTAGTTTTTCCTAGGCCAAACCGGTTTATCCTAACGCCCATCGGATAAACTAGTTTTTCCTAGGCCAAACTAGTCTATCCTAAGGCCCATAGGACAAACTAGATTTTCCTAGGCCAAACTAGTTTGGCCTAACTCTTATAGGATATACTAGTTTAGACTGCTGTTTATTAGTCTGAACTAGTTTATCCTAGGCGAATTCAATTTGGCGTGATTTTATTGAATTCAATGACCTCCTCAACGCCAACATTCTTGTTTGTCCTAGGCTGATCTAGTTTATCCTAGGCCAATGTAGTTTTACGTGTTTTTAGCTCACGGGCGTGAAAGCCAGAGAAATAATGGGCTCACAGGCTCTGTATATGCATGTACGCATGTATATACATATGTACGTAACGCGATAACTCTTGATAGAGATATCCGATTTGCTTTAAATTTTGAATGTAGGTTCTTTCTGATAAGGTACTTTTCTGATTAATTTTGGGGATTCATTGGATAAGAATAAAGGGGGAGGGCAAACGGGAGGCTAATCCTTCACCGTTAATTTAGAAAAATAGATTTATTATGTAGAAGTATCAGTTTTCATGTAAAATTTTAGGTATAGGATTATTGTGAAAAGGCACCTTCGTGATTAGTTGTGGATGTTTATTGTTTAAGTCTAAAAGAAAGGGCAATGTAGGGTAACAGCATAATTTAGATAAATGGTTTTTGACGCAGAATTGACGAATTTGCTTCAAATTTTGGATATAGGTTCTTTCTGATAAGGTGATTCCCTGAATAGTTTTGGGGGTTTAATAGTTAAGTATGAAGGGAAAAATGAAGGATTACCCTCTTACCTAGGAAAAACTAGTTTATCCTATGGACATTTAGATAAACAAGTTTGGCGTAGGAAAAACTAGTTTATCCAATTGGTGTTAGGATAAAATCTAATTTGGCTTAAAAATGGGTTTGGCCGGTAAAAACACGTCTTTCACAAGAATAAGTATGAATATAAGTAAAGAGTCATTGAATATAACATCAATACAGAAATTTAACATGTCCACCGTAGAGACATGATGCATTGGACATGGTGTTTGCTAATTTTTTTTTTCTGCAGACTCTTGCCAACTGAGATCAGACTTGCCTTTATTATTATTATTATTATTATTTTATTATTTTATTTTTATATATATATTTTTTTCTTTTTTTTGCATATTTGAGCCAGATCGGAGAATTTGGAATCGAACAGCGTTTTCCATTTTTGATCAATTAATTACCTCTCAACATATAAGCTATTTTTGTCACGGCGTCAAGTTTTTCTTTTCCGTTAAGTCATAAGCGGAAATTCAATTCAAAACGTAGCTTTAATAGAATTTTCTGAAAGGTACATCGCTTTTATGAAAAAATTGTTAACGCCATTCGATTACATATTTTCTGAGTGAGAATGACTGTTAATCTTATGCATTTCCGAAAATGAATTAGTTCTTATATGTGTTAGGGTGTAGCTATTTTGGATTTGAGAAAAGCCTTAAAGAAAGACAGAGAAACATATTCACAAATCTACTTTTTACTGAACAGATTCAATAGTTATGATATTTATAACTTTCCTTTTTTTCTTTTGTTCTACACTACATTAATTATTTAATGAATCCCTATTTGAATATTGAAAGGTTTAAGAGTCTAAATCAATAATACATTGTGTATCTACCATTCTGTGAACACATCGTAATTTAAAAATACATTGTAATTTATCCCATAAATATGTATGCAGTATTTTTTAAGGAATCTTAATTCTATGTTAAGTAAAATCTGAATTTTTTGCAGAAATTGAGTAGGGCCAGATTGAGCCGGACTGAGTCTCTTTTCACTGATTTTTGTATAGGCAGGACTCGGACTGAACTTTTAATTTTTACACCGGGTCACGGCAAAATAACTTTCCTTCTGGAAGGGCGGGGCCCGGGCCTCGAAATTCCGGCACGTGCAAACCTCCGACAGTATTCTACAACCTTTCGAATAAAATACATTATATAAGGGTGATGACAAAACCACTTTGCACAAGGTTAGCTATGGTGCAATAGTCGGGATCAATATTAAAAAGAATATTGCCCAATTAAATTGATGGCTTTGCATTCACAGGCTGTTTACACTAATTGTGTATTACAGCCTTATTTTTTATAGAACAACACCCTCGTAAAATAAAGTAAGTTGGATTACTTTTTCCCATTTTCCCCATTTTACTTAACCATTGAACCCCCAAAACTAATCATAGATACTCTTTATAAAATTAAACAATTATCCAAACTTTGAAGCAAATCAGAGAATTCTGCTCAAAAAACCATTCATCTGATTTAAGGAGGGCAATCCCCATTCCTCCCTTTATACTTAACCATTAAACCCTCAAAACAATTCAGGGATTCGCCTTATAAAAGAAAAAAACTATATTTAAAGTTTACGGCAAATCGGATAAATCTGCATAAAAATCCATTTATCTAATTTAAGTAAAGCGATAAAACGTCCACTACCCCATTATACTTAACCAAAAGAAAAAACCTAAATTAATTAAAGAAGCGCCAGATCAAATGAATTCATGTCCAAAATATTAAGCAAATTGGATAATTCTGTATTATAGCCAATTTATCTAATTTAAAGAAGGAAATAAATTGTAAGTTTCCCCCCTTTATATTAAACCTAAAAAACACCAAAATTAATCAGTGAAGCGCTTCATCAGAATGAACAAATGCAAGATTTGCAGCAAATCGGTTAATTCTGCATGAAAAAAATCCATTTGCCAAAATTAGGTGGGATCCCCCCCCCGTTCGTCCCGTTGTTCTTATTCAATTAACCCCCCAAAACTAATTAGGTTAAGCGCTTTACCAGACTGAATTTATTTCTAAAATTTGAAGCAAATCAGTAAATTCTGCGTGAAAAAAGCATTTATATAAATTATGGGGTGTTACCCCTATTCTCCCCTCCCTTTAAATTTAAACAATGAACACCCACAACTAATCATGGAGGCGCCTCAAGAGAATGCTCCTATATCTAAAAGTTGAATAAAATAAGCTAATAATGCATGGAAACCCATTAATTTAATTAAGGGAAGGGGTGAATCAGCCTCTCGTTCTCTTCCCCCCCCCCCTTATTTTTCTCCAATGACCCCCCAAATTAATCAGAAAAGCTCCTCATAAGAATAAACCTATATTGAATGTTTGATGCAAATCGAGTGTTTCTACCAAGAATTATCGCGTTACGTACTTACGTACATACATAGATACAGAACCTATGGGCACATTAGTTCTCAGGCTTTGGTAGCCTGATGAGATAAAAACACGTGAAATTACATTATTCCTATCAAGAGTTATTGCGTTACGCACATACCTACGTACATATGTACATACATGCGTACATACATGCGTACATGCATAAGCTGCGAACCCATTATTTCTCTGGCTTTGACGCCCGTGAGCTAAAAGCACATAAAACTACATTGGCCTAGGATAAACTAGATCAGCCTAGGACAAACAAGAATGTTGGCGTTGAGGAGGTCATTGAATTCAATAAAATCACGCCAAATTGAATTGGCCTAGGATAAACTAGTTCAGACCAATAAACAGTAGTCTAAACTAGTATATCCTATAAGAGTTAGGCCAAACTAGTTTGGCCTAGGAAAATCTAGTTTGTCCTTGGGCCTTAGGATAGACTAGTTTGGCCTAGAAAATCTAGTTTATTCGATGGGTGTTAGGATAAACCGGTTTGGCCCAGGAAAAACTAGTTTATCTGATGGGCGTTAGGATAGACCAGTTTGGCCTAGGAAAAACTAGTTTATCCGATAGGCATTAGGATAGACCGGTTTGGCCTAGGCCAATCTAGTTTGGCCTAAAACACATATAATAAATTGAAATAATTAAATACAGTAGACTTCCTCAAATCCGCATACCTAAAATACGCACATAATTTACAGATGTAAACAATGAAACAATCAGTTTTGATGTAGGGATAGAATTTGACATTTTTATTTTTATATCAATCCCATATGTATTTTAATTTGTAATTTTCATTAATATTACTGAATTTATGTGTTTTCATTAAGGAAGAATACATTTATTTTGGAATAAATTAAGATATTGCTGATATCACTGGTAATAAATACTTTTTAAACAAATATATTTATGTATTAACCAAACTTTTTAGGTTATTAAGTCTGGCTAAACTTGAAATAAAATTTCCTTATTTTATGATTTTGATGTGAATTAGTAATGTATTTTTATAAAACAAATTTCATAAGAAAAATGCATCTTATCTTTATAATAAATATTTAATCATACATTATTGATTGTTAACTTAACCTTTGCTTTTAATATTTTAATCATGTTAAAAATTATCTAAATTTTTATTATTTTAGTTTATTACTTATTTTAATATTTTATTATATTTTAAGCCTTCCTAATAGTTTCAGTTTCATTGTTAATTACGTTCAAATTACTGTTTAAAAAATGTAAACAAAGCAATGACCAGAAATCTGGAAAATTCTAAAATCTGCAAAACTTCTGATCCCAAGCTGTGTAGATTTTACGGAGTCCACTGTAAAGTAAAACATTTAAATAATTTATTAGTTAAAAAGCACGAAAACTATTACAAAAAAAGTTAAGTAAAATTAAATCTTAAAAAATATTAAAATAAATAATTCATTCAGATACATTACTAAATATACATAATGATGAGGAAAAATTAATCTTTTTTTATAAAGAAAAATATTTGCCCTTGTTAATAAAGAAAAAATGCTTGATTAATTAAAAAAATATTTTGGAAAATGATCACAATCACTGTTGATATTAGTACCATTGTAAGTTTTTTTTAAAATAAATATGTATTTTCTTCATGAAAAAGCTTGAGTTCAATCATATTAACCAAAGTTACATATTAAAATACATACATTAAAAAATAATTATTAGTTATCTTTAAACTGATGTAGATCCCACTTTCACTCTGTGACTCAAAGACAAAAATAAATTTTTTTTTTACTTTGTGCCATTGCATCACGCAAAGAGATGTAAATTTTCCGGAAAAATTGAAGTGGTAGAAAATAACCGATTTTTTTTTTTTTTTTTTTTTTTCAGAAAAAAAAAAAAAAAACCAGAAAAGTTGTAAAAATTGATTTTTTATACTTGTTTCTCCCAAATAAATTATATTTTCTTAGAGACTAATAATAAATAAACAGTTTTTTTATTCATTTGTATTAAAAGAAAATTATTTTCGCTTTATATTACTACATGGCAAAATAAAAAGAAGCAAAGCCTGCTTTTAAAAGTTAATTATTTTCCCCAAGCCTCAGAATTTTTACAACTTTTTACAATTTTTAGCCCCAACAATAGCATTAAATAAAGCCTGAATGTACTAATTCAGGCTTTATTTAATACTATATTTAATATATATACTTTATTTAATACACAGCTTGGGACCAGAGGTTTTGCGGATTTTAGAATTTTGCGGATTTCTGGTCACTGCTTTGTTTACATTTAAAAAAAAATAATTTGAATGCAATTAATAACAAAATCAAAAGTATAATGAGTGCATACAATATACTAAAATATTAAAATAAGTAATAAAATAAAAAAATAAAAATTTGGGTATTTTTTAAAATGATTAAAATACTAAAAGGAAATGTCAAGTTAATAATCAATAATGTACAATTAAGTATTCATTATAAAAGAGGAAATGTGTTTTTCCTAAATTATTCAATGAAACTTTCTTCATAAAGGTACATTACTAATTCATAAAATAATGAAACTTTATTTCAGGTTTAGCCAGACTTAATAACTAAAAAAGCTTGATTAATACATAAATATATTTGGCAAGATTGTGATTACCAATAATATTAGTAATATTTTTATTTTTTCAGAAATTAATTATTCTTTCTTCATGAAAAAACATGAATTCAATAACTTTAACAAAAATTATAAATTAAAAAGTGTATGGAATTGATATAAAACTGAAAAAATGAATTTTTGCACTTACATCTGGAATGTTTCATTGTTTACATCCGTAAAATGTGTGTGGATTTTAGGAGTGTGGATTTGAGGGAGTCTACTGTACTTAAATCTTCCATTGTTAAAATATATTTATTTTTACAATACTATTTTTTTTCTTACAATTATAATTTCATTTCCTTAAAAAAAAATATTTTTAGTTTTGGTATAGCTTTCCAATCTCAACTCAAAAGTCTTGATTTAGTTTTATAATCTAAATTGAAAAAAAAAACAACTAAGTTTTAGTTTGGTTTACTCAGGTCTGCAACTTAAAAAAAAAAAAAAAAAAAAAACATATGATTTATTGACTGTTAGACTTTTACTCACTGAGACCATGAAAATATTTTTTAAAAAGTTTAATTAAACATAAAATTTGTAAATTAGAAGTTATTACTATATTTAGGATCTTATTTGGAAATTTTTAATGAGGTTATTCATACATATATACAATTTCATAAGATTCAGCTGCTATATGGCATGAGATTTTTTTTTCTTCAATCATTTTATTTGAAAGATTCAATTTGAAGATTGAACTTTTTTTCTGAAATGTCTATTTTTAGAAGAAATTTTGTGAAGCGTCTTGTGTTTCAAAGTAAAAAAAAAACTGTGAAGGATCCTTTCAGGTCTTTTCAAATAGATTTCTGCAGAGAGATCAGATTACCCACATTAATGTTTTCATGTGGGACACTCAACATAAAAATAAATAAAATAAAAAGTATCAGCATGCAGCGATAAAAAAATTTTCAATGTATTAATTTACAAATGAAATTTCAATTTTTTCGGTTTGGAAAAATAAGCCTTCGGAAAAAACCCCGTTTTTTTCCCCAACCTTTTCAGTTTTTTTCTGAGCATTCTCATCTCTAATCACGCATTTGCTACTTCTGAAGCAAATTTTTCTCCTTCGCACAAATGAGAGGCAATGCTTTATGGTGATATAATACTAGGAGTCTCTTGATTTTTTTTCAGAAGTAAATTCACATTTTCTTCACGAAAAATCTTGTGTTTTATCATAATAGTTAGGATTACGTATTAAATGTGAACGGTGTATTGAAAAAGTAAAAATAAATACTGAAACAAATGCAAGACAAATAAACATTTTTATTTGTTTACACTTGTGAATATTTTCCAGAAACTTCAACAAGTTGTATCTTTCAAGAGAAATGTAACTGAACAAACCGGAGCAATATTCTAGTTCTTGAAACTATGACAAATAAAGTTCCAATTTGTAAAATTATGGTAAATATCATTCTGGCTCATGCAATTATTAAAACATATTGTTAGAGTTATATATATATATATGTGTGTGTGTGTGTGTGTGTGTGTGTGAACTTATTGTGTTCTTTTTAACTTTTTTCATTGCTATTGAGAGTCTTGAAAGTTTTTTTTATATTGCTTTATATTTTTTCAAATAAATCCGTCTATAGATAAAAAAGCCAACAGTTTTAAAATATTGTTCCAGTTCGTAAATTTTACCATTTTGAACCCCAGAATTTTTAACATGGATATGTTAATTTATGTCAAAATTAAAAGTAATGTTAATTTATTTAGTAAAAAAGCAACTTTAATAGCCAAAAGAGAGTGATTAATAACATAGTAAAAAATGCATTAGCCGCTGACTTCAGCACCTTGAATTGCATTGTTTATATCTGAAAAAATGTGCGGTTCTGGCATTCGCGAATTTTATGGTGGTGGATTTAAGGGAGTCTACTGTATTAATCTTTGTAACTATTGAAATATTAAGATCTATGAGATATAAGAGAGTTTTGGGATTGTCACATCCAACTAGTTATTTTTTAAACTTCATTATAAATATTTAAATTCATTTTTTTTAACTTTTAAATATCAAAGTAATTTAACTTAAAATGAATTTAAAAATGATTTAAATTAAAACAGTATTATGTCATTAAAATATAAAAAAAGACATCAACTAAATCTATGTTTGGAGAAAATAACTTTTCAATTATGGATATATTAATGGAAATTTTGTGTTTTGATTAATAAGGAAAGTATACAATTTTTTTAAATACTCTATATTTTATACATTAATAAATATATAATTGTTAAAATTTGTTAATAAATAAAATAAAAAGTATCAGCATGCAGCGATAAAAAAATTTTCAATGTATTAATTTACAAATGAAATTTCAATTTTTTCGGTTTGGAAAAATAAGCCTTCGGAAAAAACCCCGTTTTTTCCCCCAACCTTTTCAGTTTTTTTCTGAGCATTCTCATCTCTAATCACGCATTTGCTACTTCTGAAGCAAATTTTTCTCCTTCGCACAAATGAGAGGCAATGCTTTATGGTGATATAATACTAGGAGTCTCTTGATTTTTTTTCAGAAGTAAATTCACATTTTCTTCACGAAAAATCTTGTGTTTTATCATAATAGTCAGGATTACGTATTAAATGTGAACGGTGTATTGAAAAAGTAAAAATAAATACTGAAACAAATGCAAGACAAATAAACATTTTGATTTGTTTACACTTGTGAATATTTTCCAGAAACTTCAACAAGTTGTATCTTTCAAGAGAAATGTAACTGAACAAACCGGAGCAATATTCTAGTTCTTGAAACTATGACAAATAAAGTTCCAATTTGTAAAATTATGGTAAATATCATTCTGGCTCATGCAATTATTAAAACATATTGTTAGAGTTATATATATATATATATGTGTGTGTATGTGTGTGTGTGTGTGTGTGTGAACTTATTGTGTTCTTTTTAACTTTTTTCATTGCTATTTAGAGTCTTGAAAGTTTTTTTTATATTGCTTTATATTTTTTCAAATAAATCCGTCTATAGATAAAAAAGCCAACAGTTTTAAAATATTGTTCCAGTTCGTAAATTTTACCATTTTGAACCCCAGAATTTTTAACATGGATATGTTAATTTATGTCAAAATTAAAAGCAAATTAAATTATGTCAAAATAATGCTGTACAAATTATCAGCATTTAATTGTGTAGATTAATTATTAGCAGTTATGAGTATTTCATTTACAAAAATAAACAGAATATTTTAATGTTTGAATTAAATTTTTTATACAACATTATTAATATATAGGGGAAGATGGGGATACTTGAGCCATTTTTTGAATTTCATTTTTTTTTAATTTTTTATATTTTTTTAGAATAAAATAAAATATTGAAAATGAAAATTTGATATTTTTTCTTCAACTAAAAACCACTTTCAATTAATTTTGAACTATTTTTCTATGCATAATAAATGTTTATTTTTTGTTTTACATCGTGGCTCAAGTATCCCCATGGCGGGGATACTTGAGCCATAGTGAAGGGATACTTGAGCCACTAAGGAAAAATACCTACAAAAGTAATTTTTTTCGCTTTATTTTTGCACAAACATTTTACAGAATGATAAATTATGAAACGTAAAGTCCTTCAAAACCAATTGAGAAAACAAAGCTAGTAATACGATCATTTTTTGTCGTTCAAACTGGTTGTCGGAGGATAATTTCAACTTGAGTTATAACGACGGTATAAACATCCTCAGTTCAGAGCCACTTAAATTTCGAATCTGCAATTCTTCGGGCGAATTTCATTTTCAAAATATTAAGCACTTATCCAACAAATATTTTTACAGTTTTCTTTCTGGCATATTTTATTAGTAACCAACCATCAATAGAAGGTTTTCTTTTCACATTATCACCATCATTGACAGAATTTTCCTCTAATGATATTGTCAAACTCATGCTTTTAATTTAGTAGCTGTCGGAATTTAAGCCAGATGTATCATTCTACTATTTCAAACACTTTCTTGATTTCACAGGAAAAGATTTTGTCTTCCTCTTTGGCTCCATGCAGGTAAGTTTGAACTGGGATTTTTGTTGCTTTTCTTGTTTTTTGTGCGCTCTTTTTACCAATTTTTCTTCAATTTTCTTAGTTAAAAAAAAAGTTACAGCAACAGAGGTTACGATTTCAATATAAAATGTTAATCTTAATATGTTATACTAAAAAATAAATATTTTAATATGTTGGACATAACTAATTAAAGTATTAGAGATTATAGCCTGTAAAACCGTTTTAAAAAGTTATTTTAATTTAATGAAAGTTAAATTGAAAACTATGTTTACATTTATCTAGACAGGCTATTTTGTTAGTCAAAATGAAAAATAAAATAGATATTTTCATTTAAAAAATATACATTTTTAAACATTTTTAGGTCGTTATTTTTTTAAGAAAAAAATAAATAAAATAAAAAATTATTCTCCCTTTTATCCAGAAAAATATCTATTAGTGAATATAAGGATGGAATTTTATTTTTTGTTTGTTTCACCCATGTTTAATTTCTAGTGGGGATGGTTGAGACATGGCTCAAGTATCCCCACTCTCATTGGCTCAAGTATCCCCACTATCACTATTTTTGTTTCCCAGAGTTTTACTAAATAAAACATGCAGCTATTAGAACTATTTTAGACTCAAAATACAATTGAAATTATGCTTATTGAATGTATGTATATAGTTGCAACTTTAAACAAAACTTTGATTACAAAAAAACAAAAAGTCCATGCACCCAAATATTTACTTCAGATAGGGAAAAGACAACTATTGATCACTATATTTTCAAAATTGTACCAATATGTGTGATTTCTTTTTTACATGTTCAGAACTATAAATATGTTATCATATTGGCAGTTTTGAAAGAAAAATTAACCAACTGTAGAGATAATAGGGGTGGCTCAAGTATCCCCTATGCTCAAGTATCCCCACTCTCCCCTATATATATATATATATATATATATATATATATATATATATATGTTTGCTAACAGTATGTAGATATTGCGACCGTAGGCGCCATTGCAGCACTCATCAATCGCAACACACATATATATATACAATCCCAATTTCATGAAAATATTTATTAAGCACCAGGTGCATAATGTATAAACATTATTAAAAACAATAAACATTAAAATAACAATATTGAACAATATAAGAAGTCACCCGCAGAACCAAAAGCCATCACTCATCAGCAGGCGGAATGGCTTTAACCTTCCCCCCCGCTGTTAAAATAAAGCTTAATCAGCAGGTTTCGTGTGATCTGGCAAAATCTTGCATTAAATATGAAAATGACGTACACAAAAGTCACTCAAAATTATTTCAAAAATCAATTCAAATAAATAAGCTTTACTTATATGTTGAATATTTTGAATCGTAATAAACCATTTAAAGAATACACCTTTATATTTATGAAATCTTAATTGATTATTGTATAAAATGCAAGCAAATGCCACACCTCCGCCTGAACCCGCTTATTAGCACAAAAGTTAAACTTACTTCATAAGCTCGGCCCTTTAATTTCAGCAGGTGACAAAAACTAACTCAAACGAAAACCAATCCACATTTCAAACAACACAGCCTTATCTTTCCGGTCGTGTCTTCTTTCTGTACGTTATTTCATCCACAGTCATCCTTTCTACCTTGTAGACTTTCAGATGACCGCTTCATGTAACAATACTCCAGAAGGCAGCATTCCTCTCGGCTACGCCTCCAATCCAAAAAGTTGCCATTTATTGAAAAGTAACTTTACGTAATATCTTAAAAATTTACTTGGATAATTATTTTTATAAAATAAATTACCTAAAAACTTATAAACCTGTTTATTTACATTGAAATCATTATTGCATATTTTTCTAAATCTAATAAACTGATTTATAACTGTATTAATAAAAACTTTTTTATTCAGGTTGGAGTACCAATGGGGTAAATTTATAGTATAAAAGTCAAAACTGTTTCGTTTATCATATAGATCGATATTGATACTATTGTCTGAAATATTAAAAGAAATATCAAGGAAATCTACTTTGTTATCAATATTGTTAGCTTTGTTTAATTTTAAGAAATCAGGATAAATTTTATTGTATTCATTAAAAAAATCAAAATTAAAAATTAATATGTCGTCAATGTATCTATAAATATGTAAATGCTTATTATATTTAACTGTATAATTGTATTCATAATAAAATAAAAACAAGTTAGCAGCAGTGCTAGAATAGTTAGTTCCCATTCCGATTCCACATGATTGATTAAATATATTATTCCTGTAAACTACATAATTATTATAAAAACAAAAATGACACAAATTCAAGAAAAATTCCCGATTAATATTTAGCTCCTCATTGATACAAAAATTGTCAAAAATATCTCTAAGAACATTGTATAATGAATCTATAGGTATGTTATTGAACAAATTTTCAAAGTCAAAAACCTGCATGAAATAAGGAGTGAAGTGTTTTTTGTCCAAAACCTCATAACTATTATCGATTGACCAAAAATGGCTGCTGTTTTTAAATTTATATTTAAGAAAACCGTATATCCTTTTTAATAATTTTTGAAGAACTATGTTAAAATCTCTATTGATACTTTTGGTCGTGCTACAAATAAATCTAAATTTTTTTTTTGGATTTCATAAAAATCCAAAAAAATTTAGATTTATTTGTAGCACGACCAAAAGTATCAATAGAGATTTTAACATAGTTCTTCAAAAATTATTAAAAAGGATATACGGTTTTCTTAAATATAAATTTAAAAACAGCAGCCATTTTTGGTCAATCGATAATAGTTATGAGGTTTTGGACAAAAAACACTTCACTCCTTATTTCATGCAGGTTTTTGACTTTGAAAATTTGTTCAATAACATACCTATAGATTCATTATACAATGTTCTTAGAGATATTTTTGACAATTTTTGTATCAATGAGGAGCTAAATATTAATCGGGAATTTTTCTTGAATTTGTGTCATTTTTGTTTTTATAATAATTATGTAGTTTACAGGAATAATATATTTAATCAATCATGTGGAATCGGAATGGGAACTAACTATTCTAGCACTGCTGCTAACTTGTTTTTATTTTATTATGAATACAATTATACAGTTAAATATAATAAGCATTTACATATTTATAGATACATTGACGACATATTAATTTTTAATTTTGATTTTTTTAATGAATACAATAAAATTTATCCTGATTTCTTAAAATTAAACAAAGCTAACAATATTGATAACAAAGTAGATTTCCTTGATATTTCTTTTAATATTTCAGACAATAGTATCAATATCGATCTATATGATAAACGAAACAGTTTTGACTTTTATACTATAAATTTACCCCATTGGTACTCCAACCTGAATAAAAAAGTTTTTATTAATACAGTTATAAATCAGTTTATTAGATTTAGAAAAATATGCAATAATGATTTCAATGTAAATAAACAGGTTTATAAGTTTTTAGGTAATTTATTTTATAAAAATAATTATCCAAGTAAATTTTTAAGATATTACGTAAAGTTACTTTTCAATAAATGGCAACTTTTTGGATTGGAGGCGTAGCCGAGAGGAATGCTGCCTTCTGGAGTATTGTTACATGAAGCGGTCATCTGAAAGTCTACAAGGTAGAAAGGATGACTGTGGATGAAATAACGTACAGAAAGAAGACACGACCGGAAAGATAAGGCTGTGTTGTTTGAAATGTGGATTGGTTTTCGTTTGAGTTAGTTTTTGTCACCTGCTGAAATTAAAGGGCCGAGCTTATGAAGTAAGTTTAACTTTTGTGCTAATAAGCGGGTTCAGGCGGAGGTGTGGCATTTGCTTGCATTTTATACAATAATCAATTAAGATTTCATAAATATAAAGGTGTATTCTTTAAATGGTTTATTACGATTCAAAATATTCAACATATAAGTAAAGCTTATTTATTTGAATTGATTTTTGAAATAATTTTGAGTGACTTTTGTGTACGTCATTTTCATATTTAATGCAAGATTTTGCCAGATCACACGAAACCTGCTGATTAAGCTTTATTTTAACAGCGGGGGGGGAGGTTAAAGCCATTCCGCCTGCTGATGAGTGATGGCTTTTGGTTCTGCGGGTGACTTCTTATATTGTTCAATATTGTTATTTTAATGTTTATTGTTTTTAATAATGTTTATACATTATGCACCTGGTGCTTAATAAATATTTTCATGAAATTGGGATTGTATATATATATATATATATATATATATATACATGATTTCAATTTTGGGATGGAATGGAACGATTCATACCTTAAGGAATATTGTGAGCGGGAGGCTAGTGTTTTCAAAAAATCATTTTCTGAAATTTTTCCTTTGTTAAACAATAAAGTTTACAGGACAGAGCTGACAAATTCTGTGACATTTTCCGCTATTAAGTGACAGATTTCACAGTTTCTTCTTACGACAGATTGACAAAATTAATGATTGTTATTCTGAGTTCGACAGAAAAATTTCGTGACTTTTCTCTGTGATAAATTGACAAGTTTCATTATATATTTTTTTCTTTTAGTGGAGACCGATGGGTGAATTTCGCAACTTTTTTTTCATTTCTTGAACAAGTGACAAATTTAGCAATATTATTCGGCAACCGATTGGCAAATTTCACTGTTTGTTTTTGTGACATCCTGATGAAATTAACAATTATTTTCCTGCATTTGACTGAAAATTTCCCATTTTTTCACTATGATTGGCAAATGAATTTCGTGTTATTTGCTAGTGACAGAGTAACAAATTTCAAAATATTTTCCAGTGATTGATTAATGAATTACTATGTAATATTCCCTTTAATTAACTGCAGTTTTTTTCCCCTTGCGACCGGTTAACAATTTTTTTAAATTTATTTTTTCCATGATTAACAAATTCCGCCATGTTGTTTCTGTTACCAATTTAAATAAATTTGCAATTTTTTTTCTATTCCTGAAATATGAAAAAATAAAAGGGCAGTAATGGCCACTTCAAACTCATATAGACTAAACTAGCCTAGACTCTACTAAACAAAATGAGATTAGATCTTCTAGTGCGTATAAAATTACATTCTTTTTTTTGTTTATTTTTCAATATTTTTTTCGTATTCATTTTTTTAAGATGAGATCAGTTATGTATTAAAAGTTGCAGATGTTTGTTCATCAAATTTATCTGTTTTTCTGTTTAAAAAAATTTATAGACAGTTTTAATGCTGTAGTTACTTTATTTTTGTAAAATGGAATTAAAACTATAATTAATAACATAAAATAAATGATCAAAAAATGTCACAACAGTAATAAAAAATTATTTATTGGCAATACTGTGAAACACATAAAGTTATTAAGTGGCACATTTGCAATTATTTTTTTCAAATAATCATGAAATCTGTTGAGGCATTTATCTGAACACAGGACCAACTAATTTAACCTTGCTTGTCAGAAATCACGTCCCTGCCTATTTTTGCCTGTTCTTTGGCTGTAAAAGAACCTTATGCCAGATAAGTATTATATCAGTATAAGAAAAAATAAATGAGGCCAGGTGGTATAAAATGAGTAGTTAAAAAATGTTTAATTTTTACATCATATTTGTAGCTTTCAAAATTATGTATGATTGCTTGATGTTTCAGCGTTTTCTTTTTTTTTCTCATGCTACCCTTTACATTTACAGTTTACAAGAGTCTTCAGTATAAGCTCAGCCAGCGTCTGTGCCAGGGATCCATTTATCGCAAGGTTTCAAGATCTAGCTTTATGGAACTACAGCAACAGAGCTTTATCTAGATCTTCTTGGGGCGCATTTCTCATGTGTTTTCTTCCTCCATCAAATTTAGAATTACCCCCATGAATCCAAAAATGGTTCTTTGTCTTTCAAATAAGTTGACAATGTATTATTATTAACCCCACGCACAGCTGTTAACGTTGTTTTAAATTCGCCATTCTCTACATCCATTAAAATTTTTAGTTTTGTCTTTTTGTAAAAGTATTTTGTAAAAAACTTATTTTGTAAAAGTTAGGGTTTTATACTTTCCATATGTTGAGATCCTGAATTTTTACCCGTTCGCATCATAGGCTGAAAAAGAAAAACTAAAACTTGTGCCTCTTTACACACAAAAATACAGATGATTATGACTCACAAAATAATCAATACAGTGTTCCGTTAATCGAGAAAACAGTTTTTGTTTTGGCAAATTTTTATCTCGCACTAGTGGATGTGATAAAAATTATTTCAAATTTAAAAAATACATACCGGGTGTCCCAAAAATGACTGATGGATTTCAAAATTCAATAACTTGCAAACGGTGACAGCTATTAAAAAAATTTTTGCAGGAGGGCTATGTATAATGTCAGGAGTTTTTTTACCGCAATTCTTGATTTTAGTTCGAATTTCAAACAACAGATGGCGCTGATGGCGGTTGGCGGCCAGTGGACGCCTAAACTTACTTCATTCAGCTTTGACGGAAAAGAAGGAGATTAAGGCTATGGAGTACGTCTCATTCTACAGTACAGTCTTGCTCTCAATCCCCGATAATCGATATGATTTCAATGGAATGCGTTGTTGCCATGGAAATAACAGATTGTTCGATAGTGGAATATAAAGAATATTTTATGCATCATATTTTAAAACTAGATAACGAGATTTTTTTAATTTGATAATTTTTGTTATATTCTAAGAAATTTTAGATCGATTTAGATTGTTATATTCATGCTCAGTTTTGAATATTGTATTTTTCTATAGAAGAATTTGTTATTTCCATGACAACAACACATTCCATTGAAATCATATCGAGTGAGTTCAGAATCGGGCCCCACAGTGTTAAAAATCTGCTGCATTTTGCTTCATACGCACTCCGCCGCTTGTATATAATATCTCTTTTGCGACCAATAACAATGCTTCATAATACAATCAAGTAACCGTTTCTATACAAGCTGTGTGCGTTTACAACAAAATGCAGCAGATTTTTATAGTGTAAGAGCAAGATTGTAGCAAGATATCTTCACCTACACTGTTAAAAATTGGAAACTTCTGCTGCATCGTCACTCCACTGCTATTATAGAATATCTCTATTTTGACCAATGAGAATGCTCCATAATACAGTGAAGTAATCTCTTTCTATAAAAGTGGAGGAGTGACGATGCAGCAAAGGTTTCAAATTTTTAACAGTGTAGTTTTAAAATACGGTGCCTAAAATATTCCTTAAATCATACCATAAAAACTAATTTAATCCGGGAAAATAAATTTTAATTAACTCACATTTATTTTATTTTTTTCTATTTTAATGCAACGATAGACTAATCCTATTGAAAAGGGCTAAACAAGGCAATTTTTAATATTTTTTTGGTAGTTATTTTACACAATAATGTACTATCAGCAGTTTTCATGATTATTTTTTTAACATTCATAAAAATCTACTGACGAATTTTCTTAAAAGATCTAAAATTTCTTAAGAATATAACAAAAATCATCAAATTGAAAAAATCTCTTTATCTAGTTTTAAAATATGATGCATAAAATATTCTTTAAATCGTGCCATAAAAAAGTAATTTAATCCGGGAAAATAAAACTTCCAAAACGAAAATCTTCTGCAAACTCAAATACTGCTTGCGAAATTTATGCCCACTTCTAAACGCTGTATTCCACTATCGAACAATCTGTTATTTCCATGGCAACAACGCATTCCACTGATATCATATCGAAAGAGTCCAGAATCGGGGCCTGAGACCAAGACTGTACAGTAGAATGAGACGTACTCCATAGCCTTAATCTCCTTCTTTTGCGTCAAAGCTGAATGAAGTAAGTCTCGGCGTCGACTGGCCGCCAACCGCCATCAGCGCCATCTGTTGGTTGGCATTCAAACTAAAATCAAGAATTGCGGTAAAAAAACTCCTGACATTATACATAGCCCTCCTGCAAAAATTTTTTTAATAGCTGTCACCGTTTGCAAGTTATTGAATTTTAAAATCCATCAGTCATTTTTGGGACACCCGGTACAAACTATAGGGTGTTTGGATTAGTTCGAATTAATGAGCATCCACTGTAACACGCAATGTGTTATATTTTCACAATTGAAAACATATTTTTTGTAATTGTCATTTACAAAATGTGCCTGAATTATTTTGTGTAACCTTGTAAAAAAAAATAATTTTACATGCATGTTATATGAAATATATTATCTTGCAGTAAATAAAATATTCTGATTGAATTATGTTATACGTAACAACACAGTATAGTTAGTCCTTACTTTCACCCTACAAACCGTAATGATACGGAATCTTGTGTTAGTCCCTATCAATGAATAATAAATGCCACATACACCATTTTCTATATAAAACATGTTTCATTAGATATCAGCAACATACACCAATTTGTTTATCTATGAAGTAGAGTAATATATCACAATAAATTTAAATGTATTTATTTCTATAGTTCAAAATGTATCGAAATTCTTTTGAGTGTTCCCTGTGAACAATTAAAGTGTGCAAATTAAATAAGAAATTTTACAACTAATTTAGCTACCTTTCAAATATTTTCAATAAGAGGAAATCTAATCAAATGCTTTTTATAACATTAATCACTAGAGATTGAGATGAGCATAAAAGATATTGAAGACCTTTACTATTTTATATATACATATATGTATTTATGACAAAACATAAATCTCTCTTTCATTCTTGCTTCTGTATACAAGAAGAAAGTAACAATGGAAAAATTAGTCTTCTGTTTTTTAATGGATTTACATGTTTTTAGAAAATCTTAAACATAATTTGACTGATTTTAGAAAATGTCTGTCTCTCTGTATATATGAAATTTTTTTTTGATATTATATATAAAAATCTAACCCACTGAATTTCTTCAAACTTCAGATTCAGTTTTACCTTGACATAAATAGGTGTTGAAATTAGATTAAGTAGATAAAATCCCTTGTAATGTCCTGCCGAAATTACAGTGGATAAGTTTTTGTTTACATAAGAACTTTCACCCCATACTGTTTGATAAGTAATATTGTGCCTTGATTTAAATCATGGCAGACATCCATCGCTGCATTTAAAAATCTTTAATGCTCATTCGATTTGCAAATTCATCAGCCAGCGTCTGTACCAGGGATCCATTTATTGCAAGGTTTCAAGATCTAGCTTTCTGGAACTACAGCAACAGAGCTTTATCTTGAACTTCTTGGGGCGCATTTCTCACGTGTTTCCTTCCTCTAGCAAATTTATATTTGCCCCCATGAATCCAAAAATGATTCTTTGTCTTTCAAATAAGTTGACAATGTATTATTATTAATCTCACGCACAGCTGTTAACGTTGTTTTAAATTCGCCATTCTCTACTTCTATTAAAATTTTTAGTTTTGTCCATATATGGAGATCCTGAATTTTTACCCATTCACATCATAGGCCGAGAAAGAAAAACTAAAACTTGTGCCTCTTTACACACAAAAAATACACATGATTATGACTCACAAAATAATCGATACAGTGTTCCGTTAATCGAGAAAACAGTTTTTGTTTTGGCAAATTTTTAACTCGAACTAGTGGATGTGATAAAAATTATTTCGAATTTAAAAAATACATACAAACTATAGGGTGTTTGGATTAGTTCGAATTAATGAGCATCCACTGTAACACGCAATGTGTTATATTTTCACAATTGAAAACATATTTTGTATAATTGTCATTTACAAAATGTGCCTGAATTATTTTGTGTAACCTTGTAAAAAAAATAATGTTACATGCATGTTATATGAAATATATTATCTTGCAGTAAATAAAATATTCTGATTCAATTATGTTATACGTGACAACACAATATAGTTAGTCCTTACTTTCACCCTACAAACCGTAATGATACGGAATCTTGTGTTAGTCCCTATCAATGAATAATAAATGCCACATACACCATTTTCTATATAAAACATGTTTCAGTAGATATCAGCAACATACACCAATTTGTTTATCTATGAAGTAGAGTAATATATCACAATAAATTTAAATGTATTTATTTCTATAGTTCAAAATGTATCGAAAGTCTTTTGAGTGTTCCCTGTGAACAATTAAATTGTGGAAATTAAATAAGAAATTTTAAAACTAATTTAGCTACCTTTCAAATATTTTCAATAAGAGGAAATCTAATCAAATGCTTTTGATAACAGTAATCACAAGAGATTGAGATGCGCATAAAAGATATTAAAGACCTTTACTATTTTATATATACATATATGTATTTATGACAAAACATAAATCCTTTTTTTATTACTTGCTTCTGTATACCAGGCGAAAGTAACAATGAAAAAATCCAGCTTCTGTTTTTTAATGGATTTATATGTTTTTAGAAAATTTTAAACATAATTTGACTGATTTTAGAAAATGTCTGTCTGTCTGTATAAATGATACAAATTTTGTGGATGTGTATATCAAAAACTAATCTCTGAATTTTTTCAAACTTCAGATTCAGTTTTACCTTGACATAAATAGATGCTTAAATTAGATTTAAATTATCCAAAGTTGACCTCGCTGTCGTTCATTTATAATAGTGTCTATGATTGCAACATCCTAAAAACTAATGCATAAATTTCAATTCTGTTAGATAATATTGGGATGCTGTTGCTGATTTGTTTTAACTTAATCAGATACTGATGAACTTCTGATGTAAATTGCACAACAGATGCACAATGCTATGCTGCATTTTCATGATTTCTATAGCTCAAGAACTAATGCGTTATATTTTGTTTAACTTCATATAATTTCTTTTCCTTGACATAAAAGAAAAAGATACTTATTGAGTTTCTGCGTATACTTCCAACAGTCTTGCTGCTGTGCTCCGTTTTTAGTACCTCCCCCTACATTCGCGGAACTTTTCAGCTTACGCGTAAGTCCGAGAAACCAGACTAGGCGCTGTGAGCGTATTTAGGTGGTCACGGAAAGTTTCACCTTGGCAAGACAGATCCCGAGTGCTCCTTCCCTGTGCCATGTGGACCGCTTCCGAAAAGAAGAAGGTACATCTGGGCATCCCTGGTGGAAGAGGAAAACTCCTCCAAAAAAGTCAGAAGCGTCTCCCGGCTCTGGAATTAGAAACCCGAAAGTTTGTTTGAGTCACTGCTATGTCTTCAATGTTAGGCCCAGTAAACTCTAGTAGCACACAGATGCACATTTCCTAGATCGTAAGGATGGTTTGTACGAGATTCGATCCGCCAACGAATTAGCCGGTGAGCATTCGACCCGATTCTCTACGGTGGCGGATCCTGGAAGCAGACCTGCCAGCCAACACCTTGCCAGGGAAAACGGCACGTGCCAGGCTTCCAGCCCTACATTGGACTCCCACCATTAACGTCCTCCGATCAAAATGGGGACACCTCCGATCACCACCCACCTAAGGGTTAATTCATAACTTCCTAGCTGCAGCGAATACAGAGGGTGGGGGTGTCAGACGGCAAAGAGAGCACGCTAGGCATTGTCCAAGATCTCCCGTCAGTGACTCCGGGAGAAACTGCATGTCGATCTCGCAAGTCCTGTCGACAATTCGAGAGTTCCCGTGTCTTGCTCTACAGAGCCGGCACTCTCTTATCAGTCAAACGGTGGTTGAGATCCTATCATTTTAGCTAGCCTTTGCTCAGAGTCATCGTGCAGTCCCGAAGGCTGTCTCTAAGATCAGCCTATGGACGTTGAAAACAGAAGATTCGGCTTCGCCGCGCCTTTGGTACCCTTCAAAGAACGCGAAACACCACCACACAACGCCCGTTACCCATGGCCGCCGGACTCATAACTGATTCAATCATGGAAGCAGTGAAACGTCTTCAACCACCTACCATCAAGCATCATTACTACGAACGCTCTCGGGCTCCCGGTCTGCTGCCCCACTTAAGGGGTTGGCTCTGAACCACCCTAAGGGACGACCATAAGCGAAGTAAATGAAATAAATCTTGGAAAAAGATCTGGTTCGAGTAAGATGAAGATAATTTTACATCAGACCGCTCGCTGCCAGAATATCTAGCATTAAGGAATGGACATGTTCACAAACAAACATTTCTATCAATCAATCCACCATTACATTTTTGTGATAGCGATCATTACAGGAATTGTCTTGGCAGAGCAGGCTAATCATATCATACACCTGTTAATAGTCGACCTATAAATTTTCCGAAGCTACTGTATAGTGCTAATTATAATGTACAAACAGGTCTTTTTCGGCTGACTTTGTAACGCCATCCTTTCCTTTATGAAAAATGTATGAATTCAAGTATGATCTTTTGCGAAATACACCTTATTCGCCTGATTTGGTTAATCGTGACTTCCGCCTGTTTCCGCGACTAAAAAATATTTTATGATTGAAAACAATTTTGAACGAAAGTGAACTATTAAAGAAATCGTAGAAAAGGCTGTACTTCAAAACGGGCAAATTTTTGACATGAGTTTTAATTTGTTTTAGTTCCGAAATGCATAAAACTAGTCGATGTTGTTGTTCAGAAACTATCTAATCGCACTTATTTTTCCATTTTTTATAAACATAATAGATTTTTTAGAAAATTGTTTCAAAGTGGGCGTTTTGAACCAAATTTTCATACTGAAAAAAATAACTACTCAAACTGGGGTGAAAAACGAGTTTGTCAAGTGGTCGAATTTACTTATAACTGAGTAAGTAGTTTATTGATCAAAAAATGGAAAATTTATTTCAACTGCACATCGCTTCAATAGTGAGGCTTTCCAGTATTATATCTTTATGTTAATAAATTTGTAAATGCATCGAAACGTTTTATCGCTTGTTGAGCAGAGCAGTTGATAAGAGTCTTAAAGATAAATATTTTCTGACCAGTGTTAACGATCCATATATGTTTTTACATCTTTCTTGTTAGATGATTGATAGCTTTTAAAAACAAAAGTAATTTTTTACAATTTTTTTAACAGCGTAGAAGTAATATTAGCTGTTGACGGTTGGTTTGGAGGACTTTCAGAATCGCCGTTTCGTGATGGCATGAGGACTTTGGAACATCATTGGATGAAGTGCATTGAACTTCAAAGAAATTGTGTAGAAAAATAAAATATATTTTAAAAATAAATTTTCATTTTCCCTTTCATTTCGAGTTTTTTTCAAACCAAACTTGGGAGCTTTATTTTTTGAGAAACGGGGGCGAACGCCCCCTTGTTGTACTGGGGGGAAGTTTCGAGTAGGCAATAATTAGAATATCTGGAGCACAACGGTATTGTAGCCAAGTGTAAAACTACCAAACTTTTTTTTTAATAGATTTACCTTCTACAGCCGTAGGATGTCAATTATACAAAGTATTCATACAATAACCTTTACTAGAGGAAATTTGTATCTTAGGGCACTTGAAAAAAAAATCCTGAAACTGAATAAAAGCTCAATTTTTTGAAGGCCAAATATTTTCTGTTTAAAATATTCATACAGACAATTTTAAACTTTGATGCCTCAGCAGATTTCAGAATTATGTAAAAAAAATACTAATTTGGTATAAAAATACTTGTCTATTTATATTTAAAATCACTTGTGATTCAGATATGAATGCTTTAAAACTTACTGAAGAAACTTCCAGGTGTGCTAAAATGAACTGACTGATTTTAAAGTTTAATTACATGCGAAGTATGGCAGATTTTTTAAAAATTTTACACGATCGATTGTTATGTAGGATGTCAGGAGATTTTTTACCACGATTCTTGATTTTACTTTACAAGAGCAGCGATAGATGGTACTGCAAGTAATAGGTCATTAAATCAGGGTCTGTTAAATTTTCTGTCCTCCGTCTTCTGTCAGTATTAATGTAAAAGAAGGAGGTTAAATATATGAAGTGATTCATATCACCCGTGCAGTTTTGTTCTATAGGCCTATTCTATATATTTACCCTCCTTGTCTCACAACAATACTGATAGGAGAGTGAGGATAAAATTCGGGCCCCAATTAGCACCTATTGTTGGAGCGCCATCTGTCGTTACTATTTTATATTAAAATTAACAATCGCAGTTAAATTAAATTCCTGGCATTTTACATGACTCTCCTGCAAGAATTTTTTTAAATAGCTCTGACCATTTGTAAGTTAGTGAACTTTAAAATCAGTCAGTTTGTTTTAAGGCACCAGATATATTTAGTAGCTGTGGGATGATGGCCTAAAAAAGCAATTAAAATATAAAGATGACTTCAATACGTATGTCTGAGATTCGTGTTAAAATTTCTAATCCTAAGCTTAGGTCCAACAAAGATTAAGTCCAAACAAATGATTGGTCTGAGTCAGAGTGAAAGATAAAAAACAGATTCAAGAAAAACTATTCATAAAGCACACATACTAAAGATGAAATTTTATTTCCGGATTACGTTCAAAACTTTTGAGTACAGAAAAATAAGAATAATAATGAATATTTAGAAAATTATCTACATAAACACTACATAAAGATGGGACTAAGGCAATTACATTTAAGCAAAAATCCAGTAAGAACATCAGTTCAGAATGCAAGAAATGAATGATAAAAGAAAATTATAATTTAAAGCTCTACTTAGAAAAAAGCAGATTTTTAAAAATGAGTCTCTATAATATATAAAACCAAATTAAATTTCTAAAGATTTGGCTAAACAAGTGTTTAAGCTTAATATCATTTTTACGAATAAAAAATAAGTAAGATGCCAGCCCAAAGTAGACTTAAGGGGATGAATTTAGGGGAGTGCATCGATCGCAGTTGGGCCGATAATGCTTTTTCACATGGGCTGAGTTGGACAAAAATGAAATGTTTAGCTTTTATTCCGGATCCAGCATCAATGTTTAAATTTTGGACAATGTAGATCCCTCTGAAGAAAGAAGTTACAGTGCTCAGTATGAAAGAAAAAGACGTCTGGCTCGACAAGAATCTGCAGAAAAATATAAGACGAGAACTCGGACCAGCTCTACAACTGAAAGACCTGATCCAGCTTGAATTTTGTGGATTTAAACTGGCATGACCGACGTTGCACTCGAACTTCGCCTTCCCTTCGAAGAGCTTTCGTGTGAGGATGCATGGTTTGCAAACACTTTAGTAATACAGGGGGTGGGATTTCCCACCACCTAAATCCGCCATTGGTCTTAGATTATTTGATATGATATACAGGGTGTTTCTAAATTCATAGTACAAACTTTAAGGGGTGATAGTACACATCAAGACAAACAATATTACATAGGAAACTAAGAGTCCCAAACGTCTTCCGAAGGAGATAGGCGCCGTTAAAGTTTTCGGTCCAAAAATTCAAATGATTATAAAAAACAGAAAAATTGGTCGATTCGTTTGCAGTTTTCACTAAAATTATTCTTTATGTCAGTATTATCTTGAAAATAAATTATAAAGATAAAATTCAAAAAATGCCGAAAATTTCACTACTTTATGTCAGTATTGTCTTGAAAATAAATTATAAAGATAAATTTCAAAAAATGCAGATAGAGGGCGCTTTAGACTTTGGACTAACGAACAACTATTTTTTACCGTTATTTTTTGCATCTCATTAATTTTTTTAGAAGCTTAGACATAAACTTAAATTTTGAGCTAGAAATCTAAATCGTTGGGAGTCGTTAAGTAGCGCAAACTGAACTGTGGGGGGGGGGGGGGGTTCAAATTTCAAATGATTATAAAATATGGAAAAATTGGTCAATTGATTTGCGATTTTCACTAAAATTATTCTTTATGTCAGTATTATTGTGAAAATAAATTATAAAGAGAAAATTCAAAAAATGCCGATAGAAGGCGCTTTAGACTTTGGAGTAACGTATAACTATTTTTTATCGTTATTTTTTCCATCTCATAAAATTTTGTTAGAAGCTTAGACAAAAACTTAAATTTTGAGATGAAAATCTGAATCGTTGGGAGTGGTTAAGTAGCGCAAACTGAACTGTGTTCAATGGGGGTGAGGAGGTTCGAATTTCAGATGTTTATAAAAACGGAAAAATTGGTCGATTCGTTTGCCGTTTTTGCTAAAACTATTCTTTATGTCACTATTTCCTTGAAAATAAATTTTAAAGATTAATTTAAAAAAAATACCGTTAGAGGGCGCCTTAAAATTTAGAGTAACCAACAACTATTTTTAACCGTTATTTTTTGTATCTAATTAAATGCTTGCAAATGCTTAGATTTAGATTTTGAGCTCAAATTCTAAGTCGATGGAAGGGGTTAAGAAGCACAAACTGAAATGTGTTCAGGATTTGAAATGTTACCCTGCCCACCCCTCGAATACATTTCAATTTTCCGCTACTTAATTACTCACAACGATGCAGATTTTGAGCTCAAAATTTAACTTTGAACATTTACAAGCATTTATTTAGATAAAAAAAATAACGGTTGAAAATAGTTGTTGGTTACTCTAAAGTTTAAGGCGCCCTCTAACGGTATTTTTTGAAATTAATCTTTAAAATGTATTTTCAAGGAAATATTGACATAAAGAATAGTTTTAGCAAAAACGGCAAACGAATCGACCAATTTTTCCTTTTTTTATAATCATTTGAAATTTGAACCTCCCCACCCCCATTGAACACAATTCAATTTGCGCTACTTAACGACTCCCAACGATTTAGATTTCTAGCTCAAAATTTAAGTTTATGTCTAAGCTTCTAAAAAAATTAATGAGATGCAAAAAATAACGGTAAAAAATAGTTGTATGTTACTCCGAAGTCTAAAGCGCCCTCTATCAGCATTTTTTGAATTTTATCTTTATAATTTATTTTCAAGATAATACTGACATAAAGAATAATTTTAGTGAAAATCGCAGATCAATTGACCAATTTTTCCGTTCTTTATAATCATTTGGAATTTGACCCCCCCCCCCCCCCCACAGTTCAGTTTGCGCTGCTTAACCACTCCCAACGATTTAGATTTTTAGCTCAAAATTTAAGTTTATATCTAAGCTTCTAAAAAAATTAATGAAATGCAAAAAAATAACGGTAAAAAATACCCAACAAACACACAACTCGCGGGCCATTAATGGGTTCGTTAGCTCTGTCCGGAAGTAGTTGATGGGGGCCCGTTATCTTTGGCCGTGACGGCTCCGTCGAAAAACTGTCACGCTGGCCGCATTTTGATCACAAGTGAATTGGACAGAAGTGCAAGAAGTTGCCCAGAAATGTGCTATTAACTTTTTTCTGAAAGTGTTATACAGCCTCAAATTGGCCAGAATTATTCTATTTAAGGCTATTAAGTATAAAAGATAGCCAGAAGTTTGCCCTAAACCAGCCATTTGTGTTTGTACACAAATGTTGTTTTTAATTAAATTTGGCCCAAAGCTGCCCACAAAAGAGCCTTTTATGTTTTTTATTATGTATCAGCTTGCCAAAAGCCTGCCCCTTGTATGCCATAAAGATTATTTAAGCATAAATTCAAAATTGTTGCATAAAAAGTATTTTCTGGAAGATTATCTAAATGATAAACTGCTTTTGCAAATATATTAATAATAATTTAGGCACACTTTTCAAAAAAAGTTATAAATTTATTTATTTTGAACTTTTTGAAAAATTTCCGAAACACAATACTTTATAGTAAATTTATTTAATTATATACTTAAAAAGTTTATATGTAATGCAATTTTTAAACAGTTATATTCATATAAATTTTTAAATTATTTGTTGAAAAAAAACTAATTAATTAATTCACTATACCAAGTATTGCATTTGGAAAATTTTCACAAATATTCAAGCTAAGAAAATTTATGATATTTTTAAGTGTACCTAATGATTAAAAATATTTTTTTATGCAAAAGCACATTATTACTTAAATAATTTTCTAAAAAACATTTTTTATAGAAAAAATTTTGAATTTATGCTATTAATGTAGTAATATGCGAGAGTGATTTTTTTTCCATTTGTTTTTAGACTTAAGAGGCTACTTCAGTCAAGTGAAAAAACCTGTTCACTAATTCTAATCCTATGGAAGAAATTTATAGAAATATCTCAATTGCATTCTAATATTTTCCAATGTTTTTTTTCCATTGGATAGCTGAAATCGATCCGCATTCAGGCCGTCCTTTATTTTTTAGTAATTTTTTTAGTCCTTTATTTTTTCTATTTTGATTGCGGATTGTTTTTATGGGAGTGCTTTCCTTTTCGAACCCGGTTCCGAAATTGAAAATGCCCGCATTAAAAATATGTGCAAGGAAAATCTAAACACTATTCTGGCCGTTGTACAGATTGATTTCAGCTATCTAATGCAAAATAAATAAATAAAATCGTTTAAAAATATTAAAACACAACTAAGATATCTTTATAAATTTCTTCCATAGGATTGGTATTACAGAACGAGTCTTTTCACTTGGCTGAAGTAGCATCTTAATTATAATACTGTTGCAAAAGCCTGTATGTTTATTCATTAAAGAATTATTAAGAAACCTGTTGAATAAGTTTTGCATCATTTTAATATATTGACATTTTCCATTTAAATTTTATTGTAATATTTTAATAATCAAACATTATAAAAATATCTTGTTGTTACTTATTTAAATTAACTAGGTATTATTCACAGTATTCGAAAATGTATAAAAATTTTGAATGATCTCTACATTTTATTCCAAGTTTTTTAAATTTTATTTAATTGTTTATTAAATGAAATATTTTTGATGGAAAACTTAATTTTCTTCGATCAAAATGAGAAACGAAAAAATTGTCTTTCACAATCCCGTTATTTATAATAACGTTAAAAGAAACCATTTTATGGGTCTAATATAAAACCGATAACTATTATACTTAAAATAATTTAGCCAACCTTGTTAAAGAAGCATTTATTAAATGATATTTTGCAAAATTTTATACAATAATCACACATGAAAACACTTTTTTCACATTTAATATGTGAAAAGAAAAATACATTTTATCTTTAAGAATAAAAGTAAACTTAAAATAAATCAAACTATTTAATTTTTTGAAAATTTTTTAAATGAAATGCACCGTTGAAAGAAACAATTTTTATTTGGAAATATGATAAACTGTTAAGCTTTTAAAATTTCCTAAAGTGTATATAATTTCAAATTAAGTACTTTCCCTAATTTACACAAAATTTTAATATAATCAATAATCGGTAGATTGCACAGTATATAAAATTTTAGGTTTGATAAAAAAAAAATCTATCTTTTTTTTTTTTTTTTTTTTTTTTTTTTAATCTGATTTCATAAAAATTAATACATTTCCTAATCAGCCTATTATATTTTCTGAATCAAATGCCTAATGTTGATGCAAAAAAAAAAAAAAAAAAAAAAAAACTCTCAACAGATTATAATGAATTTTGAATTAATAATTCTTTAATGGAATAACATAACAAAACATACCGATATTTTGTAATCCAAACGGTTGTTAAAAGAACACTCTCTTTCTCTGACTGAACTCGAAATGAAACTAATTTTCTTATCAGCACAGCCTGGCCACCCAAAACCAGTGAAAGGGAATGGGACAAAGGGAACACAGTTCTTGGAAAACAACCCCCACCTTTTAAAGGTCATGCATGACCTTGAAGAAGCATTTTCTGCACTTATTTATCAAAGGGGAACATCGAAACGATTTTTTCTGAGGAAAAGAAAAAAGTTTTCTGTTTTTAATTGTGAACGTTAACGAAGAGATTGCTTTATTTTACAGCTAAATAGATGTACTTCATATGCATATTTTGAACAAATCACAATTTCTGGAATCACCATATGTTCGTATTGTCGAATACAACATCTTCTTTTCTTTTCAGATTTTTTTTTTTTTTTTGTAAAATTTTAGAACATGATATAAGACAGAATTCTATTTAACATAAGAAAATTATTTTTTTCCTTAAAATAAATGACAAAATACATACATACGCATTTTATGTTTCTCTAATCTAGCTTAAGAAGTTATTTTCATTTTTAAACAGGTAAATTTTATTACATTTATATTAAAATGCAAAAACACAGGTTAAAAGAAAAATCTTTTATAATTCTTCAACTTTACTTAATATTGAGTAACATGTATTTGACATTTGTGTATTCGCATTTACTTTTATACATTCGAAAAACAATATATGACTTTATCTGTATTATTATTAGTAAGATAATGCTAATAAAACAATAAATATCCGTAAATTGTTAGAAATTTAATAGATGTAAGGAATTTTATTTCTTTTTTTCGTTTACACTAAATTCAGAAGTTCAAATTTCTTTCCCAGAATTTTCTTTCGCATGAAAATATAATTTAAACGATATTAAATTTTATGTTTAAGAAACAGCTTATATTTTTTCTTTTTTTCTTTCTTTTTTTCCCCTCTCGCGTTCAACAGACTGCTTGTTAAAACCAATTAAAACCATCTAAGTAACATTTCCCTCACTTTGTTTGCAAAAAATATCCCTTTTCATGAAACTTTAATATGTATATATATATATATATATATATATATATAAATTAAATCACATCTGTAAATTTCTTGTCGATGTTTTTTTTATTCCTAATGAATGCATCTTATTATAATTAAATATATTGTTCCGATTTCTTATCAATTTGTAGTCTGTTTATTTTGGCCGTTGAAATTAATAAAATTTCAAAAATACATTATTTCCAGCATGACTATTAAGATATACTCATACAAAGATATCGAATTATATTTTTAAGATATTTTTTTACATATTTTTTTATATAAAAACATTTCTAAACTGAGTAAAAAGAAATAATCTATTTTACTGTTTCAAGTATAAATCTCATAGCATATTCATTTAATTTATTTTAAATATTTATTCATTTTCTTTCAGTTATTCTTTATGAATAATGAATGTAATAGAGCGCCAGTGAAAAAAAATACTTGGAATATTGTATACATTTTGGAGACAATTTCTATTTTGTATAAAAATACTTTCAAACTAAATTAAAATATGTTATCTATTTTAGTGTTTTAAATATATATCTCGCATCATATTTATATGTTTATTAAAATCCGGATTTAAAATAAATTTACATTAAAAGAAATCGAGACAAAAAAACTTTTTAAATAAAAATGCAAGTTAAACGACATTAGCCTTTTGCTTTCTACAAGATTGGGGGCCATTACATGCTTGCCAGAAATCGGCCTTTAAGATTTGGCCGAAAAATAAATAAAACAGTTCTTTCATCGCCGATCTGTTATCGGCTTGACGGTAGCTGCCTCAATTAGCGGCGAGTCATTTATGGCACATTACTGTTTAGTCACAAATGGCCTTAACTCCTACTGGCCGCGACGAAACCAGCTTACGGCCACAAGTCGAGTGTTTGTGGGGCTTTGATTGTAAAAGTTTTCAAATTGATGTTGATAAATTAATTTTAAGGGTGTTTAAGTCTAACTATATTTACTCATGTATTTGACATTAGTATTATTCTATTTATTCCGCAGATATTTATGTTATAACAGTTATAAAATCTAATGATTCTACTCAAACCTATAACATAATATGTGATTTTCAGTGATTGTGAAAACTACAGATATTAAAAGTTTTTCAAAAAAGCACACTATTTTTATTTCCATTTCTCAATTAAGAATGACACCTTTTATTCCTATTGTATTTTATTATTAAAGTTTATAAACCATGTGTAGATAAAACATTATTCTACATTTGGCATTTGAAAACTTATAACCAAATTTGACAATTTTGTAAAAGAGTATCAGAGAGGAATTATTGTAAGGAAATACTGGTTGAGAGTCCATTTTCTAAATAGTTAGATTTAATTTCATTTGGATTTTGGAATTATTATGATTTTTTTTATTTATACTTTCGGCTAGCAAAAAATACTTTCTTATGCTATTAGCAGATAAGAAAATTATTTAGTTGCTATGTAATTATTTTTATCCTCAACCAATATTTTCCCTATCAATAATAAACAAATAGTGATATTTTCTTTTGATTATACTCTTGTTTTACTATTATTATTATTATTATGATTTCTATAATGAAGTTTAGTATTAATTATACTCTTATTGAAAAATATTAGGATATGGAGTCTTATTATACTATTACTTATTATTGTTGTTATTGTTATTATTTAAATTTTTCTATATTATTTATTATTGATATTGAGAGTGATGTTATTCATTATTGAAAAATTGATATATTATTGAAAGATGTTGGATCCAACATAACATTAAAACCAAAGATTAAACTAGGTTTGAAGATCTTTAATTAAAGAGACTGTATTCAGTGAACATTGGAAAAGACTCTTTTATATATACTATTGAAAGACTTTTTTCATTTAAAAGACTTTGCATTAAGTCATTGTAATTATTTAAACTTCCATGAGAACGAATTCTTATTGTTTTTATTATATTTTTTATCTCTTGCTTATTAATATTTATAACTTATTTACTGTTATTGTATGTATTATCTCCTATGCACTTACAAATAGTAAGTGATTTTGTAACATTATTGTATTTCTTTCAGGGAAATGCTCCTACCTAAATTTAATTCAGATTAACTTTCTCTTAACTATTTTTTTTAATCGCTAAAATTTTTTATATTGCGTTAATTTTCTTTTCTTCCATCTCTTGGCTTCCTGAGTTTGACAGTTTTACTCCAAAATTTAACTTTTCTAAATTATTATATTTCTGTTGTCTGAACTTGTAGTTTTTTTTAACTATCAATTTCATACAACGTTTTGGGGAGGCGGGATAATATTACAAATTAAAAATTTTTTCGCCAAAACTAACCTTTATACTATCTTAATTTTCTTATAATAATGTTCTGTACTTACTTCAAATTATTAAATTAAAATCTTGTTTCTAAATCTAATCTGTTAATCCTTATGCAGACGATATAAATTCTTAATTTGCCTTAAAAAACATTATTCCAGTATGCGTAAATTTAAAAAGATGGCTCTAAATTAAAAATATTCTTAATTAAACTTTATTTCTTAATATTCCAAATAAAACTAATTTCTTCCATGTTTTTATCAACCCTTTTTAAGACAGTCTTATTAAATTTATTCCAAACCCATACCTTTCAAAAAATATTATTATTTTATTTTATCTATTTATGTATTTTTCCTCAGTCAACCTTTGATGTGTGCATATTAATAAATTCATTTCTTTTCTTTTTCTCTTAAAATTAATCATTTATAACAATCGTCTGCCTAAGAAATTCTGAGTCTATTATAAATTGGTTAAATAATACATTTTTTTAAAATAAATTTATCGTCTGTGGAGAATAATCTCGTAGCTGGACAAGAATTCTTTTTACATAAAAGAATGATGGTTTGAGGTTACAGAATGTTCCAGAACTTTCTTTTTAGTTTAAAAGGGGGAAGTCTCGAGATGTGAAAAAGATTCTTGGGTTGCTTCTTCGACGAGGACGGCTCGCTGAAATAATGATGGAATTTTTGCAAAAGGAGCTTTTCCCGTTCTCATTATTACGAATTAAATAAATGAACTTACAGCAGCCAATGACTAATTATTGGATCTTCTACATTTATTTATTTATATTGTTTTTTCCCTCGCTTGCCATGACTGTGTGTTTTTTTTTTAACCAGTGGAAATAATTCGAGTTTCTCCTTAAATCGTCACATATATATTCTATAATTATACTTAAACATGTGTACTTTAGTATTATCTATAAGTCAATAAAAATTCTTATTTATATATACTCTCTGTTTTTTTTAATTTATCTTTATTTAATGTTATATATATATATATATATATATATATACAGGGTGTCCCAAAAGGTCATGTCCAAACGGCACACATGGTTGTGTCAGGTCATTAGGAAACAGAATTACATAGGAAAGGGGGGTCGGAAACGCGATTGTAATCCGCTAGAGGGCGATAAGCGATGTCAGACGAAAGCGCGGGCAGTCGGATCATTCGAAGCGCGGACGTTGCAGAGAAAGGATGAACCAGTTGATGAGCACTTGGATGAGCACTTACTATGAGTTGTAGCATTTTTCTTTTTTATTTGGTACTGTTTTGTTGTAAAATAAAGATATTTTACACCGTTTGTTATCTTTTCTTTGCGTGACGGTTACGATGCAATTTCACTGTTTAGATCGCGTTTCCGACCCCCCTTTCCTATGTAATTCTGTTTCCTCATGACCTGACACAACCATGTGTTCCGTTTGGACATGACCTTTTGGGACACCCTGTATATATATATATATATATATATATATATATATATATATATATATATATATATATATATATATATATATATATATATATAAAGACATTGAAGTGGCTGATCATTTTATTACTATTTCATGAAAACGATATTTTCTTCCTGTTACTTAAATAGAACATTTATATATGATGTATTTAAAAAAGAAAAGAAAAATAGAATTTAAAGAAATGTTAAAGAACATTTCAGCAAGACCTGATGGCCTTACTTCCACCGTTAATGATGTTAATTGACAAGACAATTGAATTATATATGAAAGTTGGAAGAGTTCATTTTGCACATGAACCATTCAATTTTATCAACCAAACATTTATTTACTGTTCTTATTTACTTGCACTATAATGTATTTATATATACATATAAAGTAATATAAAACACTTTTTTACTGTACCTATACTTATTTACTATACACTATAATATATATACATATATATATATATACACTCATAAATATTATAAGCCGTATTATACACTATATTTGTTACAAAATGCATTCCAAGTTTCATTAAACAAGTATGACATTTTTAGCTTTTTTACTAAAATTTATTTTTAAAAACATCTTTTATCATCTCTGATGTTCATTAAAAATGAAGTTAAGTTGAAAAGAGATTTGTAATAAGAAAAAAGGAAAAAGTTAAAAAAAAAAAAGCATTTAAAAGCATTTAGCAAAAATTTATTAATTTTGTATGATGTATTTGGAAAAAATCAGAATTTAAAGAATTGTTGCTAAGGTGTCTTTCAGAAAGACATTATACTAGTGATACATTTAGTAACTAATAAGATCTAATAATTTCCACTGATAAGAATGTCATCTTAATATAAAAAATAGATCATATGTGAAATTTATAGTACTATTGGAAGATTATGTTGCACATAAACCACTCAATTTATCACTAAACATTTTACTTATTCTACTTATTTAACATACACTGTAATACATATATGCAAATACAATAATATTCATTATGCTAATTTTAACATAATCAAATTAGTAATTAAGTCATGTGTTATGTGTATTTTCAGCTGGGTGGAAAATGTTCAGAACAGGTTTTGAACCAAGGGATCTCTTGGCTGAATTGTGTTAAAATTAATCAAATATAACTGCGCATCCAGCACTTTTGATAGTTTAATTACTTCTGACTTATTCTATTGAGCTGATTCAGATATGATAATCAATAAGGTTAGCTAGGTGAATTTTATCTACGAGATTTGTCCACGATAACTCGGATAGTAGAGCAGTTAGTTCCAGCCAAGAGATCCGTGATCCTGACATTTTTCACCAAGTTGGATATTAGCATCTCGTATTCAATATAAGCAATATTTATTTAATACAAAATACATTTCAAATTTCATTAAGCAGGCATGAAAGTTTTTTTAGCTCTTTTATCTAAATTCGATATTTTTTAAAAAATCTCTTTGGATCAAGTGTTTATTTAAAATAATATCAAGTTGAAAAAAATGGAATATTTGAAAGAAAAAAAAATCTCTCTAAACTAAAATAACTAATTTTAAAACAATATATTGCATCTGTATGCAGTTTTTTGAAATATATTTCTGTTTTTACTTTAGAGTGTTTTTTAGCAACAGTGTTGTCTGTTTTAATTTGAGCAGCTATACTAATACAGTACTGAAATTTCTAAATGAGGATCTGTTTAAACTTGTAATTTTGTAGAAAAAAAAAATTCTGTTGGCTTGGTTACAGGCGGAGGAAGATTTCAAAGAGTGCTCATTTGGCCAAAAAATAAAAATTTGATTACAGATAAACACAGTTTAACAACTTTATTTATCGGCTTCTGAAAATTTTTTTATTTCAATTTTCTGTAAGAGTTGGTTTTATCAGAATCATCTTAAGCTAAATTTGGCTCAAATTCTCATTTTGTCAACATATTTTGAAATATATTCTAACTTTATAAATATAAAAAAATCGACCAATATATTATATACTTCCTAAATAACAGAAAACTGTCAATTAAATGCGATTGAAAGCAAAATTAAATTTAAGAATGACTTATAAAATAACTATTTTGTTATTTGAATACAACCTCAATTTGTTTATCATGATCGCTTGATATGCCTGATTAAAAAAATAATAAAAAGAAAATTTTCCTTTTAATGATACTTTGATTGATTCCTTTGCCAAGGAACTGATCCTGTAGTGTTAAAATAATTGCAGAACCAGTCTCTTACTTGTTTTGCTTGGAATGTGCCTTTTGTTCTTCGCACAACATTTAGAGGCCTGATGCAGCTCGTTGCATGGTCTAATTGCGATAGTGTTGCTTGGTCTAAAATCAGGGTCATTCCTAAAATTGCCATAATGAGCTGCTACAATTTTATTTCTCAAAAAATTATGTAAAACGCATGTTGTTAGAACAAAAGTTCGCTCTTTTAAGGGAGAAGCTAGTATTTCGGATTTGTAAATTCTGAATCTATTAGCTAAAATGCCAAAGGCGTTTTCTACTATTCTCCTTGCTCTTGAAAGACGATAATTAAAGATGATTTGCTTTTCACTGAGATTTCGACCAGAAAAAGGTTTCATGATGTTTGGTGTTAAAGGGAAGGCATCATCAGCTACAATTACATAGGGAACTTTTATGTTAGTCCCTGGCAAGTAACTGGCCTCAGGTATATGTAGAGCATTTGTATCTAAGCATTTTTTTTAATCGCTCTTTGCCCATACACCACCATCACCACACCTTCCATTGGTACCTGCATCTACATATATGAATCTTAAATTGGCATCTACTAGAGCAAGTAACACAATGCTAAACGACCCTTTATAATTGAAAAAATGTGATCCGGAATTTACAGGTGGTATTATTTTTACGTGTTTCCCATCCAGAGCCCCAATGCACAAAGGAAAATTCCACATTTTCTGAAAACTTGTTGCTATAGCTTTCCATTCCGCTTCTGATGTTGGTACTCTCATGAAGTCATCTACAAGCTCTTCATAAAGAGCTCGACATACGGAAAAGACAATTCCAGAAATGGTGCATTGGGCGACTCTGAATTGAAATTTCAAAGAACTTTGAGTTTATTATATATATATAGTTATTATAGTTAGTTTATTATATATAGTTATATTATATATATATATATATATATATATATATATATATAATATAACTATAATGCTAAAATCTATATTTTGTATGTGAGAAGTTAATATTATAAATCATATAAATATTACTTTAATCAATTTTCACAATACATTAAAATTTAATCCATTTATTATCCTAAGAATTAAAAATAAAGTCTTCTAAAAGATCTTAAAAAGATATTCAAAATTTTAAATAAATTTACAGTTATTGTATTAGTAGTGCATATTGTATAAAATTATTTTTTGTATCATTATCTTATTTTAATAAAATGTTTAAATACATTGTTATCTACAATCTAAATTTAAAATAAAAAGTTCCTACATTGAAAATGATCATTTTATAATTACTATATATATACTTGTGTATAAGCAGGGCTGTAGCTAGAAGTGATCTATAGGGGCGAGAGGGGCTCATTTCTTTTCTCTCTGACGCAAAAAATAAATTAGTGCATATTCACAATTTAGGTACTATGATTGTTATTAAATTGTTGTTATAACCTCTTTTTATACTTAGAAATGTGTAGGATGATGAAAATTTTGAGTGTATAAATAGTGCAACATTAAAAAGTCTTGTTAGCTTCATGTGTGCAAATAGGATGAGTGAGAAATGAATTACTTACTTTAGATACAATTTAGTAATTCTGCAAAACTGCGAAAGGGTCTCAAAACTAAATTACATTATTGAACAGAATTTCATTTGAGTTTTTGGAACAGAGATTCATTTAGTGATGTTGGAATCTTTTCCAGGGAGGGGGCTGAGCCACCCATAGTGCTCCATTAGCTACAGTCTTTTGTATAAGTCAAAAAATGTCTGGCAATTTTTTTGAGGGGGGGGGGATGAAGGTATAGGTAAGTCAATTAAAGCAGCAAAAAAAAAAAAAAAAAATTGTGTACTGGAAATATCTGGTTTTTATGTGTGTAAGAAATACACTCAATAATTTATCGTTAAAAAATAAATTTATTGATTTTCTTTTTAAGTGTAATTAAAAGAGCGCTCATATAAACACCTGCATGAATATATTTATGCAGACATTTACTCTATGAATGAATATATTCATGCATATGCTAATTGAGAATACTGAAATATCTGGAGAAATGTTCTTAATTCATAATACTATTTTCAATAGTAAGTAATGGGTTTTTTTTATGATATCACTTTATGTATGATTTTAAATGCTCATGAAGAATAAAATAAAACATATTTGTAACTCTTAAAATTAGTTAGGTAATAAAATCAAAATGTGTAATTAATAGCCATTGTTCTCTTTAATTTTATAAAGCAATAAAAATGGAAAAACAAGGGGGGGGGGGGTGACCTTAGTATAACTATTTTATAATTTAGCTGACATATTTGTAATTCTGACTGTAAATCACTAGCAACTCAAAATGTGTTATTCTAGTATTAATGTCTTGTGATTGAGAAATTGGATTTTATTCCATTTTCTCATAATGAATCATTTTTAAAATCCCAATTTTGCATTTTAATAAATAGATTTATTAAACTTAAAGTCAATTAAACATCATTAAAATTACTTAGAAAACACTAAAAATATGTAGCTTATAATTAAAATGTTTCATGGTATAAAAGCATATTATGGCCAAAAAAAGGCCAATTTTAGCCAAAAGAAGAAAACAACTGGTTAAACCAATAAAAGCCACAGTCTTGTTTTTTAATTTTAGCTGACTTTCTTGCAACCCTGATTACAGGCATAGATCAAATTGAGTTTATTCTGATGGGAATTATTATAATCTATATACAACTGAAAATGAAAGAAATGGCATTTGAAATAAATTGCACAATTTGAAAGAAATTTCTTATTTAATAAAAACTAAAAAGATTTTTAGATCCGATATTTTTTATATCAGCAGCGATCAGAAAAATTAAATTTCAGTGTAGCAAACTACTTTATCAAAAATAGAGTTAGGTAGACTTTGATTGTTTGTCAAATAATTCAATTTATACCCAAAAGGAAGACTCTGATTAAATGTTATGGTGAATCCTTGTTATATTGCAAAGTGCACTTTTAAGTGCAATGTAATTGAGATCATCCAAAACTACAGATAAAATACAAAAACAGAAATTGTGCTTGTCTCCAAAATTTGCATTTATGTGCATTTTTACAAATTTCTTTAGGAAATTTTGAGAAATATAATGAATCAACATTCAAATAAAATTACTTGGAAAGGACTGGAGTTTCAAAGTTGGCATTTGAAATAAATGGCATTTGAAATAAATTGCACAATTTGAAAAAAATTCTTGTTTAGTAAAAACTAAAAAGACTTTTAGATCCGATATTTTTTATATCAGAAGCAATCAGAAAAACTAAATTTTAGTGTAGCAAACTACATTATTAAAAATAGAGTTAGCTAGACTTTGATTGTTTGTCAAATAATTCAATTTATAACCAAAAGAAAGACCCTGAGCATAATTCTCTCAGGTCTCTCACTCTTCTGAGCATAATTGAAATACATTCCTAACTGGGTATACAAAGTAAAAGTGCAATTTATTTATTTTTTATTTTTATTTTTCACAAGAGGTACAAAAAGATACCTATATATACAAGTGAGCTATGTAATCAAGGGCTATTCTTTTATATATATTTAAGCACATTCATACGCTGCATAAATTTCATTAGTATTATAATTGCATTGAAATATAAAATGTTTGTAGCTATATGAAGTAAAGCCTCTGAATAGCAGGCAACTTGCCTGCTATTCAGAGGTAAAAGAAAAAGCACTAATTTGTAAATCTCAGCTATACTGTTGTTGAGAAGAACAAATTTAATGCAAAAGAAAATTTACTTATGGCCACATGATTTGCCGAATGGTTGTTCCCTTCCCCCTATACAGTCGCATTGTTTCACTATAAATTTTTGTGCTGTGCTACTTGCTGCAGTACTATTTTTTTTAAAAATAGCAACTATTTGTAATGCACTTTTGACCACTGTACATGCGCGCATATATAAACACACACACATGTACTATATATATACCTGTGGCAAGGAAGCGAAGAGTTAGCACAAGCCTTTCATCAGCGGGTATTGCTCTTCGCATCGCTGTGTCATTTTTTGTGATCCTATGAGCTATTTTCTTCAGAATGAACTCATAAGAATCTGTGTCCATTCTAAGCCAACCTCTGAAATTTTCTTCATCCTATTAAGTAATGAAAATCCTTAATAAACAAGTTTATCAAAAACCTTTTATATAACAGGTATGGTATAATATTGCAGTTAAAGTTAAAATAATTATGAATAAAACATATGTAAAGTTTATTAAGTTAGAGGGTTTTTTTAATTAAAATTTTGAATAGATTAATACTGTGAATTCACAGAATATTTTTGATCATTTTTTTAAAGAAATGATAGTGGTATATACACTACTGCATTTCTTGAAGCTGATAGTTTTTTATAATTATCTAATTTACATTAAATTACTTTAAACTTTTTTTTTCTCTTTTAAGGAGGGGTTTTTTCTTTCTTATCAAGGAATCAGTCTATATCAAAATTTCCAAACGCATCACACCCAGTATGTAATATTAGATAAATCTTCGATAAAATCTCTTAAAAGAGTGAGAATTTGAACTACTAACATAACATTAATCAAAGCAGTTTTTTCTAGGATCAAGTGCTTTCACTTAGTAGATTCCCAAAGTTATAGTCATTCTCATTAATACAGGTAATGTATCTCTCTTCCACATTACAAAGATAATAAAAGTGCAACTTTGGTAACAAATAATAAACTTTATTTAATTTATGAAGGATACATAATTACAGATAAAAATAATATATCTGACCACTACTACTACCGCAAAATTTGCTATTAGAAATTTGGCTTGTCTTACTAATAACTTCTTTTTCCCCAATATAAAAATGCAGTGGCAGGGAAATAGGTCCTGATGTAGGTTTCTCCCTTATCTAGATTTGTATTAAATTGAAACTGTTTGTACCATTTTTAAGGCAGCATTCTATAATTGTTTGGATAAGGATATAAAATTGTACCCGAGTAATGAACTGCTTTTAAAATCATATTTATAAAATTTAATTTGCAAGTGAACTAATGATTTATAATTTTTTTTTAGAGAGATTGATCATAGAAGGCGGCAGCCTTCAAGTGACGCAGCTTTAAATCTACCATCGTCAAAACCTACCATCGTCATAAGGGTAGATGCGGAACTTCATATATACAGCTAACTCAACTTCAAAGGAAATCGGAAAAGCCGCCTTCTAATAACTCAGCAAATATTGGTCAGAATGGTCCAATTTTTTTAATATAGTCTTATATTCCCAGTCTAATCCTATCCTATAATTTTTACATTTCTACGTGCCGTATATTTTTAGATCTCGATAACCATTTTTAAACTGAAAACGATGGTGTTTGTTCCTGATAATGAGATCTAGGAAACGGGCTGGGAGATTTTATTAAAACTTATATATAATATGAATCTCTTTAAGATAGAGGGAATAAGACTTGCCTAGTTTCTAGGAAAACTCTTGTTTGTTATATATTGGTCTTGGAAAATTGGACTATATTAGCTCGCGGATTACATGTTATTCTATGGGTTAGCAGACAGAGCCTGAGTGAAAAAGTTAACAGTTAAAAAGTCACAGTTAAAACACCCGAATCGAAGCAATAAATGTTTTTTAAACTACAAAAACATCTTATCATGTGCTTTAAAACATTCATTAAATATATACTAAATAAAATTTCTATTTATATTGCCTTTATTTTTCGTAAAGCAGAAAATATTACGTTTCTTATATTAGATATTTTTGCATTTTGTGGAAAAAATACTTTGAATCCTTTTTTAAAATAGGAAAATATTTTTTAATTATACATATTCAATATACTTTCGACTTATGATTTTTTTTTAAAGTTTACAAACAAAAATTATTTTTAATAATTTGTCCATGTATTCATACGCCTTTGGATAGTTTTGTTTTGAATCGTAATCGAATTCGCTGAAGGTAAGAAGCTTCTCAAAGCTACGCGAGGCGTCAAAATTCAACTGTAAACATGGGATTAGAAATATGAAATATTAATAAAGCATACCCCAAAGTAAGTACGAAATCTTAAATATCGAGGTAGTATATGATGTAATTATTCCCGACCCAGAGTATTTTTTATTTACGACAATTTTTTACTGTTTACATTATAGCTGTTTACATTATAAATACATGCTTCCTGACGTGTCTGTGGAGCGAAATACAAATTAAACAATTTACTATTTTATTTTGAGTTTTCTTCATAAATAAATAAATAAACAAACAAAATTTTTCGTTTTTAATGAAAATCCAGGTTAAATTTAAGGTATGACAAAATGAAAATTGTTCCCGATCCCGTGTGTAAAATAGTTTATTTGTGAATCGTTTGTATTTAAGTTAACGAAAATTGCCTCAAAACAACATCTTTTTCGAAATATGCATACCTATAGCTTGGTTTTGATTTTACATTCTTTTCAGATTAAAAAAAATCAAGCATCTCAGTATTTAAATTTTTATCAAAATTTTACTTTTTAAAATTTTCGGGACTTTCTAATGTAACCTATACTTTTTTCCCCCCTTATATTCAACTCTTATTCTTTCGTTACGCATATAAATAACGCTAAGAATGTTTTTAATTTAAGTGATAAAGGTTTGAAATTTCAAACTTTGTCCACCAAATTTTCAATCAATCTTGTTTTTATTTACAGTAATACTTGATTATAATCCTTTTCCATTCAAGTTCATTTGTGTAATAGAGACCAATTAGCAATGCAGTTTTGTTTATCTTTTAAAGAAATTAAACAAAAATTCACATTATTAAAGACAGCACAAGTTAAATAAAAAGTTATGACATTATGGAAATTTGGATATGTTTATAAAATGATATACTTGTTTACAGGGGCGGATCCAGAGGATCATTTTTTTTTTGGGGGGGGGGGGGCAATACCAAGAAGCATAGAATCAACATAGTCATAATTTCTGTTCATGATATACCTACTTGTACAGTTATTATTAAGCGAATGATTAAATGAAAAGCCTTTTTAAAACGAAATAGGCTTTTTTTCTGCGACCTTTTGACTAAATTTGCACTCTTTTCTTGACTCTTTGACGGAATTCGCATTTTTTGGCATTTTTGACAAATCTCGCGTTTTTTGCCCGCGATACTCTGTCAAAATTCGGGTTTTTTCCGCAATCCTTTGACAAAATTGGCTCTTTTCTGCGATACGTTGACAAAATTAGCAATGTTTTGCAACCCTTTGAGAAAAGTAGCTCATTTTTCTTCGACCTTATGACGAAATTGAAGTTTTTTCCACAACACTGACAAAACTCACTCTTTTCCAGCGATCCTATGTCAAAATAAGCGCTTTTTCCGTGACCTTTTGACAAAATTCGCACTTTTTCGCAGTGCTTTGATAAAATTAGTGCTTTTTCAGCAATCTTATGTTGAAGTTGGCGCTTTTTCAGCGATCCTATGTCGAAATTCACACTTTTTCCGCGATTTTTTACATACCTTTCTTAAAACCCTTTGACTAAATTAGCACTTTTCTGCGGCCTTTTGACGAAATTCGCTCTTTTCCACTATACTTTGACAAAATTAGCACTTTTTTGCAACCCTTTGAAAAAAGTAGCTAACTTTAGACAAAATTCATGCTTTTTCCTCAACCTTTTGACGAAATTCAAGCTTTTTCCACGACATTTTGACAAAACTCGCGCTTTCAGCGATCTTGTGTCAAAATTCGCATGTTTTAACGATCCTTTGTCGAAATTCTTTTTTTTTTGTGCGACCTTTGACAAAATTCGTGCTTTTTCCACGATCTTTTGTAGAAATTTGCTCTTTTTCCGCGACACTTTCACAAAATTAGCACTTTTTAGCGACATTTTAATGAGATTCGCGTTTTTTCATGAACAATAGAATGTCTCCGATGAAGTTGCAGAAAAAAGTCTGAATTCAACACTGGTTTGGAGGGGGGGAGCTATGCCCCCCCCCCAACAAATTTCATTTTGTCATACCTTTAATTTAACCTGCATTTTCATTAAAAATGAATTTTTTTTTTTTTTAAGAAAACTCAAAATAAAATAGTAAAATGTTTAATTTGTATTGCACTCCATAGATATACATCAGGAAGCATGTATTTATAATGTAAACAGCTAAAAAATTGTCGTAAATAAAAACAACTCTGGGTCGGGAATAATTATATCAGATATTACCTCAATATTTAGATTTCATACTTACTTTTGGGGATGCTTTATTAATTTTTTTCTCATCCCATGTTTACAATTGATTTTGATGTCAGTTTGACTAATCTCTGTGTATATATATGACCATTGGTCACTGCATAGGAAAATTGTGAATTTTTTTATTTGAACTTACCAAAGTTATTAATTCTGTGCAGTTTCAGCACCAATAATTAGATTCTAACAGAGAAAAATTTGTTTGAAAAGTTTTTCTCTCCAAATGGGGCATTAAAAATTGGGGTGTGCAAGTGCATGCCACATACATAACAACAAAAGTGGCAAGTCCTTAAAATTTTTTAGACTCCTTGGATTTTTTTGGCACAATCACTAACGTGTGTATAACCGCTGTGTGACCATTATAAAAAAAAAATCGCTGGATTTACAAAAAATATTGAGCAAGAATCGCTAAAATGCACAAATTTTGTCAATTACACAAACATTAATTCGTCTATGAACACAGTTTGCCCGTTGAAGCCAAAGAGACATCACTCGATCCACAAAAATTACTGTGCAAGAAACTCGTCAACACCACAATCATTAATGCGTGTATGCAGGGATGTGCAAAGAGAAAACTGCGGCCACCGCAAAGTCATTTGGCGCTCCCCCTTCCCCCTCCCACCCCACAAACTTTTTCTTGTGACAGGCTAAAAATGATTTTGGTAGTAAAAATTTGGAAAACTCAAAATTTCTGCACCCGGAGCGACCTCCCCCCCCCCCATTTCACACGGAGCTTCGTGTATGTGCTAAAAGCCATCATTAGATCCATGAAATTCGCTAATCACTGAAATATACGAAACCTATCAACATTGCAATCTCGCGTGTACAGAGGCCAGAGTTGTCCTATATTTCCTATATATCCTATATTTATAAAATAATCTTCAGAAATGTCCTATATTGTCCTATATTTCCTATATTTATTTACTTTTTCATATATTTCGTATTAATGTCATTACCTGCTAGCATTTACAATTGCTTCTTTTTTTTTTTTTTTTTCCCTCCGGTATCTCCATGCAGCAGCAATAGTTCAATCCTGCACATATTGCTCATACTTTCAGTCAGTACACAAAGTACAAATGAGAAGTAGGCTGTGGCATAGATTGCTGAATTTTTAAACATGACTTTGTACCCAGGGAGATTAAACATTAATGTCTCTGCTCAGTTTCCTAGGCTTTGGTGTCCATTTTTTTCTCTTTTGGATGTGACACCAGTAAAGAAATGGTTTTGAATGACTTGATGTTTTCATGTGCATCGGTTTGCTTGCTGAGTTAGTTCTAATGTTCAATGTGTTTTTGTGTTTCGCTGCAGCGCTGTGCGAAAGCGGTAGTCGCCCTGGCTGTGGAAATTTAGGGGGCGTCAAATTTATACTACAAATGTCATTTTTGGCCTGTCACAAGAAAAAGTTGGAGGGGGGAGGGGGGCACCAAACTGACACTTTGCCCCGGGCGCAGTTTTCTCTTCGCATACCCCTGTTACATTGTGATTTTTTTTAGTTTCTCTTATGCTTATCCTGTATTCAACTGCAATATATAATTTTTATTTATTTTAAATTTTATTTTAATCTAGAAAAGTATGTTTATCATAGAAGGCGGCAGCCTTCAAGTGACGCAGCTTTAAACCTGCCATCGTCAAAACCTACCATCGTCATAAGGGTAGATGCGGAACTTCATATATACAGCTAACTCAACTTCAAAGGAAATCGGAAAAGCCGCCTTCTAATAACTCAGCAAATATTGGTCAGAATGGTCCAATTTTTTTAATATAGTCTTATATTCCCAGTCTAATCCTATCCTATAATTTTTACATTTCTACGTGCCGTATATTTTTAGATCTCGATAACCATTTTTAAACTGAAAACGATGGTGTTTGTTCCTGATAATGAGATCTAGGAAACGGGCTGGGAGATTTTATTAAAACTTATATATAATATGAATCTCTTTAAGATAGAGGGAATAAGACTTGCCTTGTTTCTAGGAAAACTCTTGTTTGTTATATATTGATCTTGGAAAATTGGACTATATTAGCTCGTGGATTACATGTTATTCTATGGGTTAGCAGACGGAGACACTGCAAAAAGGCAAATGTAGTTATGGTCATAGTTAAAACACCCGCATCGAAGCAATAAATGTTTTTTAAACTACAAAAACATCTTATCATGTGCTTTAAAACATTCAATAAATATATACTAAATCAAATTTCTATTTATTTTGCCTTTATTTTTCGTAAGAAGAAAATATTACGTTTCTTACATTGGATATTTTTGCATTTTGTGGAAAAAATATTTTGAATCCTTTTTTAAAATAGGAAAATATTTTTTAATTATACATATTCAATATACTTTCGACTTATGATTTTTTTTTAAAGTTTACAAACAAAAATTATTTTTAATAATTTGTCCATGTATTCATACGCCTTTGGATAGTTTTGTTTTGAATCGTAATCGAATTCGCTGGCGGTAAGCTTTGTACTTGGCACTTGTTGTTTTTAGCATGTATGTTGTGTAATTTGCGAAATAATGGTTATTATGGTAATATAGGTATTGTGTTATTTGGAGAAACTGAAAGGCCCCCTTTTTTGGATAAAATAATATCGTGAATCCAAGTACACGAATCAAAACAAATTGATTCGTGCTGTATGTTGGCATGAAATATTCAATTTCAGGAGACGAACGTGAAGCTAAACCATCTATAATGAAAACGAAAGGTAAATAAATATTTTTTGGCACTCATTATTAAAGTATTATTTAAAAAGTATAAGTGATGTATACATTAGTTAGCATGTTGATTTGATTTCAAACCAACATAAACTATCACAGAATGTGTAAACTATTGCTAAATTTTGGTAAACAAACAATATTTATAATTGACCAATAGTTTAACCAAGTGCTTGTGAATTCTAAAATTCTCAAAATAGATTGTTTTTAAGTTTATAGATGTCCTTATTATATGAATTAACAATAATTATATGAATTATTTAACAATACTAAGTTTTAAAGTGTTGTAAAAATTGTGCTTTTTTATTTCATTTATTAATTTCTGTGATTAATAACCCAGGATGTTAATTTTTAGATTAAAATTGCTTGAATATGTTATTCAAAATTCATTTATTACTTTTTCTTATGCATTTTTGTCGCTATTAATTTTCATTTTGAAACTGTGCCTTTTTAGCTTAGCTTAATGGCCAGTAAATCCAGGTTTTAAACAATTTTTAAAATAAGTAAGTGCACTTATTATTGGAAATTGTGAACAAACTAGTATTTATCAACAAATTACAGCAGTATTTTGATAATTCAAAAGAAAGTAATGAAGTTAATTTGTTCTTACATGCATTAGTGACTGTGGCTATAAAGATTTCAGAGATTTAAAAACAAATTAGTTGCACTCATTGTTTTTTTTCTTCATGTACACACAGTGCTTGTACAACATGCATTAGTGATTGCATTTTTAATTAATTTTGTGTATTTTACGGATTGTTGCACAGCAATTTTGCTGCAGCCTGAGTGTTTTGTTTTTGTTTTGTTTTCATGTGCTCTAAGTGCTATACATGCAGTAGTTGGACTGCTTTAACGAGTTTTATTTTAGCGAGTGAGAGTTTTAGGCCCTTTTTTTTCTAATATAAACGTTATTGTTTTAATGTATTTGTTTCACAATATTGTCACTGGATTTTTTTAGTTCAGGTATCACTCATTTCTTCCAGATATTGGGAATCTGCATGTTACCGCATAGTTTGCTGCATCTGTTAATTTTTGTTGTTTGTTTTCATATGGGCATAGTGCTCATACATTTGCTATTGACTGCGGCTTTGAGAAATTTCATGTGTTTTAGAGACCATTGCATAAGTTTGCTGCATCCAGTAATTTGACATGCACCCAGCTCTCATTATCCATTAGTGACTGTAGCTTTAACATGTTTCATGCATCCTATTATTTCATTAATAATTTCGAAATTCCATGTTTATATTTTAAAATGTTATTTAGCAGTTGCCACGGAGGTACTACAGCGCATCATTGTAGTCTGCATTAGACGCTGTTCAAAATAGAATTTTTTTTTTCTTTTTTTCTTCCTAAGAGTCTGATGATTTAAATCCAAGCGTGAAAATTTTTTTCTCAGATCACAAACCAAATACAAAAGTATTGTAATAGTTAATATTACGTTATAGAAATCAATAATCAAAATATAAAAGCATTAGCTTTACAGCTTAGAACATAGCGTTATTAATAAACTGCATTTATAAATTGGACATCTAAAATGGAAAATCTTAATATATTTTTATAATGTTAGAATTTACAAGCAATAAAAGTTGGGCAAGCAAATAATTCTTAACCAAATATTAATGATAACATTGGTTTAAAAAGAAATAACTTATACTTCTATGCTTTAATAATGAGTTTCATAAAATATAAATTTACCCCCTTTTTTTTCTATAGATGTTTTAATTTCATATTCATTGTCTCGAAATTGAAGTATTTCTTTCTAACATTCTTTTACAAAAATGTTTGATAATTAACGCTTTTTTTATTTAAAAAAAAAAAGGCCTTGTTTCTACTAATGAACACAAAATCCTCAAATAACTTTGAATCCATTATTTAAATAAATTGCATAACATACCTAAGAAGAAAACAAGATTAAATTTAATACAAGAAATTAAAAATTTTTAATTCAAATAATGTAAAGTTACTAACACACTAACAAATAAATATTTTAAAATACTAACAGCTAATAATGAGCGATAAATAATTACATTTTTTAGTTTTGTCATTTCTAAAATGTAATTGTTTAAATTCTATTTGAGTTGAACCTCATCCAAACCCTAAGAAATATTCTATCAAACCTTAATTCAATCTGAAAAAAAAAAAAAAAAAAAAAAAAAAAATCTGACAATACACATTGACAAGCATAGTTGTATAATATAGACGCACACCATGTGCAGAAAATTTTATGAAGAAACAATTTTTATTTATTTATTTCGACAAAGAATTGCATTAAAAAAAAAAAGTGTATCTCAACAAAGAATCATGTAAAAAACCCCAACATTTCGAGAAAATACCACACGAAAAACATGAATTTCGTCCAAAGACCGCAAAAAAAAAAAAAATGTTAATTCAATCCATGAATCGCATAAAAAATACAAATTCCATGAATCGCTAAAAAAAGAAAGCAAATTGCATAAAAAATGGGAATTATGTCCGCAAATTGCTTAAAATGTGAATTACGTCCATGAATCATGTAAAAAAGCGAGAATTATATTCATAAAGTGTATGAAAAACGCAAATTACGTCTATGAATCGTGTAGTAAAACATGAATTATGTTCATAAATCGCTCAAAAAACACTAATTTTGGTGGCAGAAATCTGAAACGGAAATTACCTCTATAAAACGCATAAAAATAGCGACTTGCATTCATGAATTGCATAAAAAATGCAAATTACATCCATGAATTGCATAAAAACGTGAATTACATTCATAAATCACTCAAAAAATGCGAATCACTTCCATGAATTGTGCAAAAAAACACGAATAACGTTCAGAAATTGCAAAAAATGCGAATTACGTCCAAGAATTGGTAAAAAAAAGCGAATTACATTCATAAATCCTATAAAAACACAAATAATGTCAATAAATCGATCAAAAAACACAAATAGAAAGCTCAAAAGATGCAAATTAGGTCTATGAATCGCATAAGTATAGCAAATTACGTCCATAAATCATGTAAAATGTAAATTACATTCATTAATCGCATAAAAATCTCGAATTATGTCCATGAATCACTCAAAAAAGGCGAATTGCATAAAAAACATGAACTGGGTTCACAAATCGCTCAAAACGTGAATTACGTGCATGAATTGTTTAAAAAAGTGAGAATTACGTTCAGAAATTGTATGAAAAACACAAATTATGTCTATGAATCGTGTAGTAAAACGGGAATTATGTTCATAAATCGCTCAAAAAACACAAATTTTGGCAGCAGAAAGCTGAAACGCAAATTACATTCATAAATCACTCAAAAAATGCAACTCGCTTCCATGAATCGTGCAAAAAAATACTAATAACATTCATAAATTACAAAAAATGCGAATTAGGTCCAGCAATTGGTAAAAAAAGCGAATTACATTCATAAATCCTATAAAAACACAAAAAACGTCAATAAATCGATCACAAAACGCAAATTTCGTCGAGAGAAAGCTTAAATGAAAATTATGTCTACAAATCGCATAAATATAGCAAATTACACCCATAAATCATGTAAAATGTAAATTACATTCATTAATCGCATAAAAATCGCAAATTATGTCCATGAATCTCATAAAAAACGCGAATTGGGTCCACAAATCGCTCAAAACGTGAATTACGTCCATGAATTGTTTAAAAAACTGAAAATTACGTTCAGAAATTGTATGAAAAACACAAATTATGCCTATGAATTGTGTAGTAAAATGGGAATTGTGTTCATAAATAACTCAAAAAACACGAATTTTGGCAGCAGAAAGCTGAAACCCAAATTACGTCTATAAATCGCATAAAAATAGCGAAGAGTGTTTTGCATTCATGAATCGCTCAAAAAACACAAATTACGTCCATGAAACGCATAAAAACGTGAATTACATTCATAAATCACTCAAAAAATGCTAATCACTTCCATGAATCATGCAAAAAAACACTAAGAATGTTCATAAATTACAAAAAATGCGAATTACATCCAAGAATTGGTAAAAAAAGCAAATTACATTCATAAATCCTATAAAAACACAAATAACGTCAATAAATCGATCAAAAAACGCAAATTTTGTCGATAGAAAGCTCAAAAGATGCAAATTATGTCTATGAATCGCATAAGTATAGCAAATCATGTCCATAAATCATGTAAATTGTAAATTACATTCATTAATCGCATAAAAATCATGAAATATGTCCATGAATCGCTCAAAAAAAGCGAATTGCATAAAAAATGTGAATTATATCCACAAAACGTGAATTACATCCATGATTTGTCTAAAAAAGTGAGAATTATGTTCATAAATTGTATGAAAAATGCAAATTACGTCTATTATTTGTGTAGTAAAATGGGAATTATGTTCATAAATCGCTCAAAAAATACGAATTTTAGCAGCAGAAAGCTAAAATGCAAATCACGTCTATAAATCGCATAAAAATAGGGAATAGCATTTTGCATTCATGATTTGCATAAAAAACGCGAATTACATCTATGAATCGCTCATAAAATGCAAATTACATCCATGAATTGCATAAAAATGTGAATTATGTTCATAAATCACTCAAAAAATGTGAATCACTTCCATGCATCGTGCAAAAAAACATGAATAACATTCATAAATTGCAAAAAGTTGTGTAAAAGTGTTACGTCCAAGAGTTGTGTGAAAAAAGCGAATTACATTCATAAATCCTATAAAAACACAAATAACGTCAATAAATTGATCAAAAAACACAAATTTCGTCGACAGAAAGCTGAAAAAACATAAATTATGTCTATGAATTGCATAAAAATAGCAAATTACGTCCGTAAATCATGTAAAATGTAAATTACATTCATTAATCACATAAAAATTGCGAATTATGTCCATAAATTGCTCAAAAATGCAAGTTACATTCATAAATCGCATAAAAAACACTAATGATGACCATGAATTGCGCAAAAAATGCGAATTACACCCAACATTAAATTAATTTGCGGAAAGCTTTTGGTTTTATACAAGTCTGCCAACAAGAACCTACAAGTTATCCTGAAACCCATTCTAAACCAACAAAAATTTAATGGAAAGATAAATTTGTCCAAGATAGACAAAATAATTTCCATTGACATACATTGACCAGAATCGAAAAATTCCTATTGAAATCTATCCTATACACTCCAAAACCAGAAAGAAAAAAATCCCTCCAAGAGTAACTCAATCTATCTGCTGCAAAATAAAAAACATTGAAATGCAACTGAACAAGAACCTGAAAATTACATTTGAAATCAAACCGAAACCAGATTCAACCCCCCCCCCCAAAAAAAAAACCAACCATATCTCGATTTGGGAAAGAAAACTTAATTTCCATAGATACGCGTGGTCAGAAATCTGGAAATTCTAATTAGTCTATGGGTTAGCAAACCTTAATTCAATCTGAAAAAAAAAAAAAAAAAAAAAAATCTGACAAGCAGAGTTGTATAATATAGACGCACGCCATGTGCAGAAAATTTTATGAAGAAACAATTTTTATTTATTTATTTCGACAAATTGCGTAAAAAAAAAGTATCTCAACAAAGAATCATGTAAAAAAACCCAACATTTCGACAAAATACCACGTGAAAAACGTGAATTTCGTCCAAAGACCACAATAAAAACATTAATTAAATCCATGAATCGCATAAAAAATACAAATTCCATGGATGAATCGCATAAAAAATGTGAATTAAATGCATGAATCGCATAAAAAATGTGAACTACATCCATGAATCGCTAAAAAAATAGCAAATTGCATAAAAAATGGGAATTACGTCCACAAATTGTTTAAAATGTGAATTACGTCCATGAATCATGTAAAAAAGCAAGCATTATATTCATAAATTGTATGAAAAACGCAAATTACGTCTATGAATCATGTAGTAAAACATGAATTATGTTCATAAATTGCTCAAAAAACACGAATTTTGGCAGCAGAAATCTGAAACGGAAATTACCTCTATAAAATGCATAAAAATACCGAATTGCATAAAAAATGTGAATTACGTTCATGAATCGCTCAAAAAACGCAAATTACATCCATGAATTGCATAAAAACGTGAATTACGTTCATAAATCACTCAAAAAATGCGAATCACTTCCATGAATTGTGCAAAAAACACGAATAATGTTCATAAATTGCAAAAAATGCAAATTACGTCCCAGAATTGGTAAAAAAAGCGAATTACATTCATAAATCCTATAAAAACACAAATAATGTCAATAAATCGATCAAAAAACACAAATAGAAAGCTCAAAAGATGCAAATTAGGTCTATGAATCGCATAAGTATAGCAAATTACGTCCATAAATCATGTAAAATGTAAATTACATTCATTAATCGCATAAAAATCTCGAATTATGTCCATGAATCACTCAAAAAAGGCGAATTGCATAAAAAACGTAAATTGGGTCCACAAATTGCTCAAAACGGGAATTACGTCCATGAATTGTTTAAAAAAGTGAGAATTACGTTCAGAAATTGTATGAAAAACACAAATTATGTCTATGAATCGTGTAGTAAATCGGGAATTATGTTCATAAATCGCTCAAAAAACACTAATTTTGGCAGCAGAAAGCTGAAACGCAAATTACGTTCATATATCACTCATAAAATGCAAATCACTTCCATGAATCATGCAAAAAAATACTAATGACATTCATAAATTACAAAAAATGCGAATTAAGTCCAACAATTGGTAAAAAAAGCGAATTACATTCATAAATCCTATAAAAACACAAATAACATCAATAAATCGATCAAAAACATAAATTTCGTTGACAGAAAGCTCAAAAAATGCAAATTATGTCTACGAAATGCATAAATATAGCAAATTACATCTATGAATCATGTAAAATGTAAATTACATTCATTAATCGCATAAAAATCGTGAATTATGTCCATGAATCGCATAGAAAACGCAAATTGGGTCCACAAATCGTCAAAACGTGAATTACGTCCATGAATTGTTTTAAAAAGTGAGAATTACGTTCAGAAATTGTATGAGAAACACAAATTATGTCTATGAATCGTGTAGTAAAACGGAAATTATGTTCATAAATCGCTCAAAAAACACTAATTTTGGCAGCAGAAAGCTGAAACGCAAATTACGTCTATAAATCGCATAAAAATAGCAAATAATGTTTTGCATTCATGAATTGCATAAAAAACGCAAATTACATTCATGAATCGCTCAAAAAACACAAATTACGTCCATGAAACGCATAAAAACGTGAATTACATTCATAAATCACTCAAAAAATGCAAATCACTTCCATGAATCATGCAAAAAAACACTAATAACGTTCATAAATTACAAAAAATGCGAATTACATCCAAGAATTGGTAAAAAAAGCAAATTACATTCATATATCCTATAAAAACATAAATAACGTCAATCAATCGATTAAAAAAACACAAATTTCATCAACAGAAAGCTGAAAAAACGCAAATTATGTCTATGAATTGCATAAAAATAGCAAATTACGTCCATAAATCATGTAAAATGTAAATTACATTCATTAATCGCATAAAAATTGCGAATTATGTCCATAAATTGCTCAAAAATGCAAATTACATTCATAAATCGCATAAAAAACACGAATGATGACCATGAATTGCGCAAAAAATTCGAATTACACCCAACATTAAATTAATTTGCAGAAAGTTTTTGGTTTTATACAAGTGTGCCAACAAGAACCTACAAGTTATCCTGAAACCCATTCTAAACCAACAAAAATTTAATGGAAAGATAAATTTGTCCAAGAAAGACAAAATAATTTCCATTGACATACACTGACCAGAATCAAAAAATTCCTATTGAAATCTATCCTATACAATCCAAAACCAGAAAGAAAAAAATCCCTCCAAGAGTAACTCAATCTATCTGCTGCAAAATAAAATACATTGAAATGCGACTGAACAAGAACCTGAAAATTACATTTGAAGTCAAACCGAAACCAGATTCAACCCCCCCCCAAAAAAAAAAAAAAAAAAATTATCTGACCATATCTCGATTTGGGAAAGAAAACTTAATTTCCATAGATATGCGTGATCAGAAATCTGGAAATTACAATTAGTCTATCTTAAACCTAATCTGAACCTGAAAAAGGAAATTCCATATAACCGGAGCCCAGTATCTATACAGGACAAAATATTTTCCATTAAAGCACAACCTGACCAGAACTTGAAAATTCCATTTGAATTGAACCTGATTGAAACCTGAAAAAAATTTCCATCGAACCTTAACCTAATCCGAAAAAGAGAAAATTATTTCTGCCGATACACATTGACAAGAGTCTGAAAGTTAACATGAAACCTAATCCAAACCCGAAAAGGAAAAAACAATGGAAACACAAGTCTGTCCAAGAAAGACCAAATCATTTCTGTCCACATACACCGATAAGAATTTCAATTGAAATCTATCCTAAACCCAGTTCAAACACTACCCCCCCCCCAAAAAAAAAAAAAAAATCCAATTGTAACCCAATTTATCTGCGACAAAATAATATACTTGAAATGCAACTCAACAAGAACCTGAAAATTCCATTTGAAGTCAATCTGAAACCAGATTCAATCCCCCCCCCCAAAAAAAAAATATTTAATCAAATCAAGATTTTAGAAAAAAAAGGAACAATTTATGTCGATATGTATTGACCAGATCATGGAAATTCCAATAGAAGTCTATCTCAAACCCGATCCGAATAACCTGAAACTCAATCCAATCCCCCCCCCCAAAAAAAAAAGTAAAATAAAAAAATTAGGAAATAAAAATCTGTTCAAGAAAGACAAAATAATTTCCGTCCCCATCCACTGACCAGAATTGAAAACTAGTACTTGAAATGCAACTCGGCAAGAACCTGAAAATTCCAATTCAAGTCAAACTGAATCAAAATTCAAACCCGAAAAAAAAAAAAAAAAAAAAAAAAAAATTTAACCAAATCAAGATTTTTAGAAAAAAAAATTATGTAAATAGGTACAGACTAGAGCATGGAAATTTTAATAAAATCTTAAACCCGATACAAACTCCCCCCCCCCCCTTACATAACTAACAAGAAGCCTTGATGACCCCACAAAACATAACTAACAGGAACGAAGAGTCATGCATACTGCATCGATTATGATGCATTTTCTGACTCATTCTGAATATTGTAAACTTATTGTCATTCATGTACAATAATTTTACCATTCTGTGCAAAAAAACAAAGCATAATTAACGAGAGTAAAAAATTTTCCATTAAACATGTTTATGTACTTTCCATTTTATTCTGAATGCTTTAAACCTATCAGTTTCATCTTTGTACAGTAATCTTCCCATCCAAATCTCCCCCCCCCTGTTAGTTTATATATGTTTTGTGCAAACAGCAAAACATAAATAAACTAACAAGAATGAAAAGTTACACATACAGTATAGATTATGAAACACTTTCCAACACATTTTCATTATTGTAAGCCTATCATTTTAATCCATTTGCAGTAATTTTACCACTCTATATAAAGAACAAATCATAATTAACAAGAAAGAAAAACCTGTGTGCAACATAGATTATGAAACACTTTCCAGCATATTCTGAATATTGTAACGGATATAGTCTTAATCAATCTGCAATATTACCAACCTATACAAAGGTTGAAACATAATTAACAAGAATCATGCACTCAGCATAGATAATGAAATACTTTCCAGCACATTCTGAATATTGTATTCCTGATCATTATCCATCTGCAGTATATGTATCATCATGTGTAAAGAATAAACATAGTTAACTAGAATGAGAAATGATACATACAGCATAGATTATGAAATCCTTTCTTAGAAATACAGTGCTGAATGTACATTACTTTCTTATCTTATACTAACGTACTTTACTACAGAGTTGTTTTTAACGAAATCAAGTAGCACAGCATATATTAATAATAAAATATGAAATATCTTTTTTTAAGTGGGTGGGGGAGGGGTAATTAAAGGTGATCAGAAATCATGAATATGAATTCTTTGCATTAGTCTTTAATTTTTTGTTTTTATCTTTTTATTATTAACCTAAAAAAAGCACTGATATCAGTACAAAAAACCCTGAACGGGTTAAAAGCTTGTGACGCAGCACTTTATCTTATATATCTAAGAATTTTAAATTTGGGACTTAAAACTAATGATATCAAAATTTATGTGACGCTATGCTATTAATTAATATATACATATATTAAAATTTAATTCATTAAGGTTTTATCAATTACATCTTTCATAAATTCAAAATATGAATCTTAAAAGATATGATATCAAAATTTAAGTGACGCCTTGACGAGGCTTTAAACAATGTTTTAAAATTCCATTTATTTATTTATTGTCTAAATACATTTTCATATCTAAACAATACTTTTCATTTTCCAATACACTGTTAAATACATCACTTTCACTGAATATATATAATGCACTGAAATGTATTTATTTGAATAAATAGATTTATCTTTTGGGCTACGCTATCCAAAATCAAAAATAACGTTTGAATAAATATTTTTTGCGTCATTGTATCCAAAGTAAGTTAAATAGATGCAAATAGATACAATGACGCAAAAAATATGTATTCAAATGTTATTTTTGATTTTGGATAGCGTAGCCCAAAAGATAAATCTATTTATTCAAATAAATACATTTCAGTGCATTATATATATTCAGTGAAAGTGATGTATTTAACAGTGTATTGGAAAATGAAAAGTATTGTTTAGATATGAAAATGTATTTAGACAATAAATAAATAAATGGAATTTTAAAACATTGTTTAAAGCCTCGTCAAGGCGTCACTTAAATTTTGATATCATATCTTTTAAGATTCATATTTTGAATTTATGAAAGATGTAATTGATAAAACCTTAATGAATTAAATTTTAATATATGTATATATTAATTAATAGCATAGCGTCACATAAATTTTGATATCATTAGTTTTAAGTCCCAAATTTAAAATTCTTAGATATATAAGATAAAGTGCTGCGTCACAAGCTTTTAACCCGTTCAGGGTTTTTTGTACTGATGTTATATACTCAAAATTTATTTTACCAAATCCTTCTATACTGCAAAAAAAAAGTAAATCTAATGTTTTACAAACTTTGATCTGTGCAATTTTAATTACAAGATTTATGTTTTAGATCTTTCATTATTATTTATTATTATTTGAAGGGCATAACCTCCCTATCCCTTTTCTTGTATAAAATTAAAACTAGTCCTTGGGGGCCACTGTAATACTTGCCCATCATAAATATGCACAATGTAATATATGAAAATAACACATGCGGAAAGTATTTATAAAACGCATTGCAATTGCAAAAAAAATTAAATGGATATTTAAATATTTTTAATATACATACTAATGCTCTATTAATGAATTGCTGATGAGCCAATTTCGACAAATTATATAAAACAGCAAACTACTCAATTAGTACCTAATTGCATAAAAGAGAGATTCTTATAACTTCAAAAATAATAATCAAACTAACAGTTTACTGCGTCGGATTTAGCGTCTCATTTCCAATTAAAATATATCTTTGAATTGAAATTCGAATGAAATACAGGGTCATGAAAAATCAAAGGATGTGGAAAACAGGATTAGAAATATCGCAGCAACTAACAATCCAATCAACTTCATTCTAGATGCAAAATTTGTGTAATTTTATTTTCTTTTACATCCACTCCTTAAAATTAAAAAAAAAATTCGAAAATTTTTATACACCTTTCATTAGAATGAATTTTTTAAAAGTCCGAAAAAAATAGTTTTGGATAATCGAGGCTACTGATATTCAACATTCGTTCATATTTTTCAATCCTAAGTACTTACAAAATTTCAAGTCATCTCAATGTGTTTAGGAGATAGAGCATTTACAGACAGACGGAAGGCAATTTTTTTTTTTCAAAAAATGTTTTTCAGAATCTAATATCTAAAATGGCAAATCCGTAATTTTTTTTTCAAATTTTCAAAAAGATTGCAAGACTTACCTTATATTACATATGATGGGTAAGTAAGCTAGTTGGATGTGCCAATCCCGAAATTTTCTTCTATCTCATTCGCACAATTTAATATTTCAAAATTTAGTTACACGTGTTAATACTATTAATTCCTTACTATACAAACTATGATTTTCATCTTAAATTTTTGCTTCAGTCATTTAATCGGAGTTAAAACGAGTTTCCGTCTCTGCACGAGCTGATAAACAGCAGGACGATAGGCAGATTTTAATTTAAATTCAGAAAAGATGTACTCTTCATACAAAAAAAGAAAAAAAAATTAGTGCTGCTTTATGCATAACTTTAAACAGTTTTTGATGGTGACAATAAAAATTGCACAGACATTGCGATTATAACACCTCCTTCCAGTGGATTTTTTTTTCAAATTTAGGGAGGGTCTGCTGACCATAGCCAAACACTTATACAAAAAATTTCATTCAGTTCTATGCATAAATTCATACTCTATTAGTCGGGACATTATTGAAAATTTCACAAAAATCTTTATTGCAGGGTCCCCTTCTGGCGGAATATTTCAAAATTGAAGGAGAACCTACTTGTCACAACTACAAATATTCATAAAAAATTCAGTTCATTCTCTTACATATCTTTATAAACTTTTTAATGGTAGACAGACATTTTGTAAAAAAAAAAAAAAAAATGTTTTTTGGAATCTCTGATCCCTAAAACATATAAATCTGTCGAAAAAAATTTCGATTACAATACTTTCTCCAACTGAAAGTAGAGGTTAAAAAAAAAAAAAAGACGAGGGGTCTTTATTTCTCTTTTTTTTAAATGCTCTGCACTGAAATGTAACTCCCTCCCTTTTTTAAAAAAAATCACTGTATTTGGCAGGCAAAAGTAAAATAAAAATAAATGGTAAATAAACACAAGATTTGTGTGTGTGTGTGTGTGTGTTGTAAAAATAAAAATAAAAGAAAATAATTTTCTGTAATTTTATTTGTTTTAACACAAAATTTAATTTAAATGTAAAGAAAAGAAATATAATAATAAATTTAAATGCTTAAAAGAAATTTATAACAAATAAATACTACTAAATATTATTAAATAATTAATAACATTCTTTTTACTTACTTCAAGAGCAAGTTCCTGCATAAGATTTTCATAACAGTCAAGTTTTTTTTAACCATTCTTTGGTCCATATCGACCTTTTTTCTTTTCTTTCTTCTGCAGAAAAACAAATGCTTTGACAATGCTAAGATTGTAGCAATAGCAGCTCTTTTTCTTGCGTTTTGCAGAAGATCCATAATGTACGAGATAATATTGAACAAGAAAAAAAAGGTAAACAAATGGTACGGCGATCGTCTGCTTGGCTTCTTGGCTGCTTAAATAGCGATGAATATATCAGTACGGCAACGGGTTCCGCTCTCGTTTCTGGCAACCCTCGCTTCCAACTCTAGTGGGAGGAGTTTGACGCGGCGTTTTTTTTTTTGACGCCTCAAATGTGCGTGTAATAGCACTTTAAGTTTCACTGTTGCTCGAAAGAGAAAGTGTAAACTGCAGCAGACGATTTACTGCTTGGGAGAAGAAACGAAACTTTTTTTTATTTTTTTTTAATTCATTTATTTATTGAAATAAAAGTGTCTGATTTGGGATCAGTTACAGTTTTCTGAGACTGGGGAAAATGTACGTTTGTGGCATATACACTAGAGACGCGAAAAAAAGTTACTGGTACTGAGGATCATTAAAATTTTCAAATTAGTGGTCCGTTTAAAAACGTTATACGATCTCAGAGCAACGGACCATCAAGGAGTTGAATGTTGGTATGCTTAGTGTTCATGTATAAAATGCACTTTTTTCGCTCTACTCCTGTTGACTAAAGCGTTCAAAAGGATGTTATTTTAACACCCCAGCTTTTGGAATATAATGCGGACGCCTATTATTATTTTAAAATGTAAAAAAAGAAGTAAATTAACTTCTTCAGCACTAATAATTTATTTAACGGTAAAACTTATACCTTTTTCCATAAGAATATTCAAAACATTTAAAAAAAGTACAATTTTTTTTCACGTTACATCATATACAAAAATGTCACGAGCATTAAAGGTGAAAGGATAAAAAAATAAAAATAAATAAAGATGGACAATGGATTTAACAATTTCATTCCACAGAAAACATGTTTAAAGGAACCTCAGAAATTCATGCTCATTTCATTTGATAAATACTTGAAATATTTTAAATAATTCATAAAGGGAATTCATAGTAAATAATTCAACCAAATTATGATTCATATTTTAATTATGATCTGTAAGGGGGAATTCATTTTAAATAATTCAACCTTACAGATCATAACATAAAATGGAATTTTTTTAACTGTTCCTCTAAACAAACTACAATTACTACGAAATTCATTTTTAAATGGGGAATGTGGGATAGTACTCATACGTTTATAGTAATCAATCAATTAAAAAAAATTGAAAGCAAAAAAAATCAAATACTTTTTACCAACATTTGTTGACATTTAAAAATTACACCAGATCTTTATATTCTTATAAAAAAAAGAAAAAAAACAATCAGAATTCAGAACATCTTGAAACTATGTAATAACTACAGGTAATAATAATGACATTTTCAAATAAAGATATTTTCTTTTCATAGATTTCTGATGAGAATAACGTAATTGTAAAACACTTTTCAGTTACCTTCATTTAAATTTTCAAACCACATCAGACTTTTTAAAATACAATCAGTGTATCAAACACATTTAATTATATCTTATTTTCAACATTATGGGGAATTCGAGTTAATACCCCTTTCAAAACAGTATTTCCGAAATAAACTCCTCAGTAATGATATTGCCCGTGGACGACACTAAACAACATACTTTAAATTAATTTAAATATTTCTAGAATGGTTAAAATTATTTCTGAATATTTTTAATAAATGTGTGCATATCATAAGCGTCGATATATAGACTGATATATTATTGGAGATGTGTTATAGAAATTTTAAGCTGATTTTTGTAGCCACATGTAACATTTCTTTCAGGACGAAAGAGCTTCAAATTTTATGATAAAGTCAGTTTTAAAATCAGAGAACTTCACTGTCAGAAATTACTTGTAACAAGTTTTCTGACTTAAATATTCTCAATAGCTAACAGGCTCAATCTCACAGACTTATAAATCTATGTTACGTAAAAAAAAATAATAATAAAAAAAAATGCAAAAGCTTTGTGATAACATAAAAGATAAAGTCTGATAAAAAAATGGGATTTCTCAGAAATGATTTTGAAACTCCCCATTTGCTGATTTGCTAATTCAAATCGGCAAAAATTTTGTTGGCAGACTTTTCATTTTAGTTTCTATAATGATTGGAACAAAATACTATTTTAATAGTACTATATGCAAAACTTCCCAAATAAAATACATATACAAATTAATTATTCGCCATTAGCACATTATGAAAGTAAAAATTAACAGATTGCTCTTTGGAGATTTTTTTTGGTACATATTTCGCACAAGTTTTCTCAATAACTAAAAAGATGTTTCCTTAAAAACTCTTTGAACAGAAATTAGTGTTGAATATGTCACACAAAACCTTTCTCTCTAATCTGCATTAAAAAGGTTTGCTTAACATATATTTCCATGAGAATTTTTTCGTGCATATCTCACATTCAAAAGCTTTCTTATCAGTATGAACCAGATGTCGGCTTAAATGAAACTTCCAAGAGAATTTCTCGTTTCATGTCTCACACACAAACGGCTTCTCACAAGTATGAATTAATAGATGCTTTCCTAAATCAGTCTTTCGTGAAAAATTCTTGTTGCATATTTCACACGCAAAAGGTTTTTTCACCAGTATGGATTAATAGATGCCTGCTTAAATTACCTTTTTCAGAAAATTTCTTATTACAGATTTCACACACAAAAGTTTTTACACCAGTATGAATCAACAGATGTCTGCTTAAACCACTCTTTCGTGAGAATTTCTTGCTGCAGATTTCACAGACAAAGGGTTTCTCACCAGTATGAATTAACAGATGCCTGCTTAAAGTACCTTTTTCAGAAAATTTCCTGTTGCATATCTCACACACAAAAGGTTTGCCACCAGTGTGAATTAAGAGATGTGTTCTTAAATTACACTTATAAGAGAATTTCTTGTTGCATACTTCACATACAAATTGTTTCTCGCCAGTATGAATTTATAGATGCCTGCTTAACACACTCTTTTGAGAGAATATTTTACTGCATATTTCACATACAAATTGTTTCTCGCCACTATGAATTAATAGATGTGTGCTTAAATGGCTCTTTTGGGAGAATTTCTTGTTGCATATGTTACAAAGAAAAGGTTTCTCACCAGTATGATTTAATAGATGACTGCTTAAACGGGAAATCCGAGAAAATTTCTTGTTGCATATTTCACATAAAAAATATTTCTCACCTGTATGAATTAACAGATGTCTGCCTAAATTACTCTTTTGAGATAATTTCTTGTTACATATCTCACACACAAAAAGTTTGACACCAGTATGAACTATCAGATGCTTACTTAAACTACCCTTTTCAGCGAATTTCTTACCGCATATCTCACATCCAAATGGTTTCTCACCAGTATGAATTAAGAGGTGTCTGCTTAAATCATATTTTCTCGAAAATCCTTTACTGCATACCTCACAAGCAAACAGTTTTCTTTGCTGTGAGTCAGAACCCACTTTTCCTAAAGCTTCCTGTAACGAAATAGATTGCTGCATATTTCGCACTTTAAAGACAGTTTTGAGTGATGTGATGTGCATCTACATTCATGGCTTTTTGCATCTGCAATAAATTTAAGTAACACAATGTAAGTAACACAACAACTTTTAAAATTCATGAAAAAAAATAAATAAAATAAACGCATTATGAAATGTTAAATTAACGCAGAAATCTGAATTAAAATAGACTTCAAATACCTGATGCTTGGAGGAACACTGAAGCGATAGATTAATTTTCTAATTGCATACAGATTTAAACTATAATCAAATTTAAAATAAATCAAAGATTTAATTGTCACTATAAAATAAAAAACTTATCATAAAGAAAATATTTTTAATAAAAATTATAAATAAATGTTATAAATGAAGAATAAACCAAATATTTTTGAATAAAGCACAAAGTATTTTTAAAAACATTTATAAATGAGCAAACTTTTGTAGAAAATTTTATAATTTCATATCGTCTATGATGACAATGATAATTGTATAAGCAATGAAAATAAAATATTTTATTTTTACGACAAAGTGAATTATAATATTTAGAAGAATTTAGTGGAAATCCTCCCCAGATTTTAGAAATTTTTAAACTAAGATAAATGACGATTTCAAAAAACATTCTGCATTATTAATGCAATTTACATTATTTTGCACTAATTTAATCATGTTTAAAACCGTATAGAAAAATTGTAAATAAAACAAAGTACATTTTTTTTAAGTTTTCAAATACAGCTGTGGAATGCATTTATAGATCTGTCTAGGCAAATTAGATTATAAAAAGTCCTTCCGGCAGTGCCGGGAGGAAGAGGTAGCTTTCATATACTTATTTATTTATTTTAAATTAAGTTATATAAATTCAACTACACGAAGCTCAAAATAGTGGAACACGATTATATGAGATTAAATGCTAGTTTTTGTCGATACTGAATACTAATAGGAATTTTTAGAAAATAGTCATCTTTTATTCAACCTGGTTTTATTTTAACCCTTTCCGGCACACTGTGCTCGGTCTGGGATACCTAATTTTAATTCCAAACTTGCATATGGCACCAATAAAATTTTAGTAAAAATTTGCTTTTACAATAAAAGCTTAAATTAAGGAATTCAAGATATCTGAAAAATTCGTTAGTGAATTCCGGTGTCAGTCGATAATTTCTCATTTTTCATTAGATTTTGCCCGTGCCGGAAAGGGTTAAGCGATTTATAGGGTCGCCAAATTCCACGATATCCATTTTAAAGCAGCATGATGGATAAAGAAACCAAATGAGCTTGACCGAAATTTTAATTCATGTCAACATGCAAACTCACATCGGAATCGATTAAAATATACGAGTGCTGTCGCGGGCAAATTGACCTTTAAAAAAAAGTGTCACCCACATTAGAAATTAAAACTGCGATATCCCAGGCATTTTTCAAGGTAAAGCAAAGCAAAAAATACTCCGGAATTCATTATTAAGATAAGTAGTTTAGAAAGAACCTTTTTTCAATTTCTAATTTTTTGTTTATACATAATTATACATTTAAAAGGTTTTTGACAAATTTAAATGGTCGCCATTTTGAAACAAGATGGCGGATAAAGTTGGCCTGTGAACTCGATCAAGACAATGGTATGTACCATGAACACAGGGAGTGATATCGAAACCAGATTATAAAAATATGCGTATTAACGCGTGACAAATTTCAGACCGTTTCAAAATATCAATCACATTGGAAATTGAAAGTGCTGAAACTCAGCCTCTTTCAAGATATAGATGAAACAAAAAATGCTCTGGAATCTTTGGATCAAGGTCAAAACACAAAAGAAAAATCTTTTCCAATTTCTTACATTTTTGCATCTAATTTTAAAATTTAAATAAAAAAAATAATATTCCACCATTTTGAAACAAGACGGCGGTTGGAACTGGCCAACGAACTCGGTCCAGGCATCAGTATGTCCTATCTACGCACCAAGTTTCATCCAAATCGGTGTATAAATACGTGTGTTATCACGTGACGAAAACCAGATCATTTCAAAATGTGAGCAACACCAGAAATTTAAAGTACTATAACTCAGACATTTTTTAAGGTACAGACGAAACAAAAAATGCTTTGGAATCTTTATATCAAGGTCAAATGCGTAAAAGAAAAATCTTTTTCAATTTCTCACTTTTTTGCACCTAATTTTAAATTTCAAATTATAATTTTTTTAAATGGCGCCATTTTGAAACAAGATGGCGGATGGAACTGGTTAACGAAGTCGGTCCAGGCTTTATTATGTACTATGTACACACCAAGTTACATCCAAATCGATTTATAGAAATACGAGTGTTATCACGTGCCAAAAATCAGATCGTTTCTAAATGTCAGCCATAAGAAAAATTCAAAGTGCTATAACTCAATCATTTTTTAGAATATAGACAAAGTAAAGAGTGTTCTGAATATGGTGTTTTAAGATCTAACACATAAAATATTTTTCAACTTATAATTTTTTCGCATTTAATTTTAAATTTTAAATTTTTTTAAAAAATTTAAATGGTCGTCATTTTGAAACAAGATGGCGGATGATGCTGGCCAACGAACCCGGTCGAGATATTTGTATATACTATGTACATACCAAGTTTGATACAAATCGGTTCATAAATCCGTTAGTTATAGCATGACAAAAATCAGATCGTTTCAAAATGTCAGCCATAAGAAAAATTCAAAGTGCTATAACTCAATAATTTTTTAAGATATAGACAAAGTAAAAAGTGTTCTGAAATTGGTGTTTTAATATCTAACACATAAAATAAAAATATTTTTCAACTTTTAATTTTTTCGCATTTAATTTTAAATTTTTAAAACTTTTTTAAATGGCCGCCATTTTGGAACAAGATGGCGGATGATGCTGGCTAACGAGCTCGGTTGAGACATTTGTATGTACTATGTACATAGCAAGTTTCATTCAAATCGGTTCATAAATACGTTAGTTATCGCATGACAAAAACCAGATATATATATATATATATATTTATGGTTATATATATATATATATATATATATATATATATATATGTCAACATTTGAACGGAGGGTGGTTTGGGGGTCTGGGGGTCATGATCGGTGAAAATATAACGAAATTTTCCGGAAGTGTTTTCTTCCGGACGGCTGCAATAGGTAGCTTTTTGCTTTTTGTAATGAAAGCTACCTAAATGTGTGAAAATTATGGCCGAAACGTCAGTGAAGGCTCACTTAGGAACACGAATTTTTTTGGTGTCTGTCTGTCAGTCAGTCTGTCTCTTCTGCGATAACTAACGCAAAAAACAGCCGATTGGCTTGAAATTAAGTGGGTATGTTAGTGAGGCACTGGGATTAAGCTGTATAGTTTTTTGTTAGATTTGATTCATTCGTTCAGAAAATATAGAATATTTTATTTTGCGCAATAATGCTTTTCTATGGCAAATCTAATGATTTTCAAATTTTTTTTCCTTGAGAGAAAATGACACATTTCATTAATGGAATTCAATGATAAATGGATACTGAAATTTACCAGTTAAATTATTCGTATTTTTGGAATTTTGTGTATGCATTTGTCAGATTTTTAAAGTTATTACTGCAAATTTTGGAGATTTTTTATAAATGTGTTCCAATAATACAAACTAATTTGGTTTAGAGATTTACTTATTTAAAATTTATTTCATTTTCTTTATTTTCTCTTAATGGTTGCTAAGCAACCATTCATCCTAATCTTTATTATATTTTAATGCTATAAATTTGAAAGCGTGGACGAAAATTTAAATGAAGTGAACATCAAAACTGATGAATTAATTAATGTCTTTGTATCTTTGCGGAAAAATATAACATAGCCCAGAAAAGAATATAGGCTATGTTTTATTAATTTTATTCAAATATTTTCCTTAATAATTCAAAATTTCCTTCTTTTTCATACAGAATCAAGAGCGATTTTTTAGATAAAATTTAACCAATTTCCTTTATCGTTGTCAAAAAAAAAAAAAAAAAAAAAAAAAAAAAAAAAAAAAAAAAATCTGGAATCTGTTTTTTATCTGTTAATCTGTTCTTCTGTATGTTTGTCTGTCTCGTTATAACTGCTACAAAATGCAATCAAAACATTTTTTTTTCCAGAAACAAAATTGTAAAACTCTAGATTACTGAGTTTACACTTACAAAAGTTCCTGATACATCAGATTTAGATGATTGTGGTTGGCAGGTATGTAGAAGTATGAAGATGAAAAATATTTGTCCAAACTGTTACTTATCCTTATAAATCAAAATGTATAAGGAAATGCAAGATATACAATAACCATTAGCACAATTATTAAAAAGTGGCAAATTTAAATTAAGTGAGGCTACGGGGGGTTCGGGGGGGCTGAGCCCCCCTGAAGAAATCTACTATGTTATAATAAAAAAAAACAAAAATAATAGATCATGAAAATTTCAGAATATCCTAACATAACTAAATTTTTAATTTACCGCTTTTGAAGGCTGAAAACTTCTAATTCTTATTTTATTCTTATAAATAATTAAGTACTATGAAAATTTTAAATTACAGTTTCCAATAAGTTGAATATTACCCAAAGTGTGTTTAAAAATATATATATATGTGCAAAGCTGGCGTTGAGGCTCCTGATCTGCAGATTTACTAGTCATTAAAAAAGAGCATCTAGTGCAGGAAAAAATGCAGAACTTCAGGATAGATAGAAAAAATAAATATTTTATTCAGAAACAAATCAATCAAGAAAAGGTTCAGTATTTTTAATAACAATTATCTAAGAATAAAATTTACATTAATGTTCTTGCAATTATGTCTGTTTAGAAGCAGCATAAAAATACTTTTTTAAGAGCAAGATTGTAGAATTTTATATGAAAGTGCAGAAACAGATTTGGAATAAATAATATTGACTTTATATATTGGGTGTATAATCCTTCAAACTGCATTATGTATCTAGTAATTTAAGACACTGTAATATTAAAATACAAGTAGTACTTAAACATCTTATGTTAAAATTTCCTTATACCTCCAGCTCATTAGTAAAGTTGTGACATTTTCATTACTAAATCTCTTCAAAACAGTATCCTTATACACATTATTCAATTAAATATTATATTATTTAATTAAAGTGGATATGTAAAAGAAAATTACACTAATTTATTAGTATATGATTTCTTATTGGATTACTGTTAACATTTCTTTTATAAATTACAAGTACTGCACAGTAAAGTAAAAAGTACTCTCTGCCAGTGCCGGGAAGAGGTATCTTTCATATTTATTGGTTTAATGCTGTAAGTTTTACTTGAAACTAATTTTAAACAAATTTTAAGAAGCTAAAAGGCGACGAACCTGATAAGAGAATATTCCTCAATACAGAATTAAATGAGAATTACACCAAGTTATTCTGCTATATGATATAAGTTGGCATCATTTATGGTTACATTTTTGGTCACCAAATTTGGCGATACTTCGCCAAGTGTCACCACGTTTGATGAAAATTTGAAGTTAACGGATATTAGTCATTGATTTGAGCATTGTGCGGCAATACATGGTGCAAGTGGCCACCATTTTCAAACAAAATGGCGGAAGAAGCTGGCCAACGAACACGGTCGAGACACTGGTATATAGTTTACAATATACTATGCATAAAATCAATCTTATCCAAACCAATTTATAAACAAGAGAGTTACAACATGACGAAATTAAGATTATTTCAAAATGTCAGCAACTCTAGAAATTGAAACTGCTATATCTCAGCCATTTTTTAAGATAAAGACAGAACAAAATATGCTTTGAAGTATTTATATTAAGGTAAAGCTCTCAAGAAAAAATATTTTGCTGTTATTAATTTATTTACACTATTTTTTTAAATAAAAGAAATTAAAATATCCACCATTTTGAAACTAGATGGCGGATGAAACAAGCCAACGAACTCGGTCGAGACATATGCATGTACTAGAGATTAATGATGGGACGAATATTCGGCCACTATTCGGTATTCGGCCCTTTTGCCGAATATTGAAGGCTTGTTGACCGAATAGTTCGGCCGAATACCTGCAGAAGAATACTTAGAGATATCTTGCCAAATATTGCTAAAATCTCGCCGAATAGCGAAGGATATCTTTCCAAATAAATTTAGGATTTAAAGAATGTCAATTCTTGCAATTTTTTTTTCTCTAATCCAAATTGGCTACTTCATTCATGAAGTCCTTCTCATTCGTACTTACAATATATACAGTTATTCAGATACTAAAAAATATATAGCCTTTCTGTATTTCCTATAAAAGTTAGTGATATTTCAGAAAATGCTACCCAAGTTGGAGATTTAATTGTACGGGAAATGTCTTTATTAGAAAATGATTTATTACATTTCAAAAAACAAAGACACTTATAGAAAAAGAGAAAAGAAAAAGAAAAACACTGCCTTATTCTAAAACATTCGAATATTTATTAATATCTGCAAATTCCATGTACATATTATTAAATTTTATTATTAAATTATTATTATTAAATACAGGGCCACACAAAAGTATTCCACTACATAATGCTATACGGGGAAACATTGTTTGGGGCATGTTTTAATTAGGATGAGCGAAGCGAATCCTCCACTAGGCCACTCAAATTACATTTTGTCGTACGCTTTACAAAAAAACTATTCAATATTTTAACTTCAACTTAAACATAAAAATAAATTATGATCTGTAGATTTGCACAATATAATTTTTTTTACAGTAAAACGTTAAAAAATTTATTATTTTAAATAATTTATTTTACATGCATTTCCAATACGGATGCATTTTAGCAAATAAATAAAAAATGAAACGCGTATATTTTCAGAAAAAAATATAAATCATGGAGTAAATAATTATAGATAGAATCATGATTAATTTAATAAATAAAATATGTTTTCATTATTCAGCAAAATCGTTTGCACAGATGACACTTAAACATTTAAAAAAATTGTATTGTGGATTTTTTTTGTAAAGTGGCAACAAAAGAATTGTAAACAAATAAAATTAATTGTTAAATTTGTTATATAAATGAAAAATTTAAAGAATTGAAGCGTGAAGTTGTTGCCTCGATTCAAGCTCTTTATAAATGTTCTAAAGCAAAGTTGGCCGATTCAGAAACGACAAATTGACTTTAACCATTTCTTACTTTATCATTTGGATCTAAAGTAATGTTACGTTCTTATTTGGGGACCAAAAAAGGTTTAGTGAACGGGACTTTAGACTTTGTTACACGTAATAAAGAAAATCACACGCCACCAGACCAGATATCGCGAATAATCATAGATAAATTTGAATACTACAATAATTTAACTTATAAGAATTGGTGCGTACCAATTCCCCCAATAATTAAATTCTAGAAAAATGGAAGCATAAATTGCTCAAGGAAAGAATTTCTTCTGCAGATAGCTTTTGCTATTATAATTCATAAATCCCAAGGTTTAACATTAGATGAAGCAGTTGTAGATATTGAGGATCCGTGTGGCAGAATTTTTTAACTGTGTCTGCGACAAGCCTCATTAACATCAAATTCTGTCTGAAACCGCAATGCAGTATTTTCTTCTAACTGTATATACACATCATATGTTTAGGAAACAGAAAAGACACTGAAAAATGAATATATCACAAATCAGGTATTCTACATATTTTATATATAATATTCTTAACTACTTTTTAAATGCAAATAAAAAAAAGTCCAAAAACCTAAATTTAATAAATCAGCATTAGAAAAATTGTCTAGTATATTTACGTAAGATGAAATTCGCCGTTTTTTCGGATTCTTTGACAAAATTTGCCATTTTTTCTCGATCTTTCGATGAAATTAGTCTTTTTTTCTGCAGCCCATTGACGAAATTTTTATTCTTTCTGCGATTCTTCTACAAAATTTTATTTTTTTTGTGATTCCTCGACGAAATTCGCCGTTTTTTTGCGATTCTACGACGAAATTCGCCGTTTTTTTCGCGATCTACGACGAAATTCGCCGTTTTTTCGCGATTCTACGACGAAATTTGCCGTTTTTTCGGATTCTTTGACAAAATTTGCCAATTTTTCTCTATCTTTCGATGAAATTCGTCTTTTTTTCTGCAGCCCATTGAGGAAATTTTTCTTCTTTCTGCGATTCTTCTACAAAATTTGAATTTTTTTTTGCGATTCCTCGACGAAATTAGTATTTTTTTAGCGATTCGTTGATGAAAATCGACATTTTTCCGCGGTCCTTGGACGGAATTCCCATTTATTTCACGATTCTTTGAAGAATTTACGTCTGTAAAAATTACGCGTCCCATGGAACGTCATAAGAACTATTTTTTGCGTCCGAACTCCAATTTTTCGCGTAATTTAAGCGCTACAGTGCATCCGCGGCATCGCTTATTGCTTTGGTGCGCGCGATCAGACAGGGGAAAGAGAAGGACGGAGGAAAACAAAAACAATTTCAATTTGGCGGCCACTATTTGTTCTCTCGTTTTTGTTTTTCGTGTATTTAGTCCGCTACCCCCCCCCCCCCCAAACACAAAAAAAGGTAAACAATTTTAATGCATATTTGCATTGATCTCAGGAATGATAAAATATACAGCGACGAAAAAGCGGGATTCTGCGGAAAAGTGGCATGTCTGCATATCAGAATTTCCTTGGCGGAAGGGGGGGAGCTTAAGAACCGGTGAAAACCTTGTTTTAAACAGGCTTCCGTCTTAGCAGGTAAAATTTCAATATATTGAATATATATAGATATCGTTTTAGAAATTTTTCTTATGATAATTATTAATTTCTATGCATAAAGCATTTATTTAATGAATGAAAAATTATATTTCTGTTGTTAATTGTACGATTTTGTTCAAATTTTCAACAAGTTGCGATAATAATAAATTAGGTTGTGTACCAAATTTTTATTAAAATATAATAAGTTTTAATAAAATTATTCCCAACGACAAAAAAGCCCACTTGCTAGGAAAAAAAAAAAAAAAAAAAAGCTGATAACGACTTGTGGTTTGTTTATTTAGATCCAAGAACTCGGACACTAATGAGATAAGCTTTTCATTGATAATGTTTAGTAGGAAAAAAGATAATTTCAACAAAAATATTTCATGACTATATGCATTATTTCTATTTAAATATAATCTACTTGACTTCCAACTTAAATGCTTGAACAAAGCATTTAAATAAGCAAAACAAATGGCAGATAGATATCTCATTTTTCTTTACTATTACTCTGTGATGAGTTTTTTATGGATGCCTTAATTTTCAAATAAATTATGTCCCGTACTGTATACTAACAATAAGCAAATATAAATTATGTAACATTTATTCTTTACTGCTTGTAGAATATCAGTTAGAGTTGCAGACTTTTCATCGTCATATCTTGCTCGTTTCACAGCTCGATCATAAGGAAATCTTTTGGGGATATATCTTCATTATTGCAGTATTCTAGTTTCCATTGTTCTTATTATTTTCCAAGATATATTCCTGATCGTGATACTAGTACTCATCAAATTCAAAGCTGATTTGTTCTTTTTTGGAATTAGAATCTTCCACTTTTTTAAATAATTTCCGCTCATACTTTGACCAGGATGGCGTCTTTAAAAATATGTGCTCATTTTTTTTCTTTTCTTTTTTTTACCAATTACACAAAGCATAAAAAACTTTATCCCGGGTCACCATTCTAAGCATGTGTTCTTCACAGAGGCAGCTGCTCATCTTAGCGGCCGCAGCGCCGAAGAAAGCAGGAATGAATTGGCGAGAGAGGCGGGAATTTGACGTCCGGATCAGGGGAGAACTGCTGCGTACTGCCGAAAGAAAAAAAATGTCCGAAAATATTAGACAATTTTTTAAAAATTTTCGTCAGTGCAGACAAAAAGTGTCCGACAATTGCGGACAAAAATGTCCGAAAGTTGCGGACAAATTTTTTAATTGCTTTCATTTGTACAGACAAAAACTGTCTGCAAGATATTTCTGTGTCCGCGACTATGTCGCCGTGTCGCCGAGTTTCTGCCACGGGGTTGAGGATATATAGACACCAGTTGGCTTAAAAACGTACGTAACGTTGTCAAGAGTGAAAATCCTTCAAAATTAAGCATTCAATAGAAATTTTAATTACGAAAAATTCTACAATATCAAAAATTCTGATATTACGCTAATATGTATAAAAACGAAGAAATTAGAAAAAAAAAGTTTTACAGTTAAAAATTCATAGTATCAACGAGAGCAGATTTCAAATGTTTTTTCAGAAAATAGGATTTTGGCGAAGTAACTTTCTTCTAGCTCTCTTCAAATATATTATTCTAAAATAGCTATCAAAGATTACTTAATGTTAATTACAAAGATTGGAAACATGCATATTTCAAACAACTTTAAAAAACACCAGTGGTTACTGGAAATTGTGAAAACATTTTTAAAAGAGCTTTTAATTGAAAATTTAAAAATATTTTGTAAAAGATTGCTTCGAAAATATTTTATTAAGCCAGTCTTACATCATAAATAAAAAATTAAAATGCGCCAAAACGTAAAATAACGTTTTTGTTTAATAAAGATGCAATAATAATATTAAAAAAATATTTTTACTTTCAAATATCTGTTTTATAAAATAATGCTTCGCGAATCCAAACAAAGCATGGCTTTTGCTAGTTATATTCAACTATTTCACATTTTATAAATAAGATATACGTTGCTGAGGTGTAATAAAAATTACTTCCTGCATATTTACAGAAACACAAAGATTTCGACTACTATACTGTATCCGAAGAACTAACTATCTACTATAGCAGCAAGATCTGAATATTTTTAAAACTTCGTTATCGTACGAACGCACCTCATTTGCTACGCTTCAGGTGCAATTTCCAACTTGTTAAAATATGTCATAAGTCAAAAACCAGATCATGGAATATTCTTATAACATTTTAATTCATTAATGTACTATTTTCAGCCAAGTTCAAATTTAGGCAAGACTATGGTTTTTTGCCAAAAGCAACTTTTCCACATGTTTAACTTAAATACAATTCTTTGATGTTGAAATAAAATGATTTGACTTATGCGGTTATCTCTTCTTATTATTTATTTATTTGTATTTTAAATCAGATGAGCAAAAATTGTGTTTTTTAAATGTATTTTAAATTTAGTATTTTATACGGAAAGAATGCATTTTGAATGAGGGTGAAAAGAATAGTATTTGGCGATTAATCACATGTGCCTGGCTAAATGCCTTATTACCATGCATTTAATACTTTTCACAGTAGCTCGCTGTTATGTGGACTTTGGTGCTTTTATAAAAAGTTCAATGCAATTCGAGTTTAAGAAATTGAATTTTTCGACAAATGATGTGATTATGAAAATAGAAATCAAGTATTATACAGTAGGGTGGATCGATTGTCTATGGCGAAAAAAAATTACCATTCATCAAAATCTACCTATGCAGAAAAGATGTTCTATTGTATGGAGATTAAGGGAAAAATAATAAAAAAAATTAATTTTAAAATTTAATACTGCCACAAAAGGGTTGAATTTTCGAAAAAAAAAATGAAAAAAGACAGAATTTTGGTTAGGTTATTTTTGTCAAAAACTAATTATTTTAATAATTTTTAAAATCCAACAATGTGGAAAAGATGTTATATCGCATGGAGGTTAAATAAAAAAGAATAATAAGTAATAAATTCAAAATTTAATACTTCCACAAAAAAGTTGAAAATTCGATAAAATATTGAAAAAATGGAAAAAGATCTAATTTTGGTTAGATTTATTTTTGGTGCAAAATAATCATTTTAATATCAATCAAAACCTACCTTTGCGTAAGAAATATTATATTGAATGGATTTTAAGTAAAAAAAATACATAAATAAATAAATAAATAAAACTAATTTCGAAATTTAATACTCCTGCAAGTGATTTAAAGTTTTGAAAAGCTGGCAGTTCCAGTTTTTTCAGCTCAAATTTGTCTGCTTGTGTATTGTGTAGCTTAGTGTACCTTGAATATTACTGTACCATGGCGTTGTTAAAAAAAAATGAAAAGAGAGAGAGATATGAATTACACCCTATTTGGGTCTAGCTTTGATATGCCAGTAAATATGCTCCCTATTACAAAAAGTTATAAAATTTACATATTGGTATTTAAAAAATAACCGAAGAAAGGAATCGGTCAACATCTATTTATTTCCTGCCAATGAGAAGGAGTTGCTAATAAGTTACTAGTGACCTGTAAATGAGATTCAATCTCAATAACTTACCACAGCAGCATTTTAAGAAAAATTAATCTGTTTAACGACAAATATTGCACTCTTCTTAATTCTTGTAAAACAAAATAAGATATTGAAAGCTACTACAGTCTTTTGGACCATTTCCGAAAATACTGCCTATTTTTTTCAGTTCAATAGATTTGAATATGAATATGAATATTGAGTGTAAACTAAACCGACGTATTGAGAGCAAACTCACTTTTCTGCATCATCAGTTCTCAATGAAAAGCCAAACTGCTGCCGAGCTAGGTGTCACATCATCAGAATATTGGACAGTTTGTGCACTTCCGACCAAGCAGGTGCTGCCATCTTGTCTGGTGCACTTCAAGATGTGGGCATTATCTCACAAACTTATGAATCGAATGCTACTGACAGAAAAAAATCGGCATGACAAAACAAACCAAAGACCACTCCATCGTTTTAGTCATTCTCTTTAGTCATTTATAAAAGATTATGATCATGGCCATTTTCTTTAAACTTTGATGGGTGTAAAGACAGACTACATCACTAGAAAACAACAGAAGAAAAACCATAATAGAAGCAGACTTGAACTTGAAAAAAGAAGTGGGTTCCGAATACATCGGCCACATGTATATAAATTCTGGGAGAGTACCAAACAATTTGAAAACACGACGTACATTTCTTTGTCATGTGTTAACAATAATATACATGTAACAAAGTTGGTTGCGATCGGTTGTGACAGAATATCTGTTAACATAGATGTTAAAGGATGTGTTATTCGATATATGGAACTGATCTTCAAGCGTCCACTACAATGGTTTTTGTGCTAGTTACACACCAATGAGGTTCCACTATGTCATCTTTTTGCAGCGTGGATGGAACCGCGGCTTGGCACAAATGTTTCACTGGTGAAATAGAAAGATTATTCGAAGCATGTTAGAAGCTTTTTGTATTTTCATTTATGTCAGTATATGAATTCTAAAAGCGCGCGAGTGAAATCAAACGGTCTGCTGTAATCCTAATCATTACATTAAAAAAATCTATATTTTCTATTTACTAGCTTTTTGACCTTTTGCGACGAATTGCATAGATTTAATTAAATAGGAAAATGTGTCGAACCTCCACTAACTGACGGATTTAGTAACGACATGATTTCAGAAGCAATATGTAAATGCAGCAATCATTCCAGTGGCAATAACATCTACTATCAATAATATCTATTCACGCAACGCTCATGTTACAAAGCAATAATCAAAAGAGTCACGGAAATATTTTTGCTGTGTATGGACCATACATAAGAGACAATTTTATAAAAATCGAATCGAATTACAAAACCTCATGTCGATTTTCAATACCGTACGTCATTATCGCCAATTGCAATGTTGACGATTTTTCTTGATTTAATACTAATGAAGCTGTTAAATAAGAAACTAAAGTTTTTATCTTGTAATCTATTAAATATCCCCTCATTGTAATAAATGTTAAAAATGTCTAAAATTCATATTTTATTTTACAAGAAAAAAAAGTTGATTTTTTACTGTTAGAACATTCAAATACATAAATTTGAGCCACATTGCGGCAGATTTAAATTTTGAAATAATTTTTTAAATTATTTTTGTCATACTCAGCATATAATATAACATCTTTTATGCATAGGTAGGTTTTGGATAATGTTTTAAACTATTATTTTGAATCAAAAATAATCTAGCCAAAATTAGGTCTTTTTCCACTTTTTTTCAAAATTCAACCTCATTGTGGCAGTAGTAAAATTTTAAATTAATTTTTTTAATTATTTTTCCCTTAATCTCCATCCAAGAGAACATCTTTTCCGCATAGGTAGATTTTGATTAATGGGAATTTTTTTTTCGCCATAGACAATCGATCCACCCTACTGTATAATAGGGTGGAGGTTTTAAAACTGTGAAAAAAAAAAATTCGATCCACCCTATTATACAGTAGGGTGGATCGATTGTCTATGGCGAAAAAAAAATTCCCATTAATCAAAATCTACCTATGCGGAAAAGATGTTCTATTGTACGGAGATTAAGGGAAAAATAATAAAAAAAATTAATTTTAAAATTTAATACTGCCACAAAAGGGTTGAATTTTCGAAAAAATTTGAAAAAAGACCGAATTTTGGTTAGGTTATTTTTGTCAAAAACTAATTATTTTAATAATTTTTAAAAACCAACAATGCGGAAAAGATGTTATATCGTATGAAGGTTAAATATAAAACAATAATAAGTAATAAATTCGAAATTTAATACTGCCACAAAAAAGTTGAAAACTCGATAAAATATTGAAAAAATGGAAAAAGATCTAATTTTGGTTAGATTTATTTTTGACGCAAAATAATCATTTTAATATCAATCAAAGCCTACCTTTGCGTAAGAAATTTTATATTGCATGGATATTAAATAAAAAATAAATAAATAAATAAACTAATTTCGATATTTAATACTGCTGCAAGTGATTTAAAGTTTTGAAAAACTGGCAGTTCCAGTTTTTTCAGTTAGGATTTGTCTGCTTGTGTATTGGTAGCTTAGTGTACCTTGAATATTACTGTACCATGGTGTTGTTAAAATAATTAAAAATTAAAATAAAGAGAGAGAGAGAGAGAGAGAGATGAATTACACCCTATTTGGGTCTGGCTTTGATATGGCAGTAAATATGCTCCCTATTACAAAAAGTTATAAAATTTACATATTGATATTTAAAAAATAACCGAAGGAAGGAATCGGTCAATATCTATTTATTTCTGCCAGTGAGAAAGAGTTGCTAATAAGTTACAAGTGACCTGTAAATGAGATTCAATTTCAATAATTTACCACAGCAGCATTTTAAGAAAAATTAAACTGTTTCACGACAAATATTGCGCTCTTCTTAATTCTTATTAAACAAAATAAGATATTGAAAGCTACCACAGTCTTTTGGACCATTTCCGAAAATACTGCCTATTTTTTCAGTTCAATAGATTTGAATATGAATATGAGTATTGAGTGTAAACTAAACATAAGTATTGGGAGCAAACTCACTTTTCTGCATCATCAGCTATCACTGAAAAGCCAAAATGCTGCCGAGCTAGGTGTCACATCACCTGTAGTGACGAAGATTGGCATCAGCCAGAATATTGGACAGTTTTGGCACTTCCGACCAAGCAGGTACTGCCATCATGTCTGGTGCACTTCAAGATGTGGGCATTATCTCACAAAACTATGAATAGAATGCCATTGACAGAAAAAATCGGCATGACAAAACAAACCAAAGACCACTCCATTGTTTTAGCCATTCTCTTTAGTCTTTTGTAAAAAATTATGATCATAGCCATTTTCTTTAAACTTTGATGAGTGTAAAGACAGACTACATCACTAGAAAACAACAGAAGAAAAATCATAATAGAAGCGGAATTGAGCTTGAAAAAAGAACTTGGTTTCGAATATATCGGCCACATTATATGTAAATTCTGGGAGAGTACCAAACAATTTGAAAACACGACGTACATTTTTTTGTCATGTGTTAACAATAATATACATGTAACAAAGTTGGTTGCGATCGCTTGTGACGGAATATCTGTTAACATAGATGTTAAAGGATGTGTTATTCGAAATATGGAACTGATCTTAAAGCGTCTACTACAATGGTTTTTGTGTTAGTTACACACCAATGAGATTCCACTATGTCATTTTTCTGTGTCATCTTTGTCCAAATAGGGTGTAATTCATCTCTCTCTCTCTCTTTATTTCAATTTTTAATTTTTTTAACAACGCCATGGTACAGTAATATTCAAGGTACACTAAGTTACACAATACACAAGCAGACAAATCCTAACTGAAAAAACTGGAACTGCCAGTTTTTCAAAACTTTAAATCACTTGCAGCAGTATTAAATATCGAAATTAGTTTATTTATTTATTTATTTTTTATTTAATATCCATGCAATATAATATTTCTTACGCAAAGGTAGGTTTTGATTGGTATTAAAATGATTATTTTGCGTCAAAAATAAATCTAACCAAAATTAGATCTTTTTCCATTTTTTCAATATTTTATCGAATTTTCAACTTTTTTGTGGCAGTATTAAATTTCGAATTTATTACTTATTATTGTTTTTTATTTAATCTTCATACGATATAACATCTTTTCCGCATTGTTGGTTTTTAAAAATTATTAAAATAATTAGTTTTTGACAAAAATAACCTAACCAAAATTCGGTCTTTTTTCAATTTTTTTCGAAAATTCAACCCTTTTGTGGCAGTATTAAATTTTAAAATTAATTTTTTTTATTATTTTTTCCTTAATCTCCATCCAAGAGAACATCTTTTCCGCATAGGTAGGTTTTGACACTGTGAAAAAAAAAATTTCGATCCACCCTATTATACAGGTCTATGTATATTTTAAAATGCATCTGCTAACACTAATTAGATAAATTATGTGTATATAATAAGAGATAAATGGCTTTTGATTCTGTACTTTCATGCTAATCTTATAAAGCAGTAAAGTTTGTGTGTTTTTGAAGTGTTATCACTGAAACTACCAAGTCGACTTAAAAAATAATAGAGGTAAAAAATGTTGGTAACATCTTTCCAAAATAGAATATAATTTATGTTGGTACAACAACTTCCATCAATGGAGGAGCAAAAAAGTTCAAGAATTGCAATTTCTCTGATATTGACTGGACTAGAAACTTGAAATTTGTTGTGTTGATTACTTTTCAGACATAATATACTCATTATGAACGATTTCTAAAAGTTGTGAAAGTTTAATTTGACAAGTAAACATAAAATGGTCTAGAAAGTTTTAAAATATCAATTTATCTGGAATATTGCAATTTCGGGGATAATTGTTGGGGTTTGAAACTACAGCTTAAGCATCCCAATAACTTAGAAAATGTAAATACTCGTTTAGAAGAAAAATAATTCCTTAACTCTAATAGATCCATAGAAAACATACATTCAACAATATAAATTATTCAGAGAGATCTCCCGCCATATAAAATACAGTTCATTCTCTTCAAACATAATATTTTTTGTTATTTAGAGTTACATAATATGCGAGGAAATGTCTGTTTATGCTTTTGACATTACTTCAGAGATTTAAAATTCCAATATAAGATAATTAAGTGTTTTATTTTCTCTATTTTTTTAAACATACTTCCAATTTTATATCCATGCATGGTTTGCTTTCCCTTTTTTAAAACAGTCTATACGAATCTATATATAAGATTTTGTAATTCTAAGATTCAATCCACTTATTTTCATAATTTCAGTTTATTGTAGTATATGGCTAAATAAAGTTAGCACCTCATTTTCTTTACTTATCCCAAGTTATTGAATTTTTTTTCTCTGCAATATTGCTCAGGCTAATTCCTTTGAGGGAAGTCCTAGTTATTACTTCTGAAGAGAAATCGTTACAGATGTAGTTAACTTTTTTTTTTAATAAATTGCATTTATAGGAGCAAAAGAAGAATAAAAACAGTAGTTTTTCTAATTACTGAGAAAATACTAGTCTAATAAGTATACTAAATACATTTTTTTTAATAAATATATTAGTTTTGTAATAATGATGATTGAAAGTTAGTACATTCAAACTACTGTTTAAATAATGTAAACAAAGCAATAACCAGAAATCCCCAAAATACAAAAATCGGCACAACTTCTAAGTCCCAAGTTGTGTGGATTTTGAGGGAGGGTACTCTACTAGAATAAAATTTTTAAACATTGACACAACACAATGGTATTTTCAGTTTTAGTTTATTGTTATTAATTTTTTATTGTATGAATACACATATTTTGGTACTCAAGGAAATTTAAATATTTTAGCATTGGAAAACTGACTACACTAAAAAAGTACATATTCAACATTTAATTTAATGAGCTTAACAGTTAACAACAATTTTGACTGTTTTCCAACTTCAGCTATGGATTATACTTTGGTGGATTCACAGAACTCACTTTATATCCTATTTACCCACTTTTATTAAATGTTTAAAATTAAAGGGTTTATTTATAAATTCCAGATAATACAACTAGGGTTGGGCAAGAAAAAGTTCTCAGTCAACCACCTGTCAATTTATACAAGAATTCAAAATAAGGTAATAAATTTTCACTATCAAAGAAAATCTTACAAAATGTTTTTAGTAAGTATAATTTTTTTGCATGAATTCTTTGAAAACAAAAGACATTCCCTTTAGACTGTCCAAAGGTAGAATTTCACTTGATTTATAAAAAAATAAACATTTGAATAAACTATAAATTTACACACTGATGTATTTTACAATTTTGGTTTGTTTGATGCTAAAAATAATATAGGTCATAATTTTTTATGTAAATTTATTAAAAATTTTATTACTGTATAAACTAATCTTTTTTGGACTTTGACTGAAGGATCTTCAATAAAGTATCAAAGTGGGTAATATCATTTGAAAAATCAACATTAATGTTATTTTTATTTTTAATATAAAGAAAAAAATATGAATAAAATTTAATAATAGACATTATTCTCAATAGCTTTTTATCAATTTTTTTTTCCAGTTATTTGCAAGTGAATTAGTAGGTTTGATCGCTTTTCTATGTCTGCTCTAAGGTATCTATTGACAAAAGAATAATATAAGGAAATCCTAAACTTGGTATCAGGCAATCTATTACAATGTAATTTATGTTTAATTTTTCAACTTCTAAATATTACATGATTTGGTTTGAAAAATTGTACAGCATTGAATAAATTTGACGGAACTTTAAACATATAGGTATATTACAGCGAAGCTTTCTATAAAGACTCAGAGATAATCCTTAATATTAAGAGTGTGACTAGAGAATAAATGACTACTTGACACGATTCTAATTAATTGTTTACAATATTTGTGACAATTTATTTACACTATAGTTTACATTAGCTACTTTATTTATTTACATTATTATTTGTTCTGATTACATTGGATCTGATTATTCAAGTTTATTGAATTGGTGAATCTATTGCAGTGCTGCCAAGTCATGCCAAGCAGTCATTTATTCTGCGGTTTAGCCGTTTTCATACTTGGTGCTGTGCAAAAATGTTAAACATTGTCAAGTTATCAACACAAGCAAGAAAAATTGACCTGATTTTAATAAATTTTTTGACACCCTGTAACAATCCATGGTCTGCACCCTTTTAACTGACACAGTTGGATCTTGATGTTTTGCATTTTGGCAGTTTAAAAATTAGATACAGAGTTGAAAAATCAGTGAATTAATACGGAAAAAGTAGATTTTATGAATCTTAACTTGGCGTTACGATTCTCCATTAAGTTACTATGAAAATTGTCAATAGGCTTTTTTTGTATGCCATGCTTGAAAACAAAAGCTATACTAGTTTAGGAAAACGGTATCATACAATTATTTACATATGCATAAAATTATATGCAGATATAATTTTACTACAATATGCAGACTGCATATTGTCGTTGTTTTCCTGTAACAGCTTAAAACATGTTAATTTTACATTATACTTTATAAAAAACACTTCTGCAAAAATAACCAGTTGAATTTTTTGATGATCTTAGTTGCACATTTTTTTTTATATAAAAGTACTGCAAGAATCTGAAGCTGGATTTACCTGCATACACAACATAAATCTTTCCAAACCATATTTTAAAATACAGTTGAAATTTGTTAAATTCCTGCTTGAAATTTTTCAAATGAGATATCTGGCGTATTCGCAAACTATTATAAATGATTATGCTGGCGAGTCATTCAAATTGAGTCATTCGTTTGGCGTACCTTTCTTTATCATTTACGAAAAAAAAATTTCTGCAAAGGTCAATGTTTTATCATTATATGTTTCACTTTTTATAATGATTGCAGGATTTAATACCGCATACAGAAAATTTTGTTTTTATGGAAATCTTAAAATTATACATTCTTAAATACACTTTTGCAAAAATCGAGCTTTGTCCGATCTTGGACGAAAAAAAAATCTCTTTATATAAAAATGCTGCAAGAATTTAAGGCTAGATAGATTAGAATAAACAGAAAGAATCTCTTTAATAAACAAAGTTAATTATAGAAATTTTTCAGAGGAATCATTCACATTGAATCATTCGTTTAGCGTACCTTGCTTCATTATTTGTGAAAATACATTACAGCAATTTGCTAGTATTTCGATCGCAAAACTCTTCAATCAAAGATAATTTTTTGTTACATATGTCCCAGTTTTTGAAATGATTCATTGAAAGTAAATGTTGTGTTTAGGTAAGTTTTCCAAACGATCTGTTTAAAGGTGTATTCCGATCAGACCTGCTTATTTTCTGATTTATTTTTAAATTCATTTTTGCTCTCAAATGCAACAAACTTTCAAATTCAATTATTTAGAAACTACACAAGCTGCCGTGATTGCCTTTTTTCTTACGTAAATGTAGAAAATGTTGCAAAAAGAGCAGAACCTGGTTAAGGTTGTGCAGGGGGGGGGGGAGGGGGGCTTGCAATGAAGTGGTTCCTGTATTTTGGGGGGAAGCAAGTATAGTGGGGATATTATTATATATTATGATATAGTTGCAAACTTAACCAAAATATATTTTGGTTTTATAGAAAATAATTGTAGAAGCAGCAATTTTAAGACTTCTTTTTCTAAATCATTTTATTCAATTTGGGTCCCCCAGCAGCTGCGTGACCAAGGCCATGTCCTAGTTGGCCTGTGCAATAATTACACCCTGAAAAAAAGGCTGTCTAAAACGGTGTTTTGGAACAAATTTTCTGAAAAAGGAGATCTGCGAACGAAAAAAAGGGTCACGCCGAGAAAGTAATTGTGTATAAATGCAATTCTAATGGATTGAGTGAAGAATGAAATCACACATCACCTTATACATCCAGGACCGTAGCTAAAAGTGATCTATAGGGGGGGGGGCTCAAGATATTGTAGGTGGGGCTCATAATTTTTTTTCTCTTTCTCTGACACAGAAAGATAAATTAGTGCATATTTACACTGTAAGTACTATGAGTTCTTATTAAAGTGTTGTAATAACTTCATTTTATACTAAGAAAAGTATATGATGATGAAAATTTTGAGTGTATAACTGGTGCAAAATTAAACATCCTGTTAGCTTCATATGTACAAATAAAATGAGGGAGTGTTGAATTACTTATTTTAGATACAATTTAGTAATTCTGCAAAACTGTAAAAATATCTCAAAACTAAATTACATTTTTGAACAGAATTGCATTTGAATATTCGGAACAGACATTCATTTAGTGACCTTGGAATCTTTTCCAGGGGGGGCTGAGCCGCCCATAGCACCCCCTTAGCTACGGTCCTGTATACATCTCTTCAAAAATCATCTCAGCAAATTTCATGTCTTTACCTTTAAAAATGTGTCTGAAAATGTATCGGAAAATTTTCAGCTGTTGAAGGTAAAAAATTATTTTTCAAAATACACTCTTAAGTAAATAGGATTACTGCATATGAAATCTGCACACTGATTTTCCGTCCATGCTAATAACATATAGCATGAATATAGATAACATAATATATGTATATGTGATATGCATATACACGAATATACATAACATATAACATGTATATACATAACGTATAACATGTATTGCTAATAACATATATTTTTTTAAGCATTAAGTAGCTGTTGATTGTTCGAAAGGGAAAAAAAAATATCCAAATAGTATATAAATTTTACTCTAATATGCACATAGTGTTAATAATGAACCTTTTTTGATTCAGGATAAATGACTTGTCTTTTCAATGTAATAATGAAAATTTATGTATGTAAGGGTGGTGAGGAATGGGACGCTTTTTTACAAAAATAAGTAAATTTATTTTATTTGTACAGAAACAAAAACTTTAATTTATAGAAAACAAACTAAAACATATTCAACGTCCTAATAACAATATCAAAACATAATAAGCTGAAACAATTTTATAATTAAAGACATTGTAAGTTTCAAAATGTGTGCCATACCTCCCCAACAGGAAGAGTTCCTCCTAAAGGCGTTCCACCTTTTTTAAAACAGTTTGGCCATTTTCTGGATTGATGCAAAAATGCAAAAAAATAAATAAATATTGGGAGCATATGGAGGGGGGGGGGGGGGTTGAAAATCTAATAATCAGACATTTAATTTTTTTTAATTTAAATCCTTGTGAGCTTATTTCAGAATTGTAAAACAAAAGCCAATCATTAATCAATCATCATCCAATCAAAAACAAGCTTTTATAATAAACATCCTTATTTAATGTAAATGAATTTCTTCAATTTTTTTTAAAGGGGAAGAAGTTTCCATAAAATTCTGTTTGGTATAATATATTTTGTTCTATTTATTAGTCAAATTCCCAGTGTGTTGTACATCATGGTAACTTCAGTGATGAAACTGTCCAACCATTCAATATAATGTTTACTTTCAAAAATTAATCTCGGTACTTACGTATTAATGCCACCGCAACAGAAGTTTTGCTAATGCACCAATAAAGAGCAATCTTGTTGTTTGCACGTGCACAATGATGAAATTAGCAAAAATGAGCAAAAAAGCACTAAAAAAAGTGCTATAAAGCGGCGTTAAAGAATGAGCAAAAAAGAAAGCACTAAAAACGCACGAATAACAGGATTGCTCTTTATTGGCGCATTACCACAACTTCTGCTGCAGTTGCATTAATTCATAAGTACCTTAATCTGTACTTTACATAAATTCATCAGGTATATTTGCCTTTTTTTATCAAAATATTTAAAAGTATCAGGGATATTTTTAGCAAATTAAAATATAAACTGTTTTCAATTTTCTTTTTGATTTAATGAATCTATATATTTATTATCACTTTCATTTTTTTAATACTTTCTAAGCTAAAATCGAAAATAACGGTCATGTGTACAGTTATATTTCATTTGATTGTTTGAACTAGCTGACATGCCTGGCATTGCTGGGATTTGTAATAATAATGTTAAACAAATTTGAAATTTGTATGATTTTATCTTTAACTGGAAATATGTGGAAATACATTGTCGGACATTCCCTATATGTAACACTGACTGTGTGAGAAATTGGTTGAAAAAAAAATATACTTATCTGTAAAAATTCTCAAAATGACTGCATTGGGAAACATGGGAGGGAATATCTGTGCAATGATTGTGTGATTTTCATGTTAAAGTGTTCGTAAAAAGCTGCTTAGTCATGTAACTAATTACATTTTTCACATAGAAATCCCAAATGAAGTATTTTGAATTTCAAACTAACTATATCATTCTTAAACCAACTATATCATGAATGAAATCGATAAATGAGGATTAGCTAAAAGTATGTAATATTATAAAATGTAGTCTAAATGTATCTAATATTATAATTTCAAAACCATTGAAAAAAAATTGTCTATATTTTTAATAAAAGCATGCTTAATGTTCAAACCGTGGTCAAAATCCTAACTGTAACTAATTGTACCGTAACTATAACATATCTGTAAACTAATCCTAACTTAAATATAACATAGAGGTAACCTCTAGCCATTATCTTATCGCAAGCTTATCCGTAAATTTCAACTAACCACTCCCAAAATGATGAATGCATGCAGTTTGTGAGACAGAATTCTTTTTATCGAAACTTAGTGATTGATTTGGCTCAGTAATTTCAGTTTGAGAGGATATATTTATTATTTGCTTCATTTTAAGTACATTTTTTACTTTATTGGTAATTGCTTCATATTTTAAAAAAGCTGTTTTGAATCTTGGATCTAAAATAGGGGCTAAAAAATAAAACTCATCATCATAAATTTCTGAAAAACGTTCTGCATGACCTTTTGTTAACGGTTCTTTTGTGATTCCCACTCCAAAAAATTCTACATTATCACTTTTTTCCAAGTAATGTTTCATTGTAGAAACAGTAGGTATTACTTCTGAAATTAAAACATTTTTTTTTTTTTTTGTTACTTGTAATTTTTGTTTTAATAAACAAACGGTTAAATTTAAAATAGTTTAAAAAATGGTTAAATTATTAAAAGTAAAAGTAAAGTGAATTTTTAACGATATAAAATAATAATCATTGTTCGTAATTCTTAGTGGTCCGTTGGTCCGAGATCACCAAAATTTTAATCAGATCAATAATATAAAAAAATTAGTGATACATAAGACCAGTGAGATTTCCCCCCTCTCTGACAGATAAACAAAAGAAAAACAAAAAAGCACAATCACAAAACAAAAACGAACCCAAGCCACAAAATTTTATTTTATTTCAGAAAGTGGTATACTCAGTTACCCCAAATTTACCGATTACAAAATGTACCGCTAAACTACAAGATTAAATGACATTAGTGGATGATCGTAAATGTCACATACACTTTATATTAAGCACAATTTATATGTTTATCACATCATTAAGTGATTTTTAATGGAACTTTTTTATTTCTACTTTTATCAAGGTTCTGTTAATTTGTTTTTTATTATTTAAATGAAAAATTAAGTACATTTGTATAATTTGGCTAATAGCTTGGTGACTTGTATAATTGGTTGATGGGATAACCAAGTAATACTGAAAAAATAAATATAAAAAAATTGCATTAATCCTTACAGTAAGTTAAAATAAATGACTGGAAATAAAATACATAATTAATAATTTTATAGCTTTTATTTATGTACTGTATTCATGTGTTCACATATGCACCAGGTATGTTTACAACTATCCCTCCACTGGGGCAGATGGGAACAAATTTAGACAATTTTGAGAATGATGATATAAGTAAAAAAATTTTTGATAAATACATTCAAAATTTTCGCCAAAAGAACAAACACACTGTAAATATTCATATATAAATCAATTTTTGTTTCAATAGCTCATAACAATTTTCAGGAATAGTAACAAATATAAAGATTTTTCACATGCACCCCCTCTTGCCTACTTGCTTTAATGTAATGGAAAATTTTCCTGCAGATAAACTAAAAATGCTACAAACTTCATTTGGAATGCGGTTCATGCTAGTGTAAAGGTAAATAACATCAAAGGTGTTACATTTCAAGGTGACGTGAGTATATTTATGGGCAACTGATCAGACAAACCAAAATCATAATTTTTTTCTGCTTTGTTGGAAAGTGTTAAAAAAGTTGATTAAGGATCTTGTAATATCACAATATTTGGCGAAAATATTGTGATAAGTGATGCAAAAATGAGTTCAATTATAGGAGAAAATGAGTTCAATTATATTGTCCAGAATTACCTATAGAATGATATAAAATAAAAAAAATTCTTTTAATTTTTCTGCTACGTCTGAGCTGAATATTTCATTGTTTACATCTGTAATGGTATGCAGATTTTAGGGTTGATGGTTTGAGACAGTCTACTGTATAATAAAATTTAAATAAACTACATTTTAAATCAAATTAGCCAAAATAATAAAAAGAAAAAATAGCAGTTTAAACATGCCTTTATTACATACGAAAATACCTTTTTATTGTTTATCCATTATGCAAGAAGGATCTTCTCCACAATTTTTTATTAAAAAGAACAATATGGTAACTTATAGACTGGGATGTGGCAGAACACAACTCATCGAGTTGGAGGCTAAAAATACAGACTTTAGTTAAAATTCGATTCTTATATTAAAACACAATGGATTTCCAAATCATATCTTGGTTGAGAAAAACACCTAAAAACCTGACTTTAGCAGTTGACTCGTAGGTTTATCATTGTGTTTTCCTGTTTCCAGTCAACCCCTTTTTTCATACCTTTGGGTGCAGGAAAATACAATGATGAACCTACGAGTCAACTGCTAAAATAGAGTTTGAAGAATGTTTCCCCCAATATATGACTCGGCAGCAGGGCCGTAGCCAGAGGCGGGCCAGGTCGGGCAAAGCCCGACCTGGAAAATGTTTTGCCCTACCTAGCGCAAAACTTCACATTAAATTTCTAAGAAAACAAAGGAAAAAAACATTAAATTTATATTTTTTCCAGTTTTTAGTCAAAATGAAATTCGACATTTCGGTCACTCAGAATCCGATAATTTTATCACTCAGTATTTCTTTTTAAAAATCGTTTTTGTAATAACCCAATGAAATTTCCGTTTTTCTTCCTTCATGCCAATTTTCTCTTTCTACCCCTAAATTTAGTTTTTAGTCTGGAAACAGCAAAAAAGCTTTTTTCTCTCTCTCTTTAATAGACTTCTGTCAAAAATTGAGGCGTTCTGGATTCCCCACTTTTTCGCTTTGTAGGAATTATTCCACACCGCTCCAAATTGAACAAATCTGGATTAGCTTATTAGCTAAAGATTCGTCTCTTTGTACAACTGTCACCATACGAAATTTATCGTTAGAAGGCTGGCTGAAACCAGGATTCTGAAATTACGGTGAACTAGTTTACAATATTGTTTCCTTTACAGTTAGTCGTCTGTTTCATGTAAACTTGATCTGATTACAATAAATAGCAAATGTCACGCATTAGGACTTTTCTCTCTCTTTTGTTATAATTACTTGTTTGCTTTGGAAGAGGGTCCTTTTAAAAACTTAGTACGCTTTCTGATGTCTTTTTTTCTTCTCACCATTCATGAACATATAAAAGAATAATAAAAATATGTGAAGCCAATGAACAAACACGAAAATTACATGTGTTATTCACCATAAAGAAATGTAGTTACTATGAAAAATTATCATGTATCAATATAACTCCCATCAAATTTCGTATTTATATATTTCGTATTTAAATAATATAAATTTCAAATAAGAAATTTACAGAATTATTTTTTTAATATACATCTATGTCTTACTTTTTTCATTCTTTTGTGAGATTTTACAAGTAGCAATTAGCAAAGGAATTTATTACCATGTTGCATGTATTTAGCTTTAAATGAATTTTATATGGCGTAATATAAATAATTTTTATCTTAAAGTAAAAACATCTTCAAGGAATGACATAATATCAATCAATAGTAAAGTAAAGAAGAAAAGGAAAAATGTAACTATATAATTTAATTAACATTAACTTTGATTTTATGATAAAATGTTTTCTCTTTCATAAAATGTTACTATTTAATTTTCTTTAAAAGGGATTCAAGCGCAAATATCCATAAAATATGGTACAAGTAGGTTAAAAAAAAACTCATACATTTTCATGCATAAAATAAATAAATAAATAAATAAATAAAAATCAGCTAATTAACAGCATAACAAATTAAATCCTTCATGAACATTGACTCCAGGTAGTTGGGAGTACATAGAAATAAAAGAACCTTTAGAAATCGCTATAGAATTTTTTACAAGGGATACTCCCCTTCCCCATATACAAAGTACATAATAATAGATCTGTCCCTTCATTTCTTCGATTCTCTCCCATTTCACTAAAATTTTAAAAAGTTGGTTCTTCTACCATAAAACAATTATTATTTCAAATTTAAATAATACAATATGTTAGGTTACTCAAACAATTTTACAAATCGAAATTTATTACTTACTGACACATTCATAAAGTCATTTTTATTCTTAAATTAAAAAATGTTACAGGTGTTTTTGTTAAGAGACGAAGAATGGTATTTCTGCACTTTTTCTTAAAAGTAAAACAATTTTCAGAGTAGTCGTCTAAGTTGCCATTGTAAGTCAAATTTTGCAAGGAGACAGTTTGATAAAAACCATCATAAGATAAATATCAATTGAAACTCAAAGTGTAATGTATTTATTGAAAACTGAAAAATAATAATTCTAAATCTCTTAAGTAATTGGCTGTTATTTATTGTTAAATACGATAGCGCAAATTTGTAAAAGAAATTCGTATATTCGGCCCTGAAAAATAGAGACGTTTGATTGAAATAGTGGGTCGTTCGGAAAGTCGTATTCGTTTGGGAAAATTAATTAGTACAGAAAAATCTATCATTTAATTTTTACATATTGTTTCCGATATCTAATATATAGTAAGTAATGGGCAAATTTTTCCGGTATGAACTGATTTTCCCAAACAGACACCACTTTCCGAAAGACCCAATATATGATTAGAGAAAGAGATAAAGATGCATATACAGTCGGCTCTCGTTAATTCGAACTCATCGGGACCACAAGAAATGTTCGAATTATCCGAAGTTCGAATTATGGAAAATATGAAATGAAAACATGCTTAATATGGTACAGTCAAAGATCTATAATCCGCACAAGTTGAGGCCAAAGGTTGTGCGGATTATGGAATTTTGCGGATTATAGAGTATAATGGATTATGCGTCATTTTATCATTCTTAGACAGCATTTTAATTCTATAATCAGTATAATATGGAAAGATAAATAGTAAATCTAGTAATTAATTTAATAAATAATCTAAAAAAATGCATTTTTAAAGTTTTTTTTTTTTTTTTTAAATGATATATATATGTATTTAAAGAACAATAATAATGAGATTTATTTTTAAGGAATATTTTATGGAAGAAAGTATAAAAAAATGAGAACAAATTATGCACAAAAAATAACCAACACAAAGTAAAATAAATGGTAATTACTTCAGTATACTATAATGAAATAGTACTATGAATATTATATAAGAAATCTTTTGTTTAACAAAAATAAGTGTTGTTTGTTTCAAAACCTGAAATGAATGAATCATGAATCTTTGATGAAATGTGCGTTTTTTCGAGATTTTTTAATTGATTTCTTGCTTGTTTTGGCTTTTTTTTTTTTTTTTTTTTTTACAAATTTCTCCTTTTTTCTGCGATTTTTCAACAGATTTTACGTTTAAAAAAAGAAAAAAAACAAATTTTTTCAAGTATCAAAATTTATGATTCATTCATTTCATTATGATTCATTCCTGTAATTTTGTTGAACGTTCGCGGAAAAATCCCGTGTAAGCGCCCCCCTCTAACTATTGTACGATTTTTCGTCACGTTTGGGGGGGGGGGCGGATTAACGGTATTTCACGGTATAATATTTAGTTCTCAGCTGGTGCTGTGTTTACTATTACTCTCCTGAACTTGCACAAACTGAAATAGCTACGAATGAACAGTTGTCAATTCGAACATTCAGTAAGATTAGGCACGTTCCGTAATACAGTTTAGTTTTTTACTGTCAATAAAATAAAAGAGTAAATAAAAATACATGTTTTATTATGATTTTTATTACATTTTTTATTATTTGTTAAAAAAAATAATTTTTGGATCACGGATTTGTAATTTTTTTTAACTGTTTATTTCATTGTTTACATTCGTAAAGTAACGCGGATTATGGGAAATTGCAGATTATGGGTCCGCGGATTATAGATCCTTGACTGTACTATTACAAAGGAATTAATGTTATTCTTTTTTTAAATTTATTTCTCCTGTTATCATTAAATACGACTTAATATTAAATTAGAATGTATAAATACATAAACTAATTAAAAGATTAGAAACAAGCATAATGGAAGAAAAATTTAAAGCGCCACTGATGGACAGACGGGGCACTAAGAAAGTGGATATCAAATGCATTCGATTATATGTATACTCATTCGGAAAAATTTTCACAAAAATCAAAGAAAGAAAGCTATGCAAATGATCTGAAATCCGTGAGAATGAAAAAATAAATGAAAAATCAGAATTCTCATTAGTTCGAATTAAACGAAGTCAAGAGAAAATGAGTTCGAATTGATGAAAAATTTTAACGTTATTCTGCCCTTGAAAATTTCGGGACTTCATGTTTAGTTCGAATTAAGCGAAGATTCGAATTATCCGATTTCGAATTAACGAGAGTCGACTGTACTTTTGCTCCATGCTATAATTTAGAACAGAAATAAACACTGTTTTTACAGTGCGTTTTGTGCTTCTTAAAAGTATTCTCAAATATAAAATGTTGTTTAATGTATATGTATCCAATGTATGTGTGTGCGTGCGTATAGAAAACTGCTGTTTTCTCCCCTACATATTTGAGTTGTTCTAATTCTGCATTATTAATTATTAAAAATAAATGCATAATACATTAAATCATTTATTTATGGAATTAATTTCATTTTTTATTAAATGTCACACTTTGAAATATAAGGGATTTTTGAATCAATACTTTCCAGGATGATAGTAAACTAAAATTAAGTTAAAAATGCCCAATTTGATAACCTTTTAAAAATTATCTTGTGTTTTTATAGAATTTTTGAAAGTGTTGTTTGATTTCAATGCTACAACAAAAGTTTACTCTACAGCAAACTGTTGTAGATCTACTGTTACAGAACTGCAATTTGTCCTCTTACAAACAGGTACAAAAGGAAAGTTTTAATTCGTGTTATTGTATTAAGAATTTGTGGTATAATTTATCGTAGTGTTAACAATATTTTCATAAATTTTGTGTCAATTTAATATTTTTTCATAAAAATCCATTTAAAAAGTTTATGAAAATACAGTGTTTTTAAGTTTTTTTTTTTTTTTTTTTTTTCCTATAATTTACGTTTTTTCAAAATTTTACAGAATAACAGAAAATAAAACAGGCATTAGAGTTTAAAAGATTTAATCTATTGTGAAAATTAGAACTCTGAATTTGACGCCCCTTGCAAGGTTTTTTTTCCTTCATTTTATCGCATTTGTAATTAAGATTACACAATTTTAAACTAGCTTCCTAGAGATTTGACCGCTAACAAAATGCCTGTTTAAGGACCACCAAAGCAGCCGAATTGTTTAACACTCTTTGGTACTATGCTATTCAGTGACTTTCTTTCATTCACTGGAACACATACAGTCTGTGGTCTGAAATTGTGCTTTTTCCTTAGAAATATTTTTTAAAGAGCTTAAGGGTGCATTTCGATTCAAACTGCTTATTTTCCGATTTATTTTTGAATGCACTTTTGCTCTCAAACTCACCAAACTTGGAAATTCTCTTATTTAGAAAGTATACAAGGTGCCGTGATTGTCAATTCTTTGATAAATGTAAAAAATATTGTAAAAAAAAGCGATCAAAATGGCATTTTGAACAGATTTTTCCGAAGCGAGAGATCTCTGAACGAAAAAAAGGGTGATGCCGAGAAGGTAAATGTTTATATATCAAATTCTAATGGATTGAGCGTAAAAAAAAAAAAAAAAAAAAAAAAAAAAAAAAAAAAAAAAAAAAAAAAAATTACACGGCACCTCATACGTTCCTTCAAGAATCCACTCAGCAAGTTTCATGTTTCTATTTTTAAAAATGTGTCTGAAATTGTATCGGAAAATTTTGCGCTGTTGAAGGTGAAAAAGCGTTTTTTGGGATTATTTTTCTAAATAAAGAAATACTGTAAAATGTTTTCTAAAGGTTGGTTTTTGACAATTTTTCAAAGGGACGAATGGCGAATTGTATCTAGAGATCCATTTGCCATCCCCGTGATTGTGCGGCCCTTTGTTTGTACCGAGCCGAACCGCTCCGGAAATTTTTTAATTACCTGACAGCGAGTTTAAGAAGTAAATAAAAACTCATGAAACCTCGCTTAAACACTTTGCTTAGTTAAACCTCCAGGTGCAGAATTTTTTTCTGTAGTCTGCAACACAAGTAAAAACTTAAAAAACAGTCTGCAGACCAATCCCTCGCATTACATTATATGCACTCAAACCTCCCAAATATTTGTGATAGACATAAAAGAAAAATATACTTTTAAAAAGAAGTTGCCTTTGTTCTCAGAATTTTTAACACTTCATTACATTGTCCGAAAAAGAGTGCTCCCCTACAAGTGCTCCCCTTTGACAAAAATTGCGGGTTTTTCACGATCTTTGGACGAAATGTCATTTTTCGCAATCTTTTGGCGAAATTTGTATTTTTTTCGCATTTTTAACAAGATTTGACTATTTTTCCGATCTTTTGACAAAAACTGCTATTTTTTTCGCGATCTCTTGAAGAAATTTGCCGTCTTTCTTCGTGATCCTTTGAAGAAATTTGCAGTTTTCTCGTGATTTTTTAACGAAAACTGAACTTTTTCGTGATCTTTTGAAGAAATGTTCCATTTTTTCGTGATTTTTTGATGAAATTTGCCGTGTTTTCGCGATTTTTTGAAGAAATTTGCCATTGTTTCGTGATCTTTTTACGAAAACTGCTGTTTTCCCGCAATCTTTTCACGAAAAGTTCCGTTTTTTCGCTATCTTTTGAAGAAATTTGTCGTTTTTTTCACGATATTTTGAAGAAATTTTCCGTTTGTTGTGATTTTTTGAGGAAAACTGCCGTTTTTTCGTGATCGTTTGAAGAAATTTTTCGTTTTTTGCGATTTTTTGAAAAAATTTGCCGTTTTCTGCAATTTTTTTAAAGAAATTTGCCGTTTTTTCGTGATTTTTTTTGACAAAAACTGCCGCTCTTCGTGATCTTTTGAAGAGATTTGCCTTTTTATGCAATGTTTTGAAGAAACTTGCCATTTTTTCGTGATCTTTGCACGAGATTTGCGTGTTTTTCGCGATCTATGACGAAACTGATTTCTTTTCGAAGACTATTTGTTGAAATTCGCATTTTATAACCTAATTTTTGGATTTAGGAAATTTTTTTTTTAATTTTTGCTACATTTTTAACAGTTTAAAAATAGTCTGCAGACATTCCCAAGAGTCTGCCAAAGTGCATTGCAGCGTTGCGCCGATTCTGCTTCCGAGGTTAAACCATTTTGATTTTTAGCAGCTATTTAGTCTTTGGTCACAGAGTGAAAAAGGGCGGTTAACTTTTTCATTGTTATGCATTTGGAGAATGTTAGTGCATGCGAAACATTGTACAAATTTTGTGAAAAAAATTGTGAACACAAGTTGAATGTAAATTCTGCCATCACAGAATTCAGTTTCGCCTCCTATTAGGAAAAAAAAAATCGATAGAGGTTTTTTAGAAGGGTGACCCCGTTTAGATTGCAATGAACTAACTTCATTTTTCTTGTGTTTATCAATATAATAGCAAGCATAACGGCGAGAAATACCCAATTGAATTGCAATTTCTCTCTGAGACATTGGAATTGCGGAATAATAAAGCGATACATTTTGACGTGCTACTTCTTCATTGACTAGATTCATCAAAAATTGATTTTTTCTTTAGTTTAAGCGCTTTTTTATAGACTCTGAGTAAAAGGAAATGCAATTTAACAATAAAACGAGTGGAGTTCCGTCGAATTCGACGAATGAAATGTTTAAAAGACCTGTTAGTAATTGCATTATTGAATCAATGTGTGATAAATATATTTACAAACTAAATGTCTAGTTCCACAGTTACAATTTTGCATTCAAATATTCGCACATCTTCATTTAAAATTGTAATCTGAATGCCGGCGAAATCCAGAAATTTTATTTCATATACACTCACAGAAAAATAGTTTTATTAAAAAAATAAATAAATAAAATAAAATAAAATTAAAACTAATTTCATTATTTTCACTAACTGAAGTCATCTGAAAGTAAAATCTCAATCTCAGTGTCCATAATGAAAAGAAATATTGAAATGTAATATCGAGTACAAACAGGTTATCCCGTCGACCAAAAAATTATCGCCTAACTATAAGATTAAATGCCAATAATGGATGATCGTGAATGTCACATTCAATGACATTAAATACGATTCATGTGTTTAAAATGTCATTAAGTGATTTTTATTTCGACTTTTTATTAATATTTTTATTAATATTCTACGAATTATTTGTTTTATCGTTATTTAAAATAAAAATTATGTAATATGTATAATTTAGCTATTAGTTTGTCGATTTATATAATTTGGCGAAATTGGTCGATGGGATAACAGAGTAGTACCTAATACACTAGGCAACAAAAAAAAAAAAATTTTGTCAGTTTCCTGGTTCTAGATAGTCAATTCCTACTAATTTTGGGTTGAAAAAAACGAATATGTAAATGAAAATTTTTTATTGGCTTTTGTTTTCAAGATACAATACAGCCCACTTGAGAAAGATACACAACATCCCATGCACTGATTTAAAAGCAAATTGAAGAAGAAAAAAAATTCCTATGTAATAAATACAATACAAAAGGCATGTTTCACTAAACAATGTTCATTTTTCAGAAAGCAGTTGTTGTTTTAGCCTATTTTTGCAAACGTTTCCTTTTGAATTGCCTCTTGTATGTCAACGCCGGAGCATATCTTGTAACAGTTCAATAGTGGTTGGCCAGCATTGACTCATCCCAACGACCCTGATATCAGCGTTCTATTACAGAGATATCTTTGTGAAACCTTTTACCGTGCTTATAGCTTACAACTCCACAGTTTTTAGGGAGAAAATCAAGATGGGAGTGGAGGAAATGACGTTTCAGAGACATTTCGTATACAAGGTCACGGCATTTCAGTAGTTCTTTCACCAACTGTTGGTATTTCTAGGCTTTTCTGTTGCCTAAAAACCCTCATACCACATTTTTGAAGGCTTCCCAGGCTGCTTTCTCTTTCCCTTCCAAAACTTTATCAAAAGCAGGGTCCTTCATTATTGTGCAAATTTGAGGGCCCACAAAGATTTCTTCTTTAACCCTTGATTAACTCATTCTTGGAAATTTTGCTCTAAGTTACTGAAAAGCCTCTCCATCCTTGTTCATGGCTTTCACGAAGTTCATTAATCCCAGCTTAATGTGCAGTGGTGGAAGCAGAATGCTTTTTGGATTAACTAGAGGCTCTTTTTGGACATTTCTCTCATCGGGATTTAGATTTCTTGAAGGCCATTTGTCTTTTATGTAGTGAAAGTTTCTATCTCGACCGTTCCACAAACGCAGAAAACAGCAGTACTTGGTATACCCTAATTGCATTCCCAGGAGTAAAGAAATTATTTTCAAGTCACCACAAACCTGTCATTTATGATCCTCATATTTGATTGACTCGAGAAGTAATTTCACATTCGCGTAGGTTTCCTCCGTGCGAACGGAATGTCCAGTGGGAATGGAAGGAATAATGTTGGCGCTGTGTAGACTGCTTTCAAACTAAGTTTGGAAGCTTTAAAGATAGAAAACCAACGAATATAAATGCACAAATAAAGTATGAGAAGGGAGCAAATAGCTATTTCGAATCTACTAACGAGATTCTTCATCAGTGCAAAACTCAGTGAGCTAAAAGTAGCAAAACTGAGCAAAGAGACAGAGAGACGCAGGCTTATATACCCGCTATGGGAACAATCCCGCCTAAAGAAAAGCAACCAATGAGAAGAAAGCAGCCAAAACCAACTGAGTGGACAAGTAGCGACACCTATCGGAGAACAAGCAAAACAAAAACTAAAAAGCGAGTGAAAAAAAAAAAAAAAAAAAGTATTAAATTAAAGATTTCCAAATACTTGGAAAATAAGGAGTACTAGATAAGTCATTGACTAAGGAGTGAGAATTTTTTATGATGTGGTAAGCTTCCCAAAAATCAAGATCAAGAATAGAAGGACATTTATGGATGATGGTGGCTGAAGAAAAGTTAAACTTATGTTGAGAAGACCAACAATGTTGAGCAATAGAGGAACGTTTAAGCTCCTGATTTTTGACATACCTTTTATGTTCCATTAAACGAAATCTGAGAGCACGTTTAGTCTGACCAATATAAGAAAGACCACATTGGCAAGAAATTTGGTAAATACCCCAGTTATCTAAGTGATCAATGGGGTGCTTAAGATTTGAAAAAGCAATTTTATTAACAGGAGAAAAAATAACATTGAAATTGAACCTTTTTAAAATTTTAGCAACTTGCTGACTGATTTTGGGGAAAAAAGGCAAAACAACCAAAGCATTGGAGTTCGAATTAAAGTTCTTACTTTCAGATTGTGTGGATTTAGTCAATTTTCTATGAATAGAATCTATAATATTAGGAGAATAACCACGATCAACAGCAATAGCTTTTAGGTAATTAAGTTCATCACTAAGTAACTGAGGAGTTGAACAAATATTGGAAGCCCGGAAAACAAAAGTTTTAAAAGCCGCAACTTTCTGGTTAGGGGGATGAGAAGAATATCTGTGAGGTGGAAGACTGACCGCAAAAGGTTTGCGAAAGACAGTAGTCTGAAAATTATCTTCATTGCGAATAACAAGAACATCCAGAAAAGGAAGGCAATTGTCCGATTCAGTTTCAAAAGTAAATTGAATGCAAGAATCAATAGAATTCATGACAGAGAGAATATGATTTATATCGGAATTCACTTCAACTAAAGCATAGATATCATCTACATAACGAACATAGAACGGAAATTTTAAGACTTCAAATAATTTTATTTCAAAGTAATGCATGTACAAATCGCATAAAGTCGGACTAAGAGGATTACCCATAGCCAAACCGTCAATAAGTCATAAGTTTAACTTTTCTTCAGCCACCATCATCCATAAATGTCCTTCTATTCTTGATCTTGATTTTTGGGAAGCTTACCACATCATAAAAAATTCTCACTCCTTAGTCAATGACTTATCTAGTACTCCTTATTTTCCAAGTATTTGGAAATCTTTAATTTAATACTTTTTTTTTTTTTTTTTTTCACTCGCTTTTTAGTTTTTGTTTTGCTTGTTCTCCGATAGGTGTCGCTACTTGTCCACTCAGTTGGTTTTGGCTGCTTTCTTCTCATTGGTTGCTTTTCTTTAGGCGGGATTGTTCCCATAGCGGGTATATAAGCCTGCGTCTCTCTGTCTCTTTGCTCAGTTTTGCTACTTTTAGCTCACTGAGTTTTGCACTGATGAAGAATCTCGTTAGTAGATTCGAAATAGCTATTTGCTCCCTTCTCATACTTTATTTGTGCATTTATATTCGTTGGTTTTCTATCTTTAAACATTTGTGCACAAAGGCTTTATTTGCTATTTTAAGTTTGGAAGCGTCTATAAATAGCCTCCATTTCCGTGGATCATGAGTTATGGTCATTGAATTCATCAAACCATTTACATCAGTGCAAGCAACAACATGCTCTTTCTTCTCAAAGAAATGAAGAAGATTCTTGTGACGAACCCTGTATTCTGTGATCTTGATTTCTATTTGGATTCTACACAGAGAATTCAGTTGAGGGGAAATACAGCTATTAGGAGTACCAATTTCTGAACATTCGATTTCCTATAAAACAGCCATAGTGAGATTTCTCAAGTTGGTTCCTACCTCGAAAACAAGAGCTAATCTCAACTTTTTATGTTGATTTTCGTGTTTAGCGAGACAAAATACTTCGGAAATAACTATTTTTGAGCCCGAAACATTTTTGATGTTGGGTAGTGATATCGTTATGAGTAAAAATGCGATGTTTTAAATAGTGACGTCATTTTTTCTTCAAATGTTTTTTAAAAGTTACTGTTATTAGTAATAAGAAAAGGGCATCCGTAATAATATTGTAATTCCCATTTATCTGGTTGCTGAATGACATCATTTTCCTCATTTAAAATTTTTCTTATTTTGCTTTAGACATTAATTTTTATCATAAATTATTTTCTGTTATTTTATTTACATTATTACATTATTTCTCAGTAAATATATATGTATATATTTTTTTACCTCAATTAGTGCATAATTATACGCAATCATTTTGGAAAATAAATTTTTATTATCGAGAGAAAAGCTTAACCTGTTGCCACTGTTTTGAAGAAATGTCACAAAAAAGCTTTTAAAATTAGAAATAAAATATAAAAATGGAAATAAATTAAACTAGTTGGATGTGTCAATCCCGAAACTTTCTTCTATCTCATAACTACATTTTAATATTTAAAAAAAAAAAAAAAAAAAAAAAAAAAAAAAAAAAAAAAGACGTGGTGACCTTAAAGTTACCCACTATCGAATTTCCTCGAACATTTGACCTAGCCTAATGAGATTCTGGTATCCGAAACGCCTAAAACGCAAAATTTAATTAATATTCTGAGAAAATGAGCTTAGTAGTGCCTCATGTTGGGTAATTTTTACTAAAACCTAATAAGCATCTATTGATGTCAAGACCTAACAGAATCTGAAATTTGATAGAATTTCGTCCATTAGTTCTTGAGATATAGTTCTAATAAAAAATTTGCAAAACGTAGCACAGCAACACCATATCTTGGACAATTTATGCCAAAACGTAAAAAAAGTCTAATTATGTCATGGTGTAAAAGAATCTGAAGTTTGATGAAATTCTGTGCATTAGTTCTTGAGATATAGCTAGTTTAAAAAAACCGTGTAAAATATAGCACAGCAGCACCATCCGTTGAAGGGTTTATAACAAAACGTAATCATCGTGTAATTATGTTATATGTCATTTTGTAACAAAATCTGAAGTTTGATGAAATTCTGTGCGTTGGTTGTTGAGATATAGCTATCGGAAAAATCGTGCAAAACTCAGCATAGCTGCACCACCGCAACCACCATGCAAGGTTAATACCAAAATGTAATCAGAGTCTAATTATGTTATATATTCCAGTGTAAAAAAACCTAAAATTTGATGAAGTTCTCTGCATTAGTTCTTGAGATATAGCTATCGCAAAAATCGTGCAAAATGTAGCATAGCAGCGCCACCTATAAGGCAGTTCACACCAAGACCTTATCAGCGGCTATGTATCTCAAGGTATCGCGGAATCTGAAGTTTGGTGAAATTCTGTGCATTAGTTCTTGAGATATAGCTATCATGAAAAATGTGACATAGCAGCGCCACCTGCTGGCCAATTTACACCAAAACTTAATCAACGTCTATGTATATCAAGGGGTCACAATCTGAAGTTTGGTGAAATTCTGTGCATTAGTTCTTGAGATATAGCAATCTTGAAAATCATGAAAAACGTAGTATAGCAGCGCCACCTGCAGGCCAATTTTCACCAAAAACCAATAGGCACTAATTCATATTAAGGTCTAACTGAATATAAAATTTTATTAAATTTCGAGCATTAGTTCTTGAGATAGAGCGCCCACAAATTTTTTGTCACATACAGACAGACAGACTCACAGACAGACACACAGACAGACATTTTCTAAAAATAGTCAAAACGTGTTCAGGACCTTCTAAAACGTATAAATCCGTCGAAAACCGGAAGTCGAAAATTTTCATGAATCCAATACTTTCTTCTTGTAAAGATAGAAGAAAGTAAAAATATCTAAAATGGGCACAACTACAAATAAATAGCTTTCATTTAAAAAATAATTATCGAAATCGGTTGACTAGAAAATTCAGGGCTGATGACACGACATTTTTTAGCTTGTCTGAAAGAAATAGCATCGGAGGCTAAAAATTGTGCATTTAGCAAATTGTACTTAAAAATATTATTAATATAAACTAACATAGTACATGTATACGTTTAAATTATTTATTAAAAAAATAGCAATTTATTTGCGCTAAACTAAAATTATGCATTTAATTTTTTTTCCGTGCTTCTGAAGAAACTTTAAAATTTTCACTCTGGCTTTAGAAATTCCTCATATTTTAAGTGAAAAAAATCCATAAAATCGCAGTACATGTGTTTGAAGAACTACGCATAAAAGATTAACAAAAAGTTGAAAAATAATCTGCCACCCCTGGAAAAACTTTTGCCCTACCTGGCAATATGGCCTAACTACGGGCCTGCTCAGCAGACCATTTGCATTTTAATATGTTAATCAAGTTTTAACAAATCCTGGAATTTCAGCTCCCAACTGATTGAGTTGATTGTCTGTGCTGCTGACTCCCTATCTACCATTTAACCACAATTACAATTTGCTTCAGAATTTTATATTTTAAGCTATTTTAAATTTTTTATTCATTGTTGTGTCGTAGATAAAGACTTCTAAGGTTAACCATAAGTTAAATACAGCAAATAGACCCAGCAGCAGAAATATTTTACAAGTGTCTGTCACACATACTTCAAGTGCAGAAAATAATCTGTTAGTACCGTAATTTCCGACCTATAATCCGCAGTGACGTATAATCCGCACCTGCAAGTTTTAGCATTTATAAAATAATTTTACCAGATAATCCGCAGATTATACGAGGATTACTCATTGTTTTCAACATTCAAAAATAGTTATAAACCACCCTATTTATTAAGTTGCTGTATTCAAATGATAATTGTAATAAAATAATTAAAAAGTATTAATTATAAAATAACTGCAACTTAAAAATACAAATTTTTTTTCATTGAATCTTATATTTAAAACGTTGAATGTCTTGTGAACTATTCTATAACAATAAGTACTGTTTTTAAATCATTTTCAACATCATCCTTTTTAAAAGTAATATTCAATTTAAATTCTGCAGTGTTAAATAATACTCTTTCTCTCAGATATTACCATTATGATTTCGTATCCTTGCAAGTTATGAAACGAATTTGTGTTCTACATCTACATCAGTTAAACTGATGTAGATGTAGATCACAAATTCGAATCAAACTAATCCTTCTCGTATCGTTGTTGCAACACAGTATAACTTTCAATGAGTGTTTAATTCTGCAGTGTTAAATAATACGTTTTCTCTCAGACATTTCGCATTTCTGAAAATTATGAAACGAATTTGCGATCTACATCTGTTTTACTGATTACCGTAATCGATATTTAATCAAATTAATTGTTATCGTATCGTTGTCGGAGTTTAATATAACTTTCAATGGCCATTTGAAAGTTTTTGTAATTCAGTTGATATTTTTGCTGTATAAAAATTATTGTTTCATTGTTCTTTGTTTCATTTTAATGATTGGGATTGCAATTTTTGAATGAGATGAATGGAAAAACGTTTGTTGTTCATAGAAACATGTTGCCAAGGCTAAGAAAATGTATCACAAAAATCCGAAGCCACTCCTACTAATACGTATGCGAATCAGTCATGAGCAACTCAATGAACGATCAATAACAGACTGCTGTGTGTTTACGCTTTTATTTTATAACTACCGGTAGAATCTTAATATCTTTTGGGAAATTCTGCTTTAAAAAAATTCAGCAAATGATCTGCACTGGTAGATAATCCGCACTTAAAATTTTTCATGTTTTTTAACAGATAATCCACGGATTATAGGCCGGAAATTACGGTAAATAATTTTACAATCAAAGTATTAATTAATTAAACAATCATTTGTGTGACTTTTCTTCATTTTTATTACTAATAATCTTGAGTTTTTTCTTAAATTAGCCAGTTTTTATTAATTTAGCTAAACTTAATAATAAAGAAAGCTGGATTAATGCACAAATACATTTCGCTAAAAGATTGTGATTACTAGTGATATTAGCAATATTTTCATTTCTTTTAAAATATATTTATTCTTCTTTCAAGAAACAGTCTGAATTCAGTAATATTCACGAAAATTACCGATTAGTATAAGCATAGAAATGAAATAAAAATGCGAAATTTTATCTATGTATCTGAAATGAAAATTTCATTGTTTGCATCTGTAAATTATGTGTGGATTTTAGAGAGTTTTGCGTTTTAGGAAAATGGATTTGAAGGAGTCTACTGTATAAGTTTCTTGCATTAATATTTTTCCATTTATTATAGGATAAATCATCTGTATGACATTTTGAAATGGAAGTTTCAATCTAAAAAAGGAAAATCTGATATACATAAATTAATTTCCCCCCCCCCCTTTTTTTTTCATTTCTAGTTTATTTATTTGCAAAATTATTTCAAATTAATAAGCTGCAAAATATACCTTTTTCTATATCATTAAAAATTTCAATTTATTCAGTCCTTTAATAAAAGTACTTCTTTACTAACAACAAAATTAACACAGCAATGAATGTATAATCTCATTCTAATAAATCAGCAGAAATTAATTCTACTAAAAGTGTGATTGTACTTACATTTTTAACCTAATATTAAATTATTATTCACATTTAAAAAGTTTGTTGAATTTCATAAGATTTATATAAATTATAATTTCAAGGAAAAAGAAAAAATGTTTTTATCTACACTAACAAAAAACAAAAAAAAAAAATGAAAAATAGATATTATTTTTTTTTTTTTACCAAAGTGATTTCTTGTTTATGAAGTTTAACACTAGAACCGCGGGACTTTGGGTATACCTAGAACCGCGGACCGGGGGTCAATTTGACTGGAAATGGAAAGCAATTTATAAATGCGCAAATACTTAGTTCGCTTAATTAAACGATTGCATGTTCTTATAATAATCAACATTTCTTAGGATTTACATTATATTTTACACATAAAATCAGCATAAATTCCCTACGTTTCAGAAAATGCTATCATTCAACAATTACATTTCATTAAGTATGAGGAAAATATATTGAACAGACATTCAACATATAAATATATGTTGAATATTTGTTCAATATTTTATATTTATTTAAAGAAAAACTTGAACTTGTTAAACAAAAAAATAGATTATCCCATTCAAATAAATTTAGATATAAAATCTAATAATAATTTAATAATTTTTAAAAATATAAAAATATATAAGTTACTTACTAATTTTATTGATTTATCTAATTCAATTTATTATATGCATTGCTTGAATAACATATTTAAAGGTTTTGCACATTTACCAGAAACGTGTTGGTACATTATATTTTGAACAATTATCTTTAGTTTTATTTTTATTCTTTATAATTGTGATGAACTCTTTTATGATTTGTTTGTGTTTGCCATCGTTTTTAGTGTTTCTTCTTGTCCAAATAACAAGTTTTTTTTTTATAATTTTTTATTTTTTTTTTCTTTTGAGGGGAGTGGGGCGAGAAATAACAAACATTTTTTGTACGTCTTTAACTAAGTCTTGAATAAATTGACGAATACTTATAGGTTTTTAATAAAACCCAGTCATTGATATGAGCAAAATACAAAATATTATTAATTGAATTCACTGGGCTCCTATAAGATGCAGGCTTGTCATAAGCAAGCTTCCTCTCATCTGGGTAATCACACAATTACACTGAATTAAGTTACGTTGTTGTAAACAAGTCTTTATTTTTTTTAGAATTATCTAAAATTTTAACTGTCAGATGTAGACTGCTAATCAACAAAACATTTTTATCTTTTTGTCCTTCGTAAACATTTATGCTGTTGTCTGATTGCGTTAGAAGAATAACCGGATGAGATTCCGATTTTGATATTTTTACAGAGATTTGTATTTCTCGTTTTGGGAGTTTTAAGGCTCTTTTTTTACCAGCATCTATAAGCAACTAGAACGTGATACGATACGAAATTTATCTGGTTTTATTAGACATATACTGAGTAAACCTACTCACAGATATTGAAAACAATGAGTGCTCATCTACGCTTATGTTAGGCCCTTTTATACAGTTAGTGTTATCGTTTTCTTGTCATCTTCTTTTTTCCAGGTGTGAATGCACAAGTTATTCTTGTTTGATTTTCAGATTTTCTTGAGTATAAAGCCTAAATTTTGTCACTTTTTGTTCAAATTCTTAATTTTTCTTTTATATATCCGATTTTTTATCTGACAAATATCACAAAATTTCGGTCAATACTGATAAATTTTCCCCTATTTTCCAATGAAAAAGTCCAACATTGCTAAGGGTATAGAGTGAGGACGGAAGAACCGTCGTCACTTTCATTTTCATCATTAAAATTTAATTACCTTCATTTAGAGGCAAATATTCATCCTCAATCATTTGCATTCTCAATCATTTTCAGATAATAGTTGCTAACATTCCAAAGCTTCTTTAACGGTAGTATTGATACATCAGAAATCTTTTAACTATACTTTCAATAAATACATAATAAAAGCAACAATATTATCTCTAAATATTTGATTTTCTATTTCAATCATCCATTTTTCGTATCAAGAATATAAGTTTTTTATTGAAAATTTTCATTATACCCACTTCCGATTCTTCATATTAGAGAAATTAGGAGTGAAGCAGATGTAGTACTTTCTCATTAGTTCAGAAAAAAATCTCTATTTTGAGATTTAAGCGTAAAAACATATTACGGGTCAAATTGACCCGCTTCGCGGTTCTAGGTATAAGTGGTTATAACTGAAAAATTATTTATGCTATTCGCTATTAAATACGAAAAGTTCTTGTTTACCTTAAAATATTAAAAGTCATAAAGGAGAATCGTTTTTCAATAAATACTTTTTGGGCGGCGAGAAATTAAACATCGATTTGGGTCAAATTGACCTGCTCCGCGGTTCTAGTGTGAAAGTAAACAAGTAAAGTAATTCCACATTTTTTGTTTATGAACTGTGTGTGAACAAATAATGCACTTCAAAGGGCAGCTAAAATAAAACCTTTTTTATAATTACAAACAAGATTTTTGCTTGTGAACTGTGCAAAGAAATTTCATTAGAAAAATGTATATAAAAGAAAAGCATTTTGTCCCTGACAAATCTAAAGAATTTTCTTAACTCCCACTAACCCACGAAACCCACTTTAAATTATCAGTTGCATATACTTACAAATAAGAAACATTTTTTTATTAAAATATGCGAAAAACAATTTGTTCATAAGACTAATTTAACAAATCTCATACCCTATCGTACAAAACCTTTTGTTTGTGATTACATATTTTTATATATACGGTCAAAGATCTATAATCCACACACCCATAATCCATTGTTTTCTATAATTCACGTTATTTTATGAATGTAAACAATGAAATAAACAGTTAAAAAATTAAAAATTAGTGATCCAAAAACGTTTTTTTTTTCTTTTATTTAAAAAAAATGAGGAAACAGTGAATTATGGGTGTGCGGATTTTAGATCTTCGACTGTAATACATAATAAGCAATACATATTTTTTATTTTTTATAACAGTACTTTAACTAATCATATGCTCCATCATACAAGGTGTTTTGTTTAGGAAATATGCTACAAACAATTTTTAAATGAAAGTTATTTAAATAATCATTCCAAACAATAACATTCCAAAAAATAGTCCTGTAATAATGTTCTGTGGGATGTACAAATTCTACAAGAACGATTCATACATATTCTCTAATGCGAAAGTTAAATCCCTTTGATTGAAACCTCTGTCATAGATATTTTTAGAAGATAAACTATTTTTGACAAATGCAATAAAGAATTTTGTCAGAAGATATATAGTCGACTCTCGTTTATTCGAATTTGGATAATTCGAATCTTCGCTTAATTCGAACTAAACAGAAAGTTCCGAAATTTTCAATGGCAGAATAATGTAAAACTTTTTTATTAATTCGAACTCATTTTCTCTTGACATCGTTTAATTTGAACTAACGAGAATTCCGCTTTTTCATTCTTCCTCTCTTTCTCACAAATTTCAGGTCGTTTGATTAACTTTCTTTCTTTGGTTTTTGTGAAAAGTGTTCCGAAGGAGTATACATATAATCCCATGCATTTGATATCCACTTTCTAAATGCCCTATCTGATCATCAGTTACGCTTCAGATTTTTCTTCCATTGTGCTTGTTTCTAATCTTCTAATTAGTTTATGTATTTATATATTCTAATTTAATATTAAGTCATATTCTGATGGTAACAGATATAATAAATTTTAAAAACACTATAACATTAATATCTTTGTAATAATACCCTATTAAGCATGATCTCATTTCATACTTTCCATAATTCAAACTTCGGATAATTCAAACATTTCTTGTTTGAATTCGACGAGTTTGAGTTAACGAGAGCCGACATCATTTAAATAATTATTTGAATCACATACAAAAAAGAATCTATTTTGTTTCTGAGGTGTGCAACACATTACTTTCTCAAAGGATTCTTTTACAATAGCATTTAGTATGTATAATTACAAAGGCTTTTTTTCTTTTTAGAGAGCAGTACATTAAAAGATAATCTTGGAAGACTCATTTAATTAGTAGTTTGCTCATGTGCAAGTGAGGATGTCTTTTGCATGTGAGGTCTGCAACAAGAGCTTTTCTCACATAGCGAATTTATGTAATCATTTGCATGCACCTATAAAGGAGAAAACTTGTGTTTGTGAAATATGCAACAAAGGATTTTCCCAGAGATCTGCTTTAAATAGTCATTTCAGAACACATACAAATGAGAAGCCTTATGTTTGTGAGGTGTGCAACAAAGAGTTTTCTCAAAAGTCCAGTTTGAATAGTCATTTGCGTACACATGCAAAAGAAAAACCTTTTGTATGTGAGATATGCAGCAGAGGATTTTCTAAGAAAACTTATTTAAATAGTCATTTGAGAACACATACAAATGAGAAGCCTTATGTTTGTGAGGTGTGCAACAAAGGGTTTTCTCAAAAGTCCAGTTTGAAAAGTCATTTGCGTACACATGCAAATGAGAAACTTTTTATATGTGGGGTGTGCAAAAAAGGATTTTCTCATAAAGGAACTTTAAATAATCATTTGCGTACACACACAAATGAGAAACCTTTTGTCTGCGAGATGTGCAACAAAGGATTTTCTGTCAAGTCTGCTTTAACTAGACATTTTATTACACATGCAAATGAGAAACCATTCTTGTGTGAAGTATGCAATAAAGGCTTTTCTCATAAATATACTTTAAATTATCATTTGGGTACACACATAAAAGAGAAACCTTTTGTATGTGAGGTATGCCACAAAAGATTTTCTCTCGAGTGCCATTTAAGGGGTCATTTGCGTACACATGCAAATGAGAAACCTTTTGTATGTGATGTATGTAATAGACAGTTTACGAAGAAGGCTACTTTAATGAGTCATATGCACTATCATAGAAGGCCTTTTGTTTGTGAAGTATGCAACAGACAATTTGCTCGTAAGACTTATTTAAATAATCACTTTTTCATGCATTGCAAAAAATAGTTTCATTTTTATAAGGTGCATAAATCGTACAGGAACAGTAAGTACAGAAAAATACATTCTTTTGTGCAAAATGATTTTGAAAATGTCACTTAGTTTGTCAGTTTTCTTACAGATTTTCTTAGAGGATGTACAGTCTTAAAATAAACAGTATATCTACTAAAATCAGATCTGCAAGTTGTTTCCATCAATATGACTTCACAAACCAACTGCATTTTAATGTATTACTCCAATTCTGTCTCATGTTGAAATTTCAAGTGTGAACTCAATAAGATGGTCTGTTCAGTTATCTCCTGGCCTGCAGAGGTGCAATTTAGTCATTAATTTTAAAACTTGTTACTTTTAATCAATGCTTTTTTTTTAAAGTCACTTTTGTTGACTTAAAGAGAATAGGTCTCCGCAAGTGAGGCAGTGTTTAAACTGGTTTGTTAACTTTAAAAAATATAGTGAATATGGACATTCTTATGTTGACATGAAGAATAATATTATTTAAACATTTCAAGTAAATTTATTAATTAGAAATTTATATTTATGTTGTAATAATGTTTAATTTTGCTTAAATATTACATGTAAAGAAATTTGAATATTTTATTCAATTTCTGGATTATGGTTATAAAAGAACAATAAAGTAGTTTAAAAAAACATGTGTACTATATCAGTATTCACAAAATAATTTCATGTTTTGATGTAAAAATAACAGCATTTCTGTATTTTCAGGCAACTGCCAATTGCACTTTTTTTCATATATATCCCTGCCTCTGAGAACAAACATTCACTGTACACACAACTAGTAGGAGCTGAAAAATACATATACAGTAGACTCCCTCAAATCCACAACTCTCTGACATCCGCACATAATTTACAGATGTAAACAATGAAACATTCAGTTCAGATGTAGGTGCAAAATTTGGCTCTTTTAGTTTTATATCAATTCCATATATTTTTTACTTTGTAAATTTTGTTAAAGTTGTTAAATTCATTTTTTTTTTCATGAAGAAAGAATAATTTATTTCTGAAAATGTCAAAATATTGCTGATATCATTGGTAATCATAATCTTACCAAATATGTATTAATCAAGCTTTTTTAGTTATTAAGTCTAGCTGAATGTGAAATAAAGCTTTGTTATTTTATTATCCTGATGTGAATTAGTAATGCACCTTTCAGAGGCAAGTTTCATTGAATAATTTAGGAAAAACACATTTCATCTTTATAATGAATATTTAATTGTACATTATTGATTATTAACTATACCTTTGCTTTTAGTATTTTAATCATTTTAAAAATTATCTAAATTTTTATTATTTTAGTTTATTACTTATTTTAATATTTTAGTACATTGTAAGCATTCATTATACTTTTGATTTCATTATTAATTACATTCAAATTACTTTTTTAAAAATATCGACAAAGCAATGACCAGAAATCCGCAAAATTCTAAAATCCACACAACCTCTGGTCCCAAGCTGTATGTATTTGAGCGAGTCTACTGTATATATATATCCAATTGTGATAATTTTGGAAATTTAATAGAATTTGGTTTCCACCAGTTTAGTGGACATTCATGTCTACTACATCTATTTATTCTATGAGCAGTTTATTAAAATAACTGTTGATTTCCTGATCATCATTTCTGATTGGCAGAAATTTATCTATTTTGCTTTTATTATTAGCTGAAATCTGCATTAAGCAATTCCAAAATGTGTTCTTTGACTCATTATAAAAACATTTGCTTGTTTCTGCTTCATTTGCATTTGTTTCGGTTATAGCAATATCATTGTTTGAGATAACAATCATAAATGGAATCAGTCGAGATTTTAACTTGCTATGATTTTCTTCATTTTTTTCAAAATATAAAAGTTTAAATCTCGGATCTAGCAATGTTGTAATTCAAAAATGTTCATTATTATGAATATATTTAAAGCGTTCATTTATGGTATGTTCCAACACGAAAAAATTCATTCTCTTCTCCAGGTTTTGACAGAAAAAGTTTGGAAGTTTTCACCATTGGAATAACTTCTGAAATTAGCGATGTTGTTGAACTAATTTTTACTGTTACTTGTTCAAATGGTTTCTGTAAACTTAAACATTTCTCTAAGAGCAACCATTGATTTGAATTAAAATTAGTGATTCCTCCAAATTGTGTAAAACAAGGAGATCTTTTCTTATGTTTGTCTTTTCTGTTTGTTTTGTTCTGCCTTTTTTTTTTTTTTTGTTCCCCCTGTAACATGTAAAAAGGACTATTCCAGCGGGTTGCCACATCCTGAAATAATATCTTCGTTTTTTTTGTTTAAGATAATTCTCTTGCATATCTGATAATCTAGAGCAAGCAAGTGATGAATGATTAAAATGGATCACAATTCTTTTATCTATTGAAATTATATCACTAACAACTCTTTGTGAAGTTAAACTATCTGATACTATTAACTGTAAAGTATATAGAAAGCCTGACTCACTGCTTAAATCAGCTATTTCCATTGCTTTAACAATATTAGAATCGCTGTCCCACAAAACATGGTGTAACTTTTCATTTAAATCCTGTTTATTTATTGCACTTTTTTTATCATTCTGCTAATATCATCCTGAGAAATGTTTAGGGCTGAGTTTAGCATGTTTGTGTGTAAAATCATCATCAATCCAATGTCCTGTAAAACTATTAAAACTATGACTATTTACAGTATAAGTCCAAATATCTGTTGTAACTGAAACAGCTACTGCATTACATGTTTTGGAGGTTACATTTTCTTTACAGTCTTTGTAAAGCTGTGGTAGCACAATTACTTTAAAATATTCTCTGCTGGGTACTCCTTAGCAGGCTGTGCTATTTTTATTAAATTGATAAATCCCGAATCCTCCACAAAAGAAAATGGCTGATTACAAATGGCTATCATTTTAACAATTGCTCTGTGTAACTCAACAGATCAAGAATTATTTATGCCCCGATTTTTTTTAATACTTTTTCCAAAGTTGGCTGTTTTTTTTAAACTCCACAATTATCATTTGGTTCTGTTATAACTGAAGAGCTTTTAGCTGATACTATTGGTTTCCTTATTTATAGAGCTTTATATTCCAGTGGATGGATAATTTTAAATGATTTATTAGGGAAGTATTTGTAGCCCCCCCCCCCCTATTCTTCCTCTTGATAACAAAATGCAGCAAAATTTGCATTTACCTTTAGTAGGATCACTTTCTTGTTCATTAAAAAAATAACCACAAATTTCTTAACAACATTATTCATTTTCTCTCCTCTCAGTAGACTATCATCCATACTATAAGCACTGTCATCAACTGAAATCTGCGCTAAATGATTTATTTAAATATTGGGACAAAAGCTGGCAAATTAATGTTTAATAAAATTATGTGTTATTTTACTTTAACATGGATGAAATTCGTATTTTTAGAGCAATTTGTTGACGAAATTCCTTGTTTTACGCTACTCATGAACGAAATTCGAATGTTTAATGCTACTCATGGTTGAAATTCGCGTTTTTGTGCGGTTTTAAACGAAATTCGCTTTTTTGAGCTGTTTTTTGTCAATTTTTCCGTTTTTCGCGCGGTCTGTTGAATTTTGCATTTTTCGCACAGTCCTGAGTCGAAATTTGCGATTTTTAGTCGAAATAAGAATTTTTTAGGGGATTTTTTGTAGAAATGGGCGTTTTTTACAAGTTATTAGATGAAATTCGCAATTTTCTCAAGATCTTTTGACAAGAATTGTGTTTGTTTTTCGTTATCCTCTGACGAAATTTGCGTTTTTTCATAATCCTTCTACGATATTTCGCACTTTTTTCGCGGAACTTTGTTAAATTCTTGCTTTTTATTTGATAATTTGACGAAATTAGAATTTTTTTCTCCTAATAATCGGCAAAATTGATTTTTTACGACAACTGTCTGTCAAAATTCGCAATTTTTAAAGTTTACAGCATCAAATGTCTTAAATTTTCGAAAAATTCGAATATCGGCACTGCTTTTAATTGTGCGATAACAGTAAATAATTTGTACATAAAATTGGAAGAATATTTTTGATTTTTTTGGTACTAAAAAATACAGTTACAAAAATAAAAATTGTTTCTTACCTCAAATTTTCTGAGCATGGTGTGCACGCGATCATCTATACAACAGACTCCTTTAAATCCGCGTCCATAAAATCCACAAACGCCAGAAATCTGCGCATTTTTTTTCAGATGTAAACAATGAACTAAAGATCAGGAGGGGAAAGCACGGAGTAAGAAACGGGAAGGGAAAGTAATGTTAAAAATTTGCGGTGCGATTTTTCTAAATATTAGAGAGCTCCACCATAGATGGTAGGCAATCAGTCGACCTTTCTGCAATGCTTTTCTATGGGAAAAGCAGTTATTAAAAAAAAAATTAATAAGAATTCTGACGTTATATATTTATGACGTTATTTCTTCACGTTATATATTTTTTAAAGGTATTTGGCATTTCGATTCCTTTTTTTAAGACGTTTAAAATACGAGATCATTCTGACAAAAACATCGAAAAAAAACATTTAAAAACATCGGATATCGTTGATTATTCTACAGCCAAGGAATAGACTTATGATTTTGGGAAATTGAAAGAATTGATTAAATTTTCTGGAGTGAATTCTATACTCGCTTGTACTTTTTATAATATTTAATTAATTTAATAATTCATAACTTTTGACATTTATGCAATTACAGTATAACATCTTTAGTCTGGACATCTATAATCCGGACACTTTGGTACGTTTATTCATTTTTATTTCAGATTAGACATAATAGATGGCCCCATAGGTCTTATGTAAAGGAATTTCAGAAACTGCTTAAGAAAATGAAATATTGCATAAAAACACAACCTTTTTTTTCAATATTAAAACTGTAAGAACTCTCTAAATCACATTTGTAATTAATGTAGGTGTCATTTTAGTTATAAAATTGTAAAAATTCATGATTGATATTAATTTCAGTTTTTTTCTTTTTTGTTTGAAAGATAAGATGCATTAAAATATCACAAAATCGGATTTTCTTTATTATTCTTTCTTTTAAGTATTTAACTTATGACTTACTTTGATATTTATAGTTGCTATATATTTAATTTTTTTACATTATTAACGTTATGTATCACATTTTTAAATATGGTATTGCAATTATAAGATTGATTTTAAAATTATAATTGTAAGTCTTAAATTTCTCACTGTTTTTTTTTTTTTTTTTTTTTTTTTTTTTGTTTTAGAATTTAGTGCTTTCAATATTTTTCATCATGAGTTTATTATTGTTGTGATTATGCATTATTTATTAAGTATTCATTAAGAAATATTCGCATTTTTTTTTTTAAATTGTACTTTTTAAAAAAAATTTACGATAGATGGCGACACTGCATAGAAATACCGTAACAATGCATAAATTATACATTATTAAAAAAGAATAAAACATTCGTTTTTGAGCATTTTGAATTGATTTTTCTCAATGTTTTCAATTGTCCAGTCCCTTGCTATTTTGTATTGCCATATTAATAAGAGACGTTAGTATTATCATTAATCTTCATGCATTTTAACTACACTACTTCTGTAATCCGGAATTTTCTATAATTCGTACTATCGGACTCGCTGTAATCGCGACGATTCCGGATTATGGAAGTTATACTGTAATACATGTAAAATTAAAACATAATTTTATCTTAATGATTTTGAGGGAAAAATAGTGAAAATTATAGGTAAATGTCCAGATATTTTTTTTTTTTTTTTTGGAAAAGTCAAAATGTATAATATTTTATAAAATGGGGGAGGATCAGCATAGAGTTCCGGATTGGATTTTTAAAAATTGAAAATAAAAAAACTCAAATCCTCCCAGGTGTGTGTGGGGGGGATCTTGTTGCACGGCACTGATTACACATTTTTTCTACCTTTTTCTGTTTTTAGATGGAGAAAGTATCGGAATCGTAGAAATTTTTCGTGTTATCGTAGAAAGAAATAGTGTTAATTTATCTCAAACTCAAACAGACTAGGAATATTGGAAATTTCGTGCATTACTTCTTTAGATATAGTTAGTGCGGAAATCGGAAAAAATGCGGTATAGTAGCGTCATCTTGTTGAGGAATTTATATCTAATTTTAAACATAATCTATTTAATGTAAAGTCTGACAGAATATTAAGTTTTATTGAATTCTGTGCGTTAGTTCTTGTTATATAACAATCGCGGAAATCTCGAAAAATGTGGCACAGCAGCGTCAACTTTTAGACTATTTACACCAAAACCCAATCACCTATATATGCCAATATTTTGTTAGCAGATTATAAAAATTAATAAAATTTCGTGGATTAGGTCTAAAAAACGTGGAAATTGGGAAAACTGCGCCATAGCAGCATCACCTGCTTGGTCATTTGCAGTAAAACATAATCATAATCTATGTGAGAATATGAAATTTGATAAAATTCGGTGCAGTAGTTCGTGGAAAATGTGGCTTAGCAGCCCTATCTGTTTAGCGATTTACAAAATAAATAAGTAAATAAACAAATAAAAATAATAAAATAATAAAAAATATTCAAGAGCTTCAACATGTATAACTGAATCAAAACTTTTATTAAACTCTGCGCGTTACTTCTTAATACATAGTATACAGAAAATTTGCGTCACATTTGATCTGACAGACATTTTGTAAAAAGTGTCACATCTTGTTCAGATCCTTCTAAAATGTATAAATCCACCGAAAACAAATTCAAACTTTTTCACGATCACAATAATTTCTTGTAAAAATTGAGAAAAAAAAATGTTATCAGTGTTGAGCAATGCACTCCACCAACCCCTACCCATGTTTGAGATTTTTTATTTTCAATGGTCAAAAGTACAATCCCCCCCCCCCCCCCTCTGGAGCCTCAGAAATCCCTAATAGAGAAAAATGTCTGAATTTAACACATCTTCCTACAACTAAGATTATATAAAAATCACACCTTACAACTTTTACAAGAATTAGTTTATGAGTTCTGGACAATGACCTATATTTTCCGCTATTTTCTCCTCAAAAATATTAAGATAAAAATTTGTTTAATTCTGCATGCATTACGAGACTATTTTATTCAAATGAAAAGACCTGTTCACTAATATTAATCCTATGGATGAAATTTATAAAGAAGTATTTTAATATTTTTAAATGATTTTTTTCTGCATTGGAAAGCTGAGATCAATCTGTATGCAGGCTATTTTATACTTCTTCGATTTTATTTACAGATATTTTTTACGAGGACGCTTTCGTTTTCGGAGCTGGTTTAGAAAACGAAAATACTATCTAAAAAATATCTGAAACCAAAATTAAAAACTAAAAACGGCCTGCATTTAGATAAATCTCAACTGTCCAATGCAAACATATATATATATATACAGGGTGATTCCGAATTTTTTTTTACAATAAAAGAAGGGTGATAGTACACATCAAGACAAACAATATTAAATAGGAGACCAAGGGTCCAAAACGTTTTCTTAAGGAAATAGCCGCCATTAAAGTTTAGGGACCGAAATTTCAAATAAACATAAAAAACGGGAAAATCGGTCGATTGATTTGCGGTTTTCACTAAAATTATTCTTTATGTTAGCATTTTCTTCAAATTAAATTATAAAGATAAATTTCAAAAATACCGATAGAGGGCGCTTTAGACTTTGGAGTAACAAACTACTATTTTTTGCCGGTATTTTTTGCATCTCATTAAATGTTTTCGTAAGCTTAGACTCAAACTTAAATTTTGAACTCAAAATCTGTACTTGGGAGTGGTTAAGTAACACAAACTGAGCTGTGTTCAGAGGGTTCAAATTTGAAATGATTATAAAAAACGGAAAAATCGGTCGATTGATTTGCGGTTTTCACTAAAACTATTCTTTATTTAGGTATTTTCGTGAAAACAAATTATAAAGATAAATTTCAAGAAATGCCGATAGAGGGCGCTTTAGACTTTGGAGTAACGAAACACTCTTTTTTGGCGTTATTTTTTGCATCTTATTAAATGCTTTCGTAAGCTTAGACTTGGACTTAAATTTTGAGCTCAAAATCTGAATAGCTGGGAGTGGTTAAGTAGACAAACTTAGCTGTGTTGAGAGGGTTTAAATTACAAATAGTCGTAAAAAACTGAAAAATTGGTCGATTCGTTTGCGGTTTTTGCTAAAACTAATTTTTAAATCAGCAGTTTTCTTGATCAATCAATGTTTCTTGAAAATAATTTTTAAAGATAAATTTCACAAAATACCGATAGAGGGCGCCTTAGACTTTGGAGTAGCGTGCAATTATTTTTAACTGTTTTTTTTAAATCTCATTAAATGCTTTCAAATGCATAGACTGAAATTTTGGGCTGAAATTCTGAATCGTTGGGAGTGTTTAAGTAGCGAAAAATTGAATTGTGCTCGAGGAGGAAAAAGGGTTAAATTTTAACTCCTGAACACACTTCAGTTTGCGCTTCTTAACTCCTCATAACGATTCAGGATTTGAGCTCAAAATTTAAGTTTAAATCTAAGCTTCCGAGAACATTTAAAATACTTTTGCAAGCATTTAATTAGAACCAAAAAATAATGGTTAAAATGAATTGTTGGTTACTCTGAATTTTAAGGCGCCCTCTGAAGGAATTTTTTGAGATTTATCTTTAAAAATTATTTTCAAGAAGATACTGACTTAAAGCATAGTTTTATTTTAAACCGCAAACGAATCGACCAATTTTTCCATTTTCTATAATTACTTTAAAGTTGATCCTCCCCCTCCCCCTTAAACACAGTTCAGTTTGTGCTACTTAACCACTCCCTACTATTCAGATTTTCAGCTCAAAATTTAAGTTTAAGTCTAACCTTCCTAAAACATTTAAAGAGATGCAAACAATAATGGAAAAAAATAGTTGTTTGTTACTCCAAAGTCTAAAGCGCCCTCTATCGGCATTTTTTGAAATTTATCTTAATAATTTATTTTCACGAAAATACTTAATAAAGAATAGTTTTAGTGAAAACCGCAAATTAATCGACCAAGTTTTCCGTTTTCTTTTAATCATTTGAAATTTGAACCCTCTGAACACAGCTCAGTTTGTGTTACTTAACTACTCCCAACTACAGATTTTGAGCTCAAAATTTAAGTTTGTGTGTAAACTTACGAAAACACTTAATGAAATGCAAAACATACCAGCAAAAATTAGTTGTTCTTTACTCCAAAGTCTAAAGCGCCCTCTATCGACATTTTTTGAAATTTATCTTTATAATTTAATTTCAAGAAAATGCCGACATGAAGAATAAATTTTAGTGAAAACCGCAAATCAATCGACCGATTTTTCCGTTTTTTATGTTTATTTGAAATTTTGGTCCCTAAACTTTAATGGCGGCTATCTCCTTAGGAAAACGTTTTGGACCCTTGGTCTCCTATTTAATATTGTTTGTCTTGATGTGTACTACCACCCCCCTTTTATTGTAAAAAAAATTTGGAATCACCCTGTATATATATATATATATATATATATACTAGCGTACCCGACAGACGTTGTCCTGCCACCGACAGACGTCCTTCTTGGCACCGACTCCAGAAAATCAAATAAATGTACGTAAATATGGTAATACGCAGAATAAACACTACGATCTTAGTTTAATTTCTTATTACAATTATGTAAGGAAATTATTTTTTACTCTTCATTAGTTTTTGAAGTCGGTTCAATTTTTGATAGAAAAGTTTATTTTTCTCTTTTTAGTTAAAAGTTAACGATTGTCTGAAGTCGGTTAAACAAATTTGTAATACAGGAAATATTATTGTAAAGCATACACGTTTGTCAGCAGTGGGGTTCGAACACGCGATCTCTTTCTTCAAGAAGCTGAGCTTAAATCTGGCGCCTTAGACCGCTCCGATAATCCGTCCGCACTCCATTCATCGAACTTATTCAACACTTTTAATTAGCGAAAAATCACTAACTATTAGTTTTTACCTAATTACAAAAAAAGTACTGAATCAAATTCGATGAAATGTGAATCTAAACCATTCTCAAATCCACTGGAACACACACACACAATTTCATTAAAATCGGTCCAGTCGTTGAGGAGGAGTTCAGTGACATACATACGCACAGAAGATTTTTATGTATAAAGATAAGCATTGAAAATTTGAGGTTTTTGAGCCGAAGACATTGCCAAATTAGGAAAATGTGAAGGATTTAAACGAATTTGGTTAGTACCATTCGATTCAGAATGAGAAAACGCACTAAAATATGTTATCAGTTGAAAAATAACTATAAAAGCCGATTTTTAAGGAAATATTTAAAAGTTCGTTCTTTTTTTTACTCATCTTAGGGGTGAAATTTTCGAAAGTCCATTTTTAGCGGCACTCGATGTTATAAAAAGTATTTTTACCCCATTTTCAAGATTTTTGGTTTGGTAGCTTTTTTGTGCTATGATTAATATGAAATCCTGACTTTCTTTAATATACATAGCACTTTTAATTAGCGAAAAATCACTAACTATTAGTTTTTGCCTAGTAACTAAAAAAGTACTGAATCAATTTCGACGAAATGTGAATCTAAACCATTCTCAAATCCACTGGAACTAACACACAAAATTTCATCAAAATCGGTCCAGTCGTTTAGGAGGAGTTCAATTACATACACACGGACAGAAGATTTTTATATATAAAGATATATATATATATATGTATATACACTGCTCAAAACAATTAAAGGATATTTGAAGTTTTATATAAAATAAAGATATAAACGAAATTGTTTTTGCCGAAAATAGAAGAAGAGAATCACAAATGCAAATTTTTCTGGTTTTCAAACTGTGGAGTATGCAAATTTTGAGTTCGACGTCAAAAACGTCGCTTCAGCGGCAGCGAATGAAATTTGACTTTCAACTGGATAAAAGAGAATGAAGACAAGGATGATCGGCATTCAATGATTGCTTTGTTTCGATGAGTACGATGTCTCAGCGAAGTCATTTGACAGATTCAGAAGCTTGGAGAATTGTTGGTAGGTTAGAAGGGGGCCAAACTCAAGCCGAAGTAGCGCAAGCCATTGGAGTGTCACAAAGTGTCATTTCCAGGATCTGGAACCGTTTTTTGGAGAGTGGATGTGCAGGCCGAAGACCAGGGCAAGGTCGTATACGGGCAACAACGCCCAATGAAGATCGGTATTTAGCGTTAACAGCTCGGAGACACCGAAACATGAACGCTACTCTTCTCCAACAACACCTTCGCTCGGCTACAGGCACCACGATTTCAACTCAGACTGTCCGAAACCGGCTCCATGCTGTAGGTCTGTATGCTCGCCGACCGATGGTATGTGTTAGATTAACATCAAGGCATCGTCGCGACCGCAGGGAGTGGGCAACCGAGCATGTCAACTGGAGGAGAAATGAATGGAGCAATATTCTGTTTTCTGGCGAGTCCCGTTTTTCTGTGCATCCGGATAATAGGCGTATTTTCATCTGGAGGGACCGTGGCAGTAAAAATAATCCTACGTTCGTGCACGAAAGTGCCAGATTTGGCGGTGGAGGAGTGTTGGTGTATGGCGGCATCTCCATTGACGGGCGCACTGACCTCTACATCATTCGAGATGAAGCTCTGACTGGTCGCCGATAGAGGGATGAGATCCTCAGACCTATTGTAGTCCTTTACGCTGCAGCAATCGGAGATAACTTCATTTTAATGGACGATAACTGCAGATCACATCGTGCAAACCTGGTGGAGGATTTACTTTTCGACGAAGGAATCGTTCGAATGGAATGGCCAGCGTGTTCTCCAGACATGAATCCAATCGAGTACTTTTGGGACGCTCTAGGAAGACTAGTTTCTGGCCGCCAACAACCCCCACAAACTCTCCAAGAACTGGAAAGAGCTCTTATGGAAGAGTGGGGCAGAATACCCCAACTAGTCATTAATAGCCTCATTGAGTCCATGCCTCAAAGGTGTTCAACGTTGCTGGCCGCCCGTGGAAACCATACCCCCTACTGAAAATGATTTTCTTTGAAGAAAACACCTTTTCTTATTCTTTTTTTTCTCATATGCACAAATTGTGTTTTTTTCCTTTTGTACACAAATGCGCAATAAAATGCATTTTTTTCTGCCAAACATGTGTAATTTATTCTCATATAACCTACTATGTCTGTCGACCATGTATCAATCAGCTAAAAAGTTTCCCAGATACAAAATCCACCTAAAACTGCAATATCCTTTGTTTTGAGCAGTGTATATATACATATATATACAGTAAAACCTCCGAAGAGCGGCCAGCGATGGGACTTTGCAAAAGTGGCCGATTGTTAGAGGTGACCGGTATATGGAGGTTTTGCTTCAACTGATTAGAAGAATAACAAAAACTATTTAATTCAATAAAATACTTCAAAAAATGTATAATTCAAGCGAAATTTTTCTAACCAGCCGTTTGAATCTTTGGAATCATTAATACCAAGTTCTTTGTCAATTTTCAATGTTCTTTTTTTGAAAAATGGGTTCTGAAATAGGTAAATTTTTAGTCTGCAAATTCTAAACTATTCTAATAGCATTTCATTAATTACTTCATTCCCAGTTTTGCGACATTTGACATTGTTTTCTAGGCTTTCGCCTCTAAGATGTTTTTCAATGTGCACTTCTTTATTCTTTAAAATTTCATTTATTTACGTTCTTCCGCATCTATATTTTTCTGCTAATTTCCGTGCTCTAATGCCCATCTTACTATCATCAATAACCTTCAATTTTTCACTGAGTGATAAAAATTTCTTTTTATAAATTTTACTCATGTTCGATTTAGAAAACTAGAGACAAATGGCTGGCGAAGGCAGAAATAGTTACCGCTTCTTTTTCTCTGCGTAGACAGGGAGGAACCATATAAAAAAGATAGGGGGTGAGGGCATCAACATGACCGTATTAAATAAAGCTTTTCAAATTTGATGAGTTTTCACTGCCAATCTCAAAATTATTGCCAGTTGTGAAAAAATAAAATGTAAAAAAATATTGAATATTCACATTCAAGGGCGTGTGAAGAGGAAATGCGCCCTGGGCAAAGTATCAATTTGACGCCCCATCTCCCCCAACTTTTTCTTGTAACAACCCAAAAATGATGCTGGTAGTATAAGTTTCCGCGCCCGGACAGACCGCCCATTTCGCACGGCGCTGTCTACATTGTGCGTGTGAACTAGTGCAAAAATATAAACGAAGAAACAAAGTTAACTCTCAAACTGTATTTTAAATGTGAAAGAAGTTTCTCACTTCAATTTAACGTACTTTAATTTGTTTATGTTACTTTCGTCACTGCGAGAATAAATACACGTGTACGCAGAGTTTCACCAATACCACTCCACAGAAGTGTGGGCTGGGGGAGAGGGGAGGGAAAATTCGAGCACACTATTGGACGAAATAAAAAGTGCTCCTCACTATAATTGTAGCTTATTGTAGCAGCAATGGAGAGAGGGGGGGGAGGACAAAACAGGTGTCTAAAACAAAGAATTTTTTTTTAAATGTCGCAATTTGCAATGGTCTCGGCTTCTTTTGGTGGCCGTATCGGAGTGGATTTCCCTGGCCGTGGCCGGTTTTCAGAGGTGACGGTATTCGGAGGTTCGGTCTAATATTATTTCAATACGATTCATTCCGTTCTATGAAAAAGTGGCCGGTTGTTAGAGGTGACCGCTCTTCAGAGGTGGCCGTTAATGGAGGTTTTACTGTATATCTATACTAATAAAAGAACAAAACGCTCTGTCTGTCTGTGTGTGTGTCTGTGTGTCTGCAATGGCTAGCAAAATCTATTTGACGTACGAGGCTCAAAATTTTTATGAGAGTAGCCCAATATCTCTCCTGATGCACCTGAAGCTCAGATTTTCAAAATTCTATTTATTAACTGAGTAATTAATTAAATTCCAAAACTCACTCTTATAAAAAATCGCCTTTTTTTCGCTTTTTTCTCTTTCATTTCCTTATGGTTGATTGGTTGCATACAATTTTCGCAGAAATAATTAAAAAAGCTTTAAAATTCATAGACTGGCAAACTGTCAGTTTAAATGAGTTTTTTTTTTTTTTTTTTTTTTTTTTTTATTGCAGTTGCTGTACGCCATGGAGAAAAAGATAGGTGGAGACGAAGTAAACCGAAAAAAAGGTTTGCAATATTAAACCATTTATCGCTGAAATTTTAATGTCTCAAACAAAAGCACGAGGCAGGAATTTTGTATTAATAAAACGAATGGAAAGAAATGAATTACAACTGAAGCATAATTTACGAAGAAATAGTAATTTTTTAAAATGGTTTTTTTCTATTATATCATTTAGGTTAAAGTTAGGTTAAAGTTAAATTGCATTTATGTTATGGTTAGAATAAGGATATGTTACAATAAAGTGAAGGCTAGGTTACATTTATGTTAAATTTAATTTACGGTAGGGTACTGTTAAGTCGCTGTTAGGTTACAGACAGGTTCTGGTTACGGTACAAAAGTTTAAGGTTAGGAATTTATACACAGAGTGAACATTACGCAAGATTTGATTAAAAATAACACTTACTTTTGTTAAATAGCTCTGAAATTATAATACTATATACCAATCTTTTAGCTACCATCGAGTATCGATTTCATTCATGGTATAGTCGGATTTAAGAGTGATATAATTAGTTTGAAATTCAAAATATTTCACTTGGGATTTGTATGTGAAAATAATAATCAGTTACGTGACTTAACAGTGATTTTTACAGGTAAATATCAACTTTTTAAAACGAAAATCACGCAATCGTTAGATACATATTTCCTCCCGCTTTCTCATTGCTCATTTTGAGTACTTTTAGAGCTGAAGGGTGTATTCGAAAAAACGCTTTTCCACCTTCAGCAGCTCAAAATTTTCCGATACAATTTCAGACATATTTTTAAAAGTAGAAACATGAAATTTGCTGAGGGGATTTTTGAAGGGACGTATAAGGTGCCGTGTGATGTCTTTTTACGCTCAATTCATTAGAATTTGATTTATAAGCAATTAACTTCTCAGGAAGACCCCTTTTTAGGTAGATTTCGTATGAAATACTACCTATTGCATTCTCTCCCATGTTGGAATTTCTGAAAAATTTTTGCGGATCTACACGAATCATGACTCCTAGACCCCAAAACTACCATCAGTAAAAAAGTTTATATATCTATCGGTGTATATCACTTTTTTCTAGACACGATAACTTCCATAATTATGCTCAGATCTTTTTCAAACTTTTACATAAAATCAAGGAGCTTAAAATCTCGGTCGAGTTCGTTAATGGGCAAAATCGGACCAAGGGGGTGGAAATAGGGAGGGTTTTTGTGAAAACCGAAAAAACGCGATAACTTCTTAATTAAAATAGATATAGAATCAGTTTAAAGTTTATATTACTTCTAAGAAAAGGGCAAAAAGTTTATACATGACAGATTTTTGATAAAGTTAAAAATGGGCTCAAGGGGCGAAAAAAAACATGGTTTTTGGGAGAAAAAAATTCATAACTTCGTCAATTCTCAAGATATCAAATCCAACTAAATTTTATATAAATGTACTTAATATTATCTAAAACTTTTGTATTTACAAGTTTTTGATAGGACCAATTTTTACCGATGAAAAAAATTAAAAACGAAAAGAAAAAGGGGGGAGGAAAAAGAAAAAATCCATAACTTGCTAAATTCTTAAGCAATCAAATCTAATTAAATTTATTTTACATCTTCACAATAATATCTACAACTTTTATATTAGCAAGTTTTTTATAGAACCAATTCTTATAGCAAAAATAAATTAAACAAAAATAGGAGTTGGAGAAAAAACCTCAAATCCAAACTGCTTATATTCTGACTCATTTTAAAATTCATTTTTGATTTTAAACGCATCCAAATGACAGATCCTCTTATTTAGGAACTATATAATGCGACGTATTGGTCAGTTTTTTGATAAAGGCACAATATATTTTTAAAAAGGCTGCCAAAAAGGGTATTTTGAACAGAATTTCCCGAAGTTGTCAATGAAAAATTGAGGAAGTATAACAAATTGCGTTTTTTCTGAGTCATTTTTAAATTCATTTTTGTCCTCAAACCCTTCCAATTTACAGGTCCTCTTATTTAGGAACTATGTAATGTGACGGATTGGCCAGTTTTTTGATAAAGACAGAATATATTTTTAAAAAGGCTGCCAAAAAGGGTATTTTGAACAGAATTTCACTAAGTTATCGTGATTGAAATTTGAGGAAATTTAAGAAATTGCGTTTTTACCGAGTCATTTTTAAATCTTTTTTTGTTCTCAAACGCATCCAATTTACAGGTTCTCTTATTTAGGAACTATATAATGTGACGGAGTGGCCAGTTTTTTGATAAAGGCAGAATATATTTTTAAAAAGGCTGCCAAAATGGGCACTTTGCACAAAATTTCCCAAAGCGATCATGATTAATGAACTGTGGGTATTCAAGTAACAAATTGGTTATTTTATGACTCATTTTTAAATCCTATTTTCCTCTCAAATGCATGCAATTGACAGTTATTTGTTATTTAAGAACTGTGTAATTACTGTGTATTGGTCAGATTTTTGATAAAGGCTAAATATATATTTAAAAAAATCTGTCAAAGTGGGCACTTCGCACAAAATTTCTCAAAGCGATCTTGATTAAAGAATTGTGGATGTATTAAAATAATAAATCGGTTATTTTATGACTCATTTTTAAATTCAATTTTGCTGTCAAACGAATTTAATTAACAGTTTTTTGTTATTTAGGAACTATATAATGAGCATATTGGTCAATTTTTTTTAAATAAAGTAAGAATATAATTCAAAATATGTTGCCAAAATGGGCATTTGAGTAGAATTTCGTTTAATATGATATTAATAAAACCAGTTCTTACAGAAAAATGAAATTAAAAAATTTTTAAAAGCGAGTTAAACTGGGTTTATCTCTAATCTTTTTTTTTTTTTTTGAGATGAAAACTTTTCGAAATCTACCTCCGCCTATAGGCCATGCCGAAAGGGATTTTTTTTCCCCAGATCTCCCAAGTCGGAAAAATCGGTTCAAATTGCCGTTTTTGATTGCTTTTTTTGCAATATTTTGTGCATTTATCAAAGAATTGACCTTCACGGCACCTTGTGCACCTTCTAAATAAGAGAATCTGCGAGTTTTATGTGTTTGAAAGCAAAAGTGAATTCAAAAATAAATCGGAAAACAAGCAGTTTGAATCGAAATACACCCTTAATGTTAGTTGTTGTTTTTAAAACCGACTTTTCACACAGTCAGTGGCTAAGTATTTCAGACAATGCATTTCTTCATGTAACGAGTTAATGATAAAATCATACAAATTTCAAGTTCGGACCCGGACAACGCCGGGAGGGTCAGCTAGTGTACTAATAAAAGAAGAACGCTCTGTCTGTGTGTGTGTGTCTGTCTGTCTGTGATGGCTAGCAAAATCTACGGCACGTACGAAGCTCAAAATTTTTTTGAGAGTAGCCCAGTATCTCTCCTGATGCACCTGAAGCTCAGAATTTTAATTTTTTGATTAGTTTCATAGATATTAATTATGAAGCGGAACTCACTCTCTTCAGAAAATCATTTTTTTTTAATGTTCGAGGAAAGAAAACGTTTGCACATGCGCAGAAACTCAATTACGCATCTAAATGAAGGAAGAAACTTTTTTCCCCGTCTATTTATGTTTTTGGATCATTTTGTTTAAATCCCAATCAACCAAACTGCTGGACGCAGTTAAACTTAAGAGACATATTTCGAAAGATCATATTTTTAGGTCTCAAATGCAATAATCAATTCGAAAAAATGTTGCAGTTAATCCTTTGAAAACAAACATTCAAAAATGGTCGTTTTTTCCAAAACTATTTTTTTCCCTTTTGTCAATGCTCCTCCGGGGCGTAATTTTAAAGATATAAACAAACCAAAAAGAAGATCTTGAAGCTGAAACTTTCTTTTAACCGATGGTGTAATTTGTTTTAAAATATTTGGATTTTAATCCTTTCAAATACACTGGCAAAAGAAGGTCTTTTGCGACTCGCAGAGAGGATATTTTTTCCATGTTAAAATTATCTTAACGTGCATATTTCAACTCAATCTTTTAAAATCTTCTCAATAGACCAAATTTATATCCCTAAAAAAATTCGACACGTTTGGACGGATAGAAATATTTTTTACAAAATAAAATGTGCGAAAAATTTGATGAAATCAATAAAAAACAGATTGTTTTCATTGCGGTTTTGACTTAGCAAAACGCAATCCTATAGGTACCGGTAAATAAAAACATATTCTTTAAGCTTAAAAATATTTTTATAATCTATGATGCAATCGGTTTTTAAAATATAAGATTTAACCCTTTCAAATACACCGGCAAAAGGAGGCACTTTGCGACTCACGTATATAATATTTTTTCTACGCTAAAAGTATCTAAGCGTACATATTTCAGCCCAAACTTTTAAAAGCATCTCAATAGATCAAATTTACACCTTCTTAAAAATTTTTGAAACGTTCGGACGAGTAGAAATAATTTTCACAAAATAAAAAGTGCGAAAAATTTGAGGAAATTAATAAAAACCAGATTGTTTCAATGCGGTTTTGCTTTTGAAGGGCACAATTCTATATACGTCCTGCAAAACCGAAAATATTTTCTAAAAGCTAAAACATTCTCATGATTTATGTTACAATTTGTTTTTAAAAAAATATGAGATTCAACCCGTTCAAATACACCGACAAACACGAATTACATACCGGCTAAATGTAATTAAATGTCCGTATTTTAGCACAATCTTTTTAGAGCCTTTCAATAAACCAGATTTACATTACTTTCAAAAATTTTGGAACTTTCGTACGGATAGAATTTTTTTTACAAAATAAAATGTGTGAAAATTTTTACGAATTCAGTAAAAACCTGAGTGTTCCGTCGCGGTTTCGTTCACTTTCGGTTCGCATAGTTTCCAAAAAATCAAATTACATAGAAAACAAAATACCAAACAGCATGTGCTTTCAATTAAATATCTTTTCGCGATTTTTCCGTTTAAAAATATAAATTTTGACAAAATGGATTTAAAGATATAAAATCATAGAAATTTGAGTTTAATTTAAGGGTCACTTAGAAAGCAAATAACACATTTGAAAACTGAATAATATCACGGGCCCGGGCCGCATATAAGCAACCTTTACTTGGATACGGACATGGGAAAGAATCTCGAACTGTGATTGGCTAATATTATGGAGCAAAGTCATGCGTCACGAGCACATTATTCGCCGTAGTGCAGGAGAGAGAGAAAACAAGAAACTGCCATGGCTTTATCATGTCCGATAACATCGAATCACAAGATTTTTATTTTTACAAATGTGAAATTTCAAAGACAAAAAAATATAAAGTTTTAGACGAGTATTCATTTTTGTTCATCGCAACATTACCCGATTAAATGATTCAAAATCGAACAATCTTCAGATATTAAACATTAGTTGGATGAACATTTAAAATTCTTTATCTGCATTTTTACAACGCACCTGCAACAATATGGAATTATTGTTTTACGAATCTAAGTTTATTTAATTTATATCTATGTAAAAAAAAAAAAAAATCCAGTTTGAATTTGCTTGAAGGCTGCAAAGTCCAAAGTTCGTTTGCCTCCAAGTGCATGCTTGCTAGTTCAATGGTTAAAATATCCAATTTTAAATGAAAATAGACAATTTCACATAAATACAATCATTCTGCTATCTTCAAGAAATATTATTGGTTTTTTCCTTAGGTAAACTAATTTTAACGGTTTTTTTTGTGTGACTATAATATTTTGTAATTCGTATATTCGTGTTACTATTGCTTATTTGTATAAAATTATACTGGATGCGCATTTTTTTAGACAGCTATATCTGTGAGCCATAAACTTACGATTAAAAATGTTTTTTGTTTCATATTTTTGCACAAAATACCTTTCGGCATGAAGTTATGCATTATTTAAACTTTGGAATTTTAAATAAATTGAAACATATCTATTTAACTATAAAAATTGAAAAAAAAAATGAATAAGAAGAAATTTCATTAAATTATTTCTACGACGTATTCTTATCTATCACACCGATCCGAAGAACAACTTTTCTGCAAAACTATCAACGAAACAAACGCCTTTTCATTTCAGGTTAAAAAGGCCAAAGACAACGCCCATTTAATTCCAGTTAAAGAGACGATAGAACCAATCAGCCAATCACAGAACAGAATTCTTTCCCATGTCTGTATCAATGTAAAGGTTGCTAATATGCGCCCGGGCAGTACAACTAGTAATAAAATAAAATAAAAAGCATTTAAAAATATTGGCATGCCACCGAGATATCTTTATAAATTTCTTCCATAAGATAAGGATTACGATTAATATTAGCGAACGGGTCTTTTCATTTCACTGAAGTAGCCCTTTAATTGCATAGATAACAAAAATTACGTAAATTAATTAAAGGTTATAAAAACTATACGCGAGATTAAAATTTACTCCAGAAAATTTAATTAATTCTTTTAATTTCTAAAAGTCGTAAGTCTATTTCATGGCGGTGGAAGAATCCGCGATATTCAATGTTTTAAATGGCCTGCCTTTTGGTTTTTGTCAGACTGATCTCATACTTTAAAAGTCTTGAAAAAGCTATCGAAACGCCAAGTACCTTTAAAAAAATATGTATACTGTGTAGAAAACTTCAATTAATCAGATTTCTACTTGTACGACTTTCTAAAAATTCAGATTTTTATAATTTTTTTTTTAAATGCATGCTTTTCTCATTGAAAAGCATTGCAAAAGGGTTGACTGATTGCCTACCATCTACGGTGGCGCCCTCACTATTTATCAAAATATTGCTTTGCATTTTCGGCGGATCACGCTTATTAAGTTTCCCCTCTTGTTTCTTACTCCGTGATACATACAATATTGTAGACAAGAACAGAAATATTACTGATTGTAAGGTTCTTATTATTTACGGTGAAAATTATATATAAAACTAGCAGGTGTAGATTTTCATTTTGTTTTTATATTTGATTATATTTTTTAATTATATGTTTTGTTATAATAGATAATAAATATTTATTAATGGAAATAATATATTATTTGATCATAATTTATGCTTTCAATTAAAATTCCATATGTTTATGAAAATCGGTGAACTTGTAGGAATCTCTTAATCTTTTCCAATTAATAACAGAAGTACCAGAACGTATTTAGAGAGTAATTTACCCTTAAGAAAAAACTTTATTTTTGCATTGAAGTTTAAAATTTTATACCTTAATGTGAAATGAATGTGGCATTTACGATCAGCCATTATTGGCATTTAATCTTGTAGTTTTTTGATAATTTTTTGGTTGACGTGCTTGTCAAGTAGAATTGAATACCAAGTCCTTGATTTTAATGATTTTGCTTAAATTTTATAAATTGATTAAAAAGAAACACCTTCCAATTATAATAATTTAAAATTTTAATATCATGATGTTGTTATCTATATTCTTATTTAAAATATGAAGAATTCAATAATTTTAAATTAATGGTTTGGATTTATTAATTAACCTTTGAGAGTCTGATGGTACTTTGACGTTCCACTAAAGAAAAGTCAATGAAATATTCTTTTAAAACTTGTATACCAATATAAGCAGATTATTTGTTTTTATCGATGTGTAAGTGTGCTTGTTAGAGTGTGCAAGTGTGAATGAGAAAGTGTGAAGCTTTGATTGAGAAAGAGTGGAGCTGTAATTGTAAGTGTGATTGTGAGAGTGTGTAAATGTGATTGAGAAAGTGTGTAAGTGCGATTGTGAAAGTGTGTCAATATGATTGTGAAAGTGTTTAGCTCTGATTGTGAATGTGCGTATTCCTGATTTAGAAACTTTGTAATTGTAAAAGCGTGTAAGTGTAATTGATGCAGTGTGTAAATGTGATTGAGAAAATGTGTAGCTGTAATTGGGAATGTATGTAAATGTGATTGAGAAACTGTGTAAGTGTGCTCGTGAAAGAGAGTAGCTGTGATTGAGAAAGTGTGTAAGTATGACTGTGAAAGTGTCATTGAGAAAGTGTGCAGCTGTGTTTGAGAAAGTGTTCATATATGATTGTGAAAGTGTGAAGCTGTTAATGTGAAAGTTTTTAGTGTGATTGTGAAAGTGTGTAAGTGTAAATGAGAAAATGTGTAGCTGTCATTGAGAAATTTTAAGTATGATAGGGAAAGTGTGTAGCTGTGAATGTGAAAGTGTTAGTATTTTATTGTGAAAGTGTGTAAGTGTTGTTGAGAAAGTGTGTAAGTGTGATTGTGTGAAGTTTGTAGCTGTGATAGAGAAAGAGTACAAGTGTGAGTGAGAAAGTTTGTAATTGTGATTCAGAAAGTTTGCAAGTATGATTATGAAAGTATGTAGCTGTGAATGTGAAAACGTGAAAGTGTGATTGTCAAAGTGTGTAAGTGTGATTGAGAAAGTTGTTAGCTGTGATTGTGATAGTGTGACTGTGAAAGTGTGATTGACAATGTGTGTAACTGTTATTGAGAAATTGTTTGTGAAAGTGTGTAGATATGAATGTGAAAGTATTTTACAGCGATTGATAAAGTGTGTAAGTGTGATTGTAGAAGTGCGCAAGTGTGATTGAGAAAGTGTAGAAGTGTAATTGAGAAAGTGTGCAAGTGTGATTGTGAAAGTTCGCAATTGTGACTGAGAAGGTATGTAGCTGTAAGTATGAAAGTGAGCAAGTGTGACTGAGAAAGCATGTAGCTGTAAGTGTAAGTGTGACTGTGAAAGTGTTCATGTATGATTGTGAAAGTATTTATCTGTGAATGTGAAACTGTTTAAGTGTGATTAAGTTAGAATGTATGTGTGATTGTGAAAGTGTTTTGTGCTTGTAAGTGTGATTGTGGAAGTTTATTGGTATAGTGTGTATGTGTGACTGTAAAAGTGTATAGCTGTGATTGAGATAGTGTGGAATGGAGATTGAGAAAGTGTTATTGAGAAAGATTGCAAGTGTGATTGAGAAAGTCTGTAAGTGTGATTGAAAAAGTGTGCAAGTGTGATTGAGAAAGTGCATAAGTTTGATTTTGCCAGTGTGTAAGTGTGTTTGCGGAAGTGTAACTGTGAATGAAAAAGTGTGCAAGTGTGATTGAGAAAGTGCATAAGTTTGATTTTGCAAGTGTGTAAGTGTGTTTGCGGAAGTGTGACTGTGAATGAAAAAGTGTGCAAGTGTGATTGAGAAATTTTGCAAGTGTGATTGTGAAAGTGCACAGTTGAGAGTGTGAAATTGTGCAATTGTGATATTGTGCAAATGTGATAGAGAAAGTTTGTGAGTGTGATTGAGAAAATGTTTAGCTGTCATTGAGAAACTGTTTATGTATTGTGTGTAGCTGTGAATGTGAAAGTGTTAGTATTTTACTGTGAAAGTGTGTAAGTGTTGTTGAGAAAGTGTGTAAGTGTGATTGTGTGAAGTTTGTAGCTGTGATAGAAAAAGAGTCCAAGTGTGAGTGAGAAAGTTTGTAATTGTGATTCAGAAAGTTTGCAAGTATGATTATGAAAGTGTGTAGCTGTGAATGTGAAAACGTGAAAGTGTGATTGTCAAAGTGTGTAAGTGTGATTGAGAAAGTTGGTAGCTGTGATTGTGATAGTGTGACTGTGAAAGTGTGATTGACAATGTGTGTAACGGTTATTGAGAAATTGTTTGTGAAAGTGTGTAGATATGAATGTGAAAGTATTTTACAGCGATTGATAAAGTGTGTAAGTGTGATTGTAGAAGTGCGCAAGTGTGATTGAGAAAGTGTAGAAGTGTAATTGAGAAAGTGTGCAAGTGTGATTGTGAAAGTTCGCAATTGTGACTGAGAAGGTATGTAGCTGTAAGTATGAAAGTGAGCAAGTGTGATTGAGAAAGCATGTAGCTGTAAGTGTAAGTGTGACTGTGAAAGTGTTCATGTATGATTGTGAAAGTATTTATCTGTGAATGTGAAACTGTTTAAGTGTGATTAAGTTAGAATGTATGTGTGATTGTGAAAGTGTTTTGTGCTTGTAAGTGTGATTGTGGAAGTTTATTGGTATAGTGTGTATGTGTGACTGTAAAAGTGTATAGCTGTGATTGAGATAGTGTGGAATGGAGATTGAGAAAGTGTTATTGAGAAAGATTGCAAGTGTGATTGAGAAAGTCTGTAAGTGTGATTGAAAAAGTGTGCAAGTGTGATTGAGAAAGTGCATAAGTTTGATTTTGCAAGTGTGAAAGTGTGATTGCGGAAGTGTGACTGTGAATGAAAAAATGTGCAAGTGTGATTGTGAAAGTGCACAGTTGAGAGTGCGAAATTGTGCAAATGTTATAAAGTTTGTCAGTGTGATTGAGAAATTATGTAAGTGTGATTGTGAATGTGCGCAAATGTGATTGTGAACTGCATAAATGTGATTGTGAACTGCATAAATGTGATTGTGAAATTGTGCTATTGTGATTTTGAAAGTGTGTAGCTGTAATTGTAAGTGTGATTGTGAAAGTTCGCGAATGTGAGCTTGAAAGTGTGTGAATGAGAAAATGTGTAGAAAACACTTTTTATTCAAGCGATGAAGTTTGAACCTTCTGAAGTTTGAAGGTAGTTTCACATTAACAGTGAAGTACCTTTTAGACAATTTCAGTCTTTGCAAGTACACCATTTATTAAAAATTCTTCTTGCCAAAAATTTTTTTACATTTTAGAAAGGATTCCAATGCAGACCAGTTTCTTTTTTGCATGGATCAATGCTTATGTTTTTCCACTTTCATTAAAATGATGTTTAATGTACTTTATAGATAAATAAACACACTGATAAAAATAAAATGTTTACTGATTTTGCTGGCTATAAATATAAAGAGCTCGATGCTAATATCATCTGAGCAAGCGAGATACAAGATGTTAGCAAAGCCCTTGGAAATTTTAAGACAAATGATAATTTTCCAACGTCCCTTCGAAAATCTAAATTCAAAGTATTTCTTAGAATTACGAAAAAAACCTTTAAAAATCGATGCTTGATAAAATAAAGAAAGCCTGTAAAATCCTGTCTATAACGAAATTTTGCCTTATTGGTAAATTTTATGATTGTAGTCAAATAATTAAAAATATTTAGTGCAATGAATCGAAAAAAACCTTGCCGAAAACGAAAATTTCCCTTTGCATTCCCGTTTTAGCATTTTTACTTACACTGTACATTCCTTTTTACTTACTTTGATATTCACTTTAATCAAAATATAATTAAAATAATTTTTGTGCTACTCACCACAAAATTATTTAATCCAAGGGATAATATTATAATTTAATACTATCAATATGCAACTCAAGGAAAATTCAAATTAAGGGCTAGTACAGAGTGAATACCAATCTTCATTTTTTTAAACTGCCTATCTATATAATGAAACAGGACTTAATTATTATGTAAAAAGAAAGAAAGAAAGGAAAACTTAATGGACAGTGGTTTTTAAGGAAACAATCATTTAAAAGGCCTTTGAAATAAAATACATATACATATTTACAAATGTTGCAAACATTTATATTCTTTCTTTTTTACTGATCGCATTCATGATAGAACTTTAAAATGACACCATTCTACATGAATGTCAACATCTCTTATTTATTCTTGTGTCTGAACAAAGAAAAACATGTTTTCAACTGAAATTTTATTGAATAAACTACTTTTAAATGAAATCTTCTGAGTACTGTGTTGTAAAAAGACACCTGTTCTGATAAACGCTTTCCGGTTTTGAACATGTTTGTCTCTTGATTCAGACACCAGAATATTTAAGAGATGGCGGCATCTATGCATTCTATGCTTTTCTTATTGTTTTTGTGGCTATTATTTTTTTTTCACTTTATTTCTCTTGATGCAAAGATGTCTTTTTTAATGACTCAAAATTAAATTCGGTGAATTTCCCCTGTTTTGAAAATTGCACTCCCCCATTCCTTTGCAAGCTTGACCTAAGTATTGCATTGTTTACCTTGTGATGCTGAAAATATCATCTTCTATTATTGCAGACAATAAATGGTGATTGCTGTGTTACCTATTGATAAACAAATACACTTGTATAAGTAACCTAGAATATTTTTAAATCAAAATTCGATCATTTAGTTTACAGTTTAAAAAATAATTTTTTATGAAATCACTTTTTTTGATTGAGTAAAACCATCCAGTATTATGAAATAAAAATTTATAAAATCAATGTGAAATTGCACATTGTGATACCCAATGTTATTATTTTGATTAAAGTTATTGATACACTCATTTATGCTACATACAACTGACTCCCTCCAATCCGCAACTACAAAATCTGCACATAATTTAGGAATGTAAGCAATGAAATTTTCAATTCAGATGAATAGACAAAATTTGACTTTTTAATTTTTTTTAATTTTCTGTAGCAACTCTTTACCTAGATTGGTATACTGTGGAAGATTTTCAAGTGGGCATGAGACATGTATGCTATAATGCCTGCATACATGCAAGCATTTTATTGTCCAATGATAGTGGCAGTATGCACTGGCTGAAAATATTTCAGAGTTTAATGAATTTTTAAAGCATTTTTTGAGATTTCTGTATACACCTGTTAGCAATTTGGTACATTTTAATTGTGATTTTTCCGACAAGAATTTTAATGATGGAAATAAAAATGAATATCTTTTAAGACATAAAAAACCTTAAAAACAGACACAATTAAATGACAAACCACTGATTACTCTAACTATTTAAATGCTAAAATGAAATGAGCATGAAGTTTTATAATATTAAACGAAACAATTTCTACCCCATTGTTCAGAAAGAAGAAAAAATAATGTCAACATGATTATGTAAATGGGCATCTTTATAGGCTTCATGGCACCTTTCTGTTTTCATTCTTCTGATAAAAACAAAAAATTGTGAATGGAAAGGAAATTCATTGAAAAGTGCTATGATGATTAGTCATGTGATGGAATTCCGTTATTGATTCTACCCTATTTTTCATTGAAATTCAAAATAAAGGAAACGATTCTATTAACTGTTATTCTACATTTGTAATTCAAAATAAAGGAAACGATTCTATTAACTGTTATTCTACTTTTGTAGTTCAAAATAAAGGAAACGATTCTATTAACTGTTATTCTACTTTTGTAGTTCAAAATAAAAAAGAAAATCATAATACAGTTATGACAAACTTTTCTAAATATGCATCCTCATAATAACACAGTTCGATTGTATTTGCACATAGTATTGACTGTAATAATGCATGGCATTTTGTACAAGAACATCAATAATTGTTGATGTTGAGAAAGGCGACAAATCAGGAAGGTAAAATTGTTGGATTTTAAAGTCACTTTTTTATGAAAAGTGAGTGTACATATACATATATATGTATATATAAATGTATATATATATTTACACACACACACACATATATATATATATATATATACCCATACATACATATATATAAGATATTTATATATACTATAAAACTGACAGTGCCTGGCTAATCAAAAAGTACCAAACTAAGTACCTAAAAAAATCCTTATATAAAAGTTACTTAAATGAATAAGTTTGGAGTTATTTAATTATTGTCAAAAAAGACATGCAATAATGTGCATTTTTAAAATTTTATTACTAAATGCTAAAACACAAAAAGGGATATGCAATTGAAAACCAAGCAAAGCAGATTTTTCTTTTCTTTCTTAAGCATTACTATATATCAATGTCAATCATTAGTACAAAAAATAGGTATAATATTCGTTTTCTTAGTTTTTTTCTAAAAATTAAATATTACTGTTATGAAATAGTTACTGAACTCAAACACCAAACTTTTATTTTTTCAAGCGATGTACTATGAATGGGGAAAAAAGAAAAATGAAATGCAATGACACAGAAATGCAACAATTACATAGAAATGCTTTAACATTTACAGAGTTTATACTCAACTTTCAAAATAAAAATATGGGAGATTTTCACGAATTGTCTGTTTGGTATGATACAAATGTTTGTTTTAGAAGTGTTTATAAGATATTCCTTTGGAAAATACATTGTATAGACAAAAAGTTTTTATCCTGTATGCGTCAAATAATGTTTCCTTGCGCCTTCCTTGTACTATTGCATGAAAATCCTTTTGGAACATATTTCACAAACATTTCTTTCCAGTATGAGATAAGAGATGTGTTCTTAGATAACAACGGCTAGAAAATGCTTTGGAATATACTTCACAAACAAAGAGTTTTTCCCTTGTGTGAGTCAAGAGATGTCTTCTTAGATCGCTATTCTTAGAAAATCCTTTGGGGCATATTTCACAATTGAAGGGTTTTTCACCTGTATGAGTCATGAGATGGGTTCTTAGATTGCTATTGTGAGAAAATCCTTTGGTACATATTTCACAAACAAAAGGTTTTTCACCTGTATGTATCAAGAGATGCCTTCTTAGATTACTATTGACAGAAAATCCTTTGGAGCATATGGCACAAACAAAAAGTTTTTCACCTGTATGTATTAAAAGATGCTTCCTTAGATGAACATTCTGAGAAAATCTTTTGGAGCATATTTCACAAACAAAAGGTTTCTCATCTCTATGTATTAAAAGATGCTTTCTCAGATGAACATTCTGAGAAAATCCTTTGGAACATATTTCACAAACAAAAGGTTTTTCTCCTGTATGAGTCAAGATATGCCTTCTTAGATCACAGTTCTTAAAAAAAATTTTGGAACATACTTCACAAATAAAAACTTTCTTTCCTGTATCAATGGAGGAACATTTTCCCTTATTCCCACATTGAGGAACAAATTGCTGTGCATTGGAGGAAGAATTTTCTTCTGTGATCAATGACATTTTCTCAAACGAATATACTTGATTTTGGACGATAACAGAAAATTCTTCAAGGCATCAGAAAAAAAAGATTGTTGCCCTTTTAATCCCAGGAAATGACATGCTGTGTTTTAGGTGTTTAGGTTTAGGTTTGTGTATTACATAAAAAGCTTTATCTACCACTAAATCTAAAAACAGAAATAAAAATAATAAACAAGACATTTTAAAATAGACTACATTAAATTTTAACTCTGAATTAAGTAGCTGATTTTCCAACTCTCATTTCCTTAAACAGTACAAAATTAATGCATTAAATTATCACAATACAGTGAAACCTCCAAATAAGGGACACTCCGAATAAGGGACACCTCTATTTAAGGGACAAAAGTTCCGGTCCCAGTCCCTTGGTATAGGAAGTGTAATGTATTTACCTCTGAATAAGGGACACTCGATTTAAGGGACACTTGAAAATGAGATTAATCCTTTCGACTCGGGCATTTCTTACACAAATTTTATTCAGTTGATACCACTTAAAAAAAATTCCTTCAAGTACATAATTAAAAAAAAGCTTTAATTAAATAACTAATTAAATAATTTATTTTCCTTTGTTACTGGTATGACAAAAACAAATTTTGCAAAGAAAGATGCTGCCCAATACACTGGACATACGAGTGCAAAATGTTAAAGGGGTTGATTTTTGCATTTGATATAATGAGGCTGTTATGTTGGTACAGAGGTATGCAACTCAACTGATGAGTATTTATTTATCCACAATTCAGATGAAGATATCGAAGTAGGTTTATCCCTATTAGAGCCAGAGGTGGCAGTGCACAAAATAATTTCACTGAGTTCCCAGCTGAAATTCCAGAACTGGTTAAAAGTTGATTCACAAATTAAAATTCATTTGATTTGCCAAGTCATATCTAGGTGAAAAAAAAATATAAACCCAATTTTAGTGGTTGATTCATAGGTTTATCATTCAGGTATCCTGCACCCAGTCCTCCATATTTTCATTGATTTGAGTGCAGGAAAACATAATGGTAAATCCACAAGTCAACCCCTAAATTCAGATTTTTAGGTGTTTTCCACCAAAATATGACTTAGTGGACCAATTGCGTTTTAACATGCATATTGATTTTTAGCTCATTTCAGAATTTCTGAAGTGAACTCGATGAGGTGATTCTGTGCTGCCACCTCTCAGTCTGTAATGAAAAAAATGCTGAAAATTGTAAGGAATGATTCTGAAAATAAAAGAGAAAGGAAAATTGTGAAATAAAGAGCTTCACAGATGCTTTAAAATATGCAAAGCAGTTGAATACTTTTTTCGTAAATACTGCTCATAATGAAGGACTAAAACTTAAGTATGGTAAATGAATGTCTGAAAAGTTTAGTAATAGTAAAATTGAAATCTGCAAAACAGTCACTTTTATTGATTACATCACAAGTAGATTTTTAAAAATAATGTTGCACTTTATGCATTACAGAAACATTTACTTAAAAATACAAATCAATAACTCTACAAATCATTTACTAATTAAGTAATCAATTAAAAAAATAATTAATTAATTCTATATTACTTTTGTGCCTAATTAATGTAATTTATAACCCTCAGGTACATTTAAATTTAAATTTTAATATTTTGTTTTTTTATGTCCTTATGAATTTTAAAAAATGTAAAAACTCCGAATAAGGGACAAAAGTTCCGGTCCCATGGGTGTCCCTTATTCGGAGGTTTCACTGTATATATTCTTAGGTATGATTTAACTCGACAATTTTTTCATAGACAGCTACATATGCATAGGTGTGCATCCATTACAGTAGACACTGCCATAGTTTATATCGAGACCATCCCATATCCCGAATGATAAAATTTGTTTTATTGACTGCTTGTAATTTTATTTTTTCACTGTTAAAATTTTGCCTACTTGTTTAGCATGTTCTCGAACGATATTCAAACAAGATTTTTACCTCTTTGATGCCCATACATTCAGCCCCAAATCAATTTCACCTCTATTCATTCATGTTGTCAATCTTTCGAGTTATGCATTTTTTTTTTCACAATTTCACAAAGTTGACTCTAAATTTTATATAATCATTTTTCTTAGAATTCTTTTTACAAAAGTTGCCTTGCAAACCAGCACAGAAAATCGACTCCCTCTGACGAAAAGAATGAATTTGATTCATTCTTGATCGGGAAGTTTGAGTTAGAAACATAATCCCTATTTAGTAATAGTGGATTTTTCAGAGATTATTCTCTGGCTTAAGAAAGGTATGCATTTAAAATCATTATTATCTGATTTATAATATATTTTAAATTTTAATTGACAACAGTTTTGTTTAGTTTAAAAGGGTTACTTTAATTGTGTAAAGTATTTTTGACACAAATATTTGGATTTCTGAATTAATGATAGATGCCAATTAATGGTGCTTCAGTTTTGCTAGTTCCAAGTAATTGGAACCTATGCAAATTACAAGGGAATCGCAAGATTTAAAATTAAACCACCTTTTTTGGCAGTACCTTTAAAGTTATAAACTAATTTTGTTCAGGAATTGCTTTTATTTGAAAATATAAAATATTATCAGTAACTAGAATCCATTAAAGTTTCATATGACAATTACTGGAAATGGCATGACAGTTACTGAGTATTAATATGAATATGTGGCATTGTTTTAAAGTGTTCACATTTCAAACTAATATGCTGATTTCTTACTCTCAAAAATCTAAAATGTGGCATCTTCATCTACAGTAAATTCATTTAAAAGGATTAACCCCAAATGCTTGTATTCTAAAGAAGCACTGATGAATGCAATGCATGCTGCACATACATAAAACATGAGCGGTCAGGTGTGCAGAAAATGTTTTTACTCCTAACATTTATCTTATTCCATATCAATAAGTTTTGCAATATGTTATAGGCTTACTAAAATTTTGTATTTCTGAAAATATTAGAACCCCCCCCCCCTCCCTAAAATTTCTCGACTTAGAATATTATATACCATATATACTCATGCATAAGATCGATTTTGTGAAGGTCGCTAGATGGATATTTCTATTTATTGTGAATTGTTTTCTATTTCAGGGAATTATGTAGTTTATGTTAAAATTGAAATCAAAATTATTTATATGCATAATTCCTCCAGATCATGGATAGCTGGATTGGACATATTCTACAGCTCCTGATTTTGGATATGAAGACCTAGAAAATTTAGACACTATAGTTTAAAAGATTCAAAATTTGATGGAGAACTAATATATGATGATTCAATAGGTAGTGACAATATCAATTTCGGTCATAGAGATGACGATAAAAAAATCAAAAAGGAAATAAAGTTGTTGAAAGAATATTATTAAGCAGTTTATGATAAACAATATTATATAGATCACATTTTTGAATTAAATTATGCAGAATCTACAGTTAAATGTTTACAAGAAAACAGTGAAAACGTATTTGGCCATCAAAGTGGGTTATAGTCGGTTTTTTGCCTACATTGTGTTATAATCATTATTTTCTATATATATGTTTCTCATAGTCATAGAATTTTTCATATACAGTAGACTCAACTGAATCTGCAACTTTAAAATCCGTGAAAGCCAGAAATCCATGAATTTTTCAGATGTTAACAATGAAATTAAAGATGACGCTGAAGTCAGCAGCTTACGTAATACAAATAATTCTTTAAATATATATTTTTTTTATCCTTTTTAACTTCTTTTTTTAATGACTTTCACTTTAAATTCTGCAGTGTTAAATAATACGTTTCTTATATGTACAATGATTGATATTTAATCGAATTAATAATTATCATATGATAGTTGCATCGTAATATAACTTTCAATGGTCGTTTGGTAGTGTTTGCTATTCGAATGGCAGGATAATTTTTGCTATATAAAATTATTATTTTAATAGTTTTATTACTATTTTTGTTTTAGTTTTCAAATTTCCAACTAATTCATGATAAAATTAAGCTTCTCAAATTTCACTGAATTATTACGAAGTTAATTTGTTTACTTTGATTTAATGTAAAATTATTCAGATATTTGCTTACTAAGATACATAGATTTACTTACTTTCATATTGTGAATTTTTCTGAGCCTCAGAGCTGTGCTTATGAAGGACGGCTTAAAGTGAGAACCTGTGCAAGGTAAACAAAGAAAAAATAGTTTTGTGAACTTTACATTGAAAAAAAGATTTTTTTTGTCGAATTAATTCTTATTTATACATATAAATTATATTACATATGATTTAATAACCTGAATATGTGACATTCGTATGAAAATTTGAAAGACAGCAGTTTGTATTTTAAATTTTAAATCAACATCCCATGGATGTCCCAAAATGATATGTTCTGATATTATAAAAAATAAATATATCAGTGACATATATTTTTTTCAAAGAAATTAAGATGCCCAATTTTGAGATATGAAAGGTCAAAATGCAAATGCTTGACCATGAAATTAAAAAAAAATTGACCATATGATATATCATATGATGGCCCAATTCAATCATTTTGTAAAGACATAAAATGTAAGTCTCTGAGACAATTAGGTAACAAATTATGACTAAATTTGTATTGCAAAAAATTACATTTTGTGTCCTTCCTTGAAGCTAATATCGTTAAAATCAATAGAGATAGGAACTAATCACTGATTATTTATCGATTTCTATGTGATCCAAACAACTGAACTCTATAATAAAATTCTGAGGAGGTTAAGTAGAAAATATCCCTTTTTTTATAGATTTGACATGTAATGACTCAGTTATTTTATGAATTAGTCTTTCAAATAGTTTGTGAATTTTCCAAGCGTATGAATACTTCAATATAAAGTTTTTTTTTTTTTTTTTTTTTTTTTTTTTTTTTTTTTTTCTGTTGTCATTTCTATCATATACGTAACAAGTAAAAATATTTTAAAATTGTAACTTGCTTAGTTATAGGAACTTGGAAAAATGCATCACAGTAGTGATAACAAATTTCGATTTTTTAAATCGATTTAATCGATACTACGGCCAATTCAATTTAATCAATATTATAAATTTTTCAATCGATTTCTCTGAAGGTAATATCATTTTCTTTTTTCTTCAAAAGTCCAAGATAAAGTAATCGGATGCGCCAATCTCAAAATTTCTTTTTCTATCTCATACATGTTAAAACTTCCAAATTTACTATCCACATTGTCAAATTTAAATGAAAACTTATGCCCATCATGAGGACTCAAAAAGCATAGGTTCATTGACAATATTGAATCTAGACACTTATCATCACAAAAGACTTGGTATGTGACTCCAGGGAGGATATTACAAAGTTCCGGGGTAGTGAAAAATTGCACTTTTTGACCATTGTAAACACAAAATCTCAAATTTTCCAGGGGGGAGGGATCTGAAATCAACACTGTTCATTAAAGCATGTACATTTTTAAAGAAAATATCATGAGTGCTTTTTCCAATCAAATTGTTGAATTAAAGCTCACACCCTCTTAGATGTCTGAAACCAAAATTTGAAATCTAAAGAGCATAAAAGCGACACCTTTAGGGCAGTATACACTCAAGCCTAAAATATGTATTTATGTGATAATAAGTAAAAGTCATACATATAAATATGTTCATTTAATTTCAATTTCAAAGCATATTAATTTTATTTTTTATATTTGATGTCATATTGGTCTGTATCTTTGTACAGTTAATTTATCCATTTTTAAAAAATTCAAATATTACACTCATATATTATGCATATTTATAATATTATTAAGATTAGTTATTGTTGGTAGGCTACAAATAATAATAAAAAAAGAAATAATGAAATATGTATATTTTACATAAAAAATAAGCTAAAACAAATGTGTATATTATTGGAACACATGTATAAAAATGACCAACATTTACAGAAATAATTTTAAAAATCTGACAAATTTATGGACAAAATTTCAAAATTATAGGAATAATTTAAGACCTGTATTTGTGAAATTTTAGCATCCATAATTTACATTTAAATCCATTAATCAAAAGAGCTATTTTTTTCAACAAATGAAAATTGTTTGAATAACCATAGGAAAGTATTATGATGCAAAATAAAATGTTCAGTATTTCCAAGCGAATGAACTAAATATAACAATAAACTATACAGCTAAAATCCGGGTATCTCATAAATGTGCTTAATTACATTAAAGGAAATCAGACCCTTTTTATAGAAGTTATCGCAAAAAAAAGAGACAGAAACTAAAAAATTTCAGTCTGCAAAGTAAGCCTTTATGGACGTTTCAGCAATTACCGTAAAATACCGTTAATCCGCCCTTCCCGATCAAACGCCCCCTCCTCACTTTATAAAGAATTTGAAATTTTCAAAAAATCCCCAGAAAGCGCCCTCCCTCCCCATTCTCAAAGGCGATTGAGAATGGGACGAATCATTATGAAATGAATGAATCATGAATCTTTGATGAAATGTGTGTTTTTTTGAGATTCTTTAATTGATTTCATGCTTGTTTTGGCTTTTTTTTTTACAAATTTCTCCTTTTTTCTGCTTTTTTTCCACAGAATTTACGTTTTTAAAATAAAAACCCAAATTTTTTCAAGTATCAAAATTCATGATTCATTCAACGATTCATTCATTTAATCATGATTCATTCCTGTAAATTTTGTTGAACAATCGCGGAAAAATCCTGTGTAAGCGCCCCCCTCTAACTATTGTACGATTTTTTATCCCGTTTGGGGGGGGGGGCGGATTAACGGTATTTTACGGTACTGCACATACTATTTGGATACAGTCCCTCATCTTTTTAGGAGCTTGAACTTAATCTATCAACAATCCTTTTTGTGAATTTTCAAACTATGCTTTTGAAACTTTCACAAAAGTTGATCTATACATTTAATTAACACATTATTTACACATTATACATTTAATTATGCATATTATTTTTTGATTGCATTCATGCTTACACAGTGAGACATTTAATTAGTTAATCTGCTTATTTTTTAATTCTGATTACAGAGTGTTGTATACAGTGTTGTTTGCCATATTTTCTGAAAAGAAAGTTTTTTATAGTAAGAACTCTGCAAATTATAAAGAAAAAACTTAGCAAAATTTGGGACTGTTTTTATGAAAACCTTAATTTTTCTATGAGTATACATGCCATCCCCATAAAAATGAACACACTTATGTTACAATAAGTTACTTAATTATTACAGCAGTTTGAAATGCTTTAGCTACATTAGTTTTGACAGGGTTGTCTGAAAGATAGTCATTCTTTTTCAATTTGATGACAGTTTCTTATGAAGTTTCTAAAAAAATAATAATTTCTTCACAAGTGCACATGTATGTGACATTTGTGTACACATCAGGAGATTCAGTATAATTCCTCAGTTATTTTTTAAAACCATTGGTCTTGTAGTGTAAATACCTACATATATGTGCATATGTATATATAAATACATTTATGTGTATAAAAATATTTATACACATGTATGTATACAATAGACTCCCTCAAATCCACACATAATTTACGATGAAAAAAGAATGAAACATTAAGTTAAGATATAGGGACAAAGTTTGACTTTTTTAGTGTTATATCAACCCAAAGACATTTTGATTTGAAATTTTTGTTATTATTATTGACTTCATGTTTTTTATTGAAGGAAAAATAAATTTATTTTCTAAAAAAAAATTCAAGATATTGCTGATATCAATGATAATCATAATCTTCTTACCAATTATATATATTAAACAAGCTTTTTTGGTTATTATGTCTGGCTAAACTCTGAATAAAATTTCCTGATTTTATTATTTTAATGTGAATGTATTGTATATTATGTATGAAGCAAGTTTCATTAAATAATTTAGGGAAAATATATTTCACCTTTATAATGAACTCTTAATCATAAATTATATATTAGAGCTTTCTTTTTAATACAGTAGACTCCGTCAAATCTGCAAAACTTGGGATCAGGGGTTGTGCGGATTTTAGAATTATGCGGATTTCTGGTCAATGATTTGTTTACATTTTTGAAACATCAATTTCATTAGTAATTAAGCCTTATAATGAAAGCATATAATAAATTCACACATTAAAATAATTAAGTAAAATATTAAATAAATAAATAGTTAAAAAGCAAGTAATTATTCCAAAAAAAGTTATGCAAAATAAAATTATAGAGAAATATTAAAATAAAGTAGATAATTAAGATACAATATTTAATATAAATAATGATGACGAAAAATCTTTTTTTTTTATAAAGAAAAATATTTGCCTTTATTAATAAACAAAAAACTTGATTAATTTTAAAATATTAATTTTATACAAAAAAAAAAAAAAATCCTGCCCCTCGAATTACAAACACTTCCAAATGGTCATTGAAAAATACATTATGCTGGGACTATGATACGATAATGATTATTTCGATTAAATATTGATCATCCTAATTCGTAAACTGGATGTACATCCCAAATTCGTTTCGTAACTAGCAGATAGATAAGAAAATAGTAATTGAACAATAAAATAATAATTTTATATAGTAAAAATCATCTTTCCATGCAAATTATAAACACTACCAAATGACCAGTGAAAGATATATTATGCAGCAACTATGATACGATAATTATTATTTCGATTAAATGTGTATCTTCGTATGTCTAAGAAACATTATTTAACACTTCAGAATTTAAATTGAAAGACATTAATAAATAAGGAAGAAGTTAAAAATGATTTAAAAATAGATATTATTATAGAATTATTTGTATTGCATTAACCACTGACTTCAGTGCCATCTTTAATTTTATTCTTTACATCTGAGAAAATGCAAGGATTTCTGGCTTTTGCGGATTTAAGGGAGTCTACACTGTATTTTAATCATTTAAAAAATTTCAAAATTTTTATTATTTTATTTTATTACTTACTTTAATGTTTTACTATAAGTATTCGTTAGAATTTAGATTGCATTAAAATTACTGGTTAAAAATGTAAACAAAGCAATGACCACAAATCCACAAAATCTAAAATCTGCACAACTTCTGGTCTGCAGATTTGAGGGAGTCTACTGTTTATATATCCTTATATATGAATTTATACACATGTATTTATAGATATTACATATATACATATAACACTGGTGCCTGCCTAACCAAAAGTATAAGCTAAGACTGGTTTATGTATATGATTGCAGGGTTATTAAATTAAAGTATGAACAAACATATAACTTTAAGACATTGTATTCATGAATAAAATTGTAACAATCAAACTTATAAAGAATCATAATAAATATCAATGATAATGGATGTTTGCAAGAAACTTAATGCTCCTTATGTGGTGTCAAAAAATGGAGACAGGTGTAAGTATAAAATGCATGTAAACTGTATGGGCTTGAAGCAAAAAAAAAAAAAAAAAAAGAACAAAACAAGTTGAATGTAGATTCTGCCATTGCAGAATTCAGTTTTGCCTGCAAATAAGAAAAAAAAAAATCGATAGGGTCTTTTAGAAGGGCGACCCCATTTAGAATGCAATGATCTAACTTCATTTTTCTTGTGTTTATCAATATAATAGCAAACAGAACGGCATGAAATACCTAATTGATTAGCAATTTCTCTCCGAGTCATAGGAATTGCGGAATAATAAAGAGATACAATTTGACGTGCTGCTTCTTCATTGACTAGATTCATCAAAAATGGATTTTTTCTTTAGTTTAAACGCTTATTATAGACGCTGAGAAAAAAGAAATGCATTTTAACAATAAAACGAGTGGAATCCCATCAAATTCGACGAATGAAATATTTAAAAGAGCCGATTGATTTGGTTTAAAAAAAGCAAAAGTAATTACATTATTGAATCAATATATAATAAATATATTTCCAAACTTAATGTAAAGTTTGCCAGTTACAATTTTGCATGCAAATATTCGCACATCTTCAGTTAAAATTATAATCTGAGTGCCGACGAAATCCAGAAATTTTGTTTTATATGCACTCACAGAAAAGTAATTTTATATATATATAAAAAAAAAAACTAATTTTATTTTTACTCTGACATTATTTTCACTAACTGAAATCATCGGAAAGTAAAATCTCAATCTCAGTGTCCATAATGAAAAGAAATACTGAAATGTAATATCGTTATGAGTAAAAATGCGATGTTTTAAATAGTGATGTCATTTTCTCTTCAAATGTTTTTTAAAAGTTACTGTTATTAGTAACATGAAAAAGGCATCCATAATAATATTGTAATTCCCATTTATTTGGTTGCTGAATGACATCATTTTTCTCATTTGAAATTTTCCTTTAGACATTAATTTTTATAATAAATTATTTTCTGTTATTTTATTTACATTGTTATTATTATTTCTCAGTAAATATATTTTTTTACCTCAATTAGTGTATAATTATACGCAATCATTTTATTGTGGCTGAATTTTACGAACACAATTAACTTTTTTCTTTTAAATGCAAGGACATGTTCATTGATGAAATAAAGCTTCTGAACTTGTGGAAAGTGACAATGGAAAATAAATTTTTATTATCGAAAGAAAAGCTAAACTGTGTTGCCACCATATTTAAGAAATATCGTAAAAAGCATTTAAAATTAAAAATAAAATATAAAAATGGAAATAAATTAAAAAATAGCTAAAATGGGCACACCTACAAATAAATAGCTTTCATTAAAAAAAAATAATTTTCAAAATTGGTTGAGTAGAAAATTCAGGGCTAATGACACAACATTTTTTAGCTTGTATGAAAGAAATAGCATAGGAGGCTAAAAAAAATTGTTATTACAATAATAATAATGAAAAATGCAGTAATTTTAAATGACAATAGAACAAATATAGCAAAACATTAGAAAAATACAAATAAAATGTCTAATTAAAAATCCTTTGAAAATGTAGCAAACACTCATGTTTAATGTGAAGTGAATAGGGCGTTTTACCATAATCTGACATTGAATACTAAATCTTATAGCTTTGCAATATTGTTTTAGTCAACTGAATAATCAAGTAGTGGTGGCTATAATATTTATTATGCAGTTAAAATGAAGAAAGCAAAATAAATGAATAAAATAAAGATTACTATAATTAACATTTTTGATACAGTCAAATATAACCTGGTTAAGTAATACATAAGAACAAAAAAGACAGAATGAAAGAAAGAATATTCAGTTTTCATGATACAGATCAAATTTCTTGATTAAATACAATACTACTTGATTACCTCATTGACCAAAAAACTATCGCCAAACTATAAGATTAAATGCCAACAACAGTGGGTATAAATGTCACTTTCATTTGACATTAAACACGATACACATGTTCATCACATCATAGAATTATTTTTAACTTGTCTTTTTATGATTTTTTTTTATTAATTTCTTTGTTCTTTCATTATTAAAAGAAAAAAAAATGCCATTTTGTATAGTTTGGTAAAAAATTCGGCGATTTGTATAAGTTGTCAAAATTGGTCAATGGGATAACCACCTTAAATCTACATATTTAAACTACAGAATGCACAAAAGGAAAAAAATAAATCTAGTAAAGGGATTTCTTCGCTGGAATAAAAGGGCATGTCATAATATAGAAGTATTGGTCAGCTTTACCTATGAAAATAAAAATATCAACTTAAAATATTAGTGTGATTGAGATTTAGATACTTTGTAGTAATAAATTTATAGGTGATGTGAAGAAACTTACCTGTCAGCTAATAAGGCATAGAGGGAGTTAGAGCAGAAGTTCACTATCTGCATGTGCAATCGTGTAAAAAAACTAAAAAAATAAGTGAAGGAAAGGTTTTTATAATTAGGATATGAGATGCATAATAAGTAAACTGATGAAAAATAGTGATGAAATATGAATATGGTTAGACATTTATTAAACTAATTATTTGTTCTTTTAAATGTAATAAGTGAAACCTTTTAAAAGTGGTTTCAAATTTTTACACCTCAGTATTAAACGAATAAATAAGCGTTAACAGCATTGCTTTAAATAAGTTACCTTCAAAAGGATAGTTCCTTAAACAGGATCATTAGGCCTAACCCAACTACACAGTAACTGGTAACTTTTTTGGAAATCTTATATTTCTCTGTTGTCTTAGGAATCAGATGAGAAACGAAATAAATCAGATTATTTAAATTTTTTTAAGAGAAATTAGTAAAAATACCACATAAAAGCTGCAATGCAACATTCAGATAAAAAAAAATTATATAGTCATTAATGCATCGTCGCTTTTCGATTAAATTTTTGATAGTAGAAAATTTTCCATACATCATCGAACATGTTTCGATACACATTTTTTCATGCTGCTATCTATCGTAAAAAAAAATCATTTACTTGTATTCCTAGCCCGGAGTAAGTAACAGGAGGAGTAAACTTGCCGAAAAGTTCCCTGAAACCGAAAACAGCCTGAGCACATTCTTCACGAAATTAAAAATAAAATGGCCGTTTTAAATATCAACATAATTACATGTCAATGTGATTAGATCGATACATTAATATAGATGGGTGTGAAATGGGATAGTTGAGGAAAAGATCATGCTGGAATTCAGACACAAAGCACAAATAGAAAATATTTAGGAAAAATGGCCCTTAATTATAAAATATCATTTTGAAATAATGTTTTTAATTATCCTCACTTTCTTTTGATTCTTTTGTCATAGAAATTAATTTTAAATTTACTATTTGATATTGACCCTTAAGGTTTTTTTTTTTTTTTTTTTTTTTGTAAGTAAAATTTACAATTGTTATTAAATATCTGATTTTGTAATACATTTATTTTTTGTTTTCGAAGTAACAGAAATTATTGATCTCAAAATGTACTTCAAAACCCTTATTTAGGAATCCATAACAGTTAATTTATTTTGGCTGAAAATAATATATTTTAAAGATGTTAATATTATCGTAAAAAAAAATATTTTATCAAGCCAAATATTGCAGCCATTTATAAATTTTTTTATTTCAAAACTAATATTAACAGTAAACTTGATAGATATGATATTAATTAAAATTTTAAAATAAATTAAAAAAATTATTATGGAGTACGATTAAAATTTGTACAATATATTAATGCATAATAAGTTTATTTTTATAAAACAGTTGTTTGTATCTCATCATTCAAAAACAATTAACTTATATTTGCATAGAAGAAAAATGGTAATTGATATCTATAACAATATGCACTTTTCAAAGGATGTCTAACTTCAGGCTTTTAATAGTACACACTATAATTTTAGGTTATTTTATCTTGTTCAATATGGCCCAGCAAGAATAAAAAAATAGGTAGTTAATGCTGCTATCTTAAGCTTGAAAACTTTAATTATTTAAATTATTATGTTAATAAAAATGCTATTACTTTTTAAAGAATATTGATAAATCTTCAAATATCTTTTTAATTTGTAAAAAGTATTAAACATTGAATAATGAGTATTAATGTTAGGGGGGAAATAACGGATTACAAATAACACATACAAAATATGCAAGCAAGCATTTACTTTTTAGCTTCATATTTCATACATACAACTAAGAAATGAAACTTAACAAATAGTAATTCATTTATAAATTAAACTAATTGTAAGAGTTCATAAGTGTGTTCTTAAATCAAAAAGTTCAACTTTATGACATAAGTTTTAATATATTTTTGTTTGGAAATGCATGAAATTACCAGATGTTGTTGTTCAGAAACTATCTAATTACACTCATTTTCTCATTTTTTTTTTTTTTTTTTTTTTTTTTTTTGCAAATGTTATAGGTTTTTTAGAACAAGCCGTCAAAGTTGGCGATTTCATTTGCATTTCCCAATAAAAGCAGAAAGAACAGTCAACGAAAAGAAGAAAAAGGTGCAATCACATGATCAAAAATGCTTCTAACTCAATGAGTAATTTATTGATCAAAAAATGGAAAACTAAGTTATATTCCAAATTGCTTCCATGGCCAGGTTTTCATTTCTGTATCTTTCTGTTGAAAAATGAATTTATAAATGTGTCAAAACGTTTTACGCTTTTGAGCAAAGCAGTTGAGAACATTCTTAATATCATCCAATACAGTTCCATACACCTTTTCTTTATCTTGTCCATGATAAACAAGAGCACAATTTTAGTACATTTTTCTGTGAGAATAAATCAGTAAAAGAGAAAAAATCTAAAACAATAATATGGATAATTTTTTTAATAAATTTTGAGACTGATATTGTTACCAAACAACAGATTTGGATTAATCAAGCATAAAAAATTCATGAAATAAAATTGGAATTGTGTTTACACAGTGAACCTTTTTAACCAATTCTTATAATTTAATCATACTTAAAGGATAATATTTTATTCAATTTTGTAATTAACTGAGAAAATGTACAAACTGCTCTCAGAAAAAAAAAATTCAAACTGTTATATGTAAATTTATTTTTATTTGTTTATTCGCTAACTATATTTATAGCAAGTTAAGCTATATTTATAGTAAGCATGTACAAAATAATAAAAAGTTACAATATAGTTAATACAAGTATTTATGTAATTTAAGATTTAAGACAAAAGGAGCTATTTTTTGACATATTTTTAAATTCATTTCTGTTCAGAAATGCATGTCATTAGCAGTTGTTATTCAGAACCTATCTAATCAAAAGATGTTTTCCATTTTTTCCTAAACGCTAAATAACTTTAGTAAAACTCTGTCAAAGGCGATATTTTCACCAAATTTCGAACACAATACTGAGTGAAAAAAAAAAAAAAAAAAAACTTAGAAAGTTGGCAGAATTGCTATAATTTGATAAATAATTTATTTATCCAAAAAAAGAGGGAATATTCATTTTGATCTTATTTTTCTTCAATAGTGAGATTTTATGTCATTACATTTAAAAATGAAAGAGAAATTTTAGCATTGAGAATAAATTTGAGAATAGCCTCAAGGAAGAAATTTTAAAAACAATCGATTGTTAATAAAATAAGTTGAGTTTAGTATTGTTGTTATTATTATATATTTATTTGCTGACTGCATACCCACCTCCACAATGATACCAAAGAAAAAATTAAATCCTGTAGCAGAAAAATTTGTCAGAAATGTTATTTACATGACCACCTGTACATTTATACTAATGAGAAAAAAGGAGTGCTTTTAAAGAAATATGAATAAGAGGGTAAGTGTGATCACAGATCGCACAGAGGGTTTTGTTTAATATGTCTTTCAAAAAACTTTATCCTTATTCATGTCATATGTTATAAACTATGTGTCAAAGTTTAAGGCAATTGATTCTTTAGTTTTCCCAAGCTTAAAAAAATCTAGAAAATAGTCCCTCTTTAGATTACCCTCTCCCCTGAATTTTTCACTTTTACAAATATTTAACGTTAAGAAATAATGTTCAGTGCTCAGTTAAAAAAAATGCATTAAAAATGCAAGAAAAAAGACAACATTGCCCTTCCATCCAACAAAAATTCAATTTATCTTAAATTTATAAAAATTTGTATATGTGTTATAAACTATGTCAAAGTGTAAAAGCAATAATTCATTTTTACTAATTTTAACAAATTCCCATTAATTGTTTGTGCTAAAAATCATCTTTTTATAAGTTAAAAAATTTATTTTTTCATCAATTGGAAAATTGTGGTCTGACTTTTTTTTTTTTTTTTTTTTTTTTTTTTTAGATTTTATGAATCAGCGCATGAAATAACATCTGGATGCGAAGGAAACAAATTTCAAAATCAATAGTAGTTAAAAATTTTTGTACTGCGATTATCAAATCCTAGTATAAAAATTTATCTCTTGTTCTTTCCATGTCACATGGTTGACCTTGGAAAAATACTGTTCTGGAATTAATTACCAAAACAAAAACAAATAGGTGCGTTTTTAACGTGATTTATTTAATCTATTGATTTATGTTAGATACATAATAATTTTTATATCTATTTAAACTTTGGCAACAATTAGAAAAAAAACAACAAAACGTGAACTGATGATATTAAGTAAAATAATAGTTTTTTCCAAAATCTTATGATTTGTTATGTGACAAGAGGTATTCAGTTGTAAGTACACAAAATTTGAACTCTCTGACTTATATAGTTTTTGTGTACAGACTGTGATAGACAGACAGTGGTGCAGCCAAGGGGGTGGTTTTAGGGTTAAAACCCCTCCCAGAGCTGAGAAAGATTGCTATAATTGCTGCTTATATGAATGGAATCCAAACTTAATATTTAAATGTTTTGGCGCATTTTGGAATCCGCCACTTTATTGAATCAGATTTTATTTAATAAAGTGATTCAATTAAATGGCGGAAATTCTACTTAAAATTGTGAAAGTGCATATTACATGAATCAGTTAAGTAAAAATTGGTTATTTGAACTAAATTACTTTTCTTAAATGCTTCATGCTAAAAAAAAAAAAAAGATTTCCAGCCACACAGACGCTCTTTGAGTTTAAGTATTATACAGTAAATATTCTAATTAGTACTGATTCTATTAACCGGCGATTCAAATAACCGGCAATCAGTTTTATCAGAAACTCAAAAGCCCCCTTAGAACCGAATTCTGGCTGCGCCACTGTAGACAGACAGAGGACAGAGATGAATAGGGTTTCCACAGATGAACAAAACCCTAAAAAATAAAAAAGTATGTTTAAATTTATATTTTAATCTTAAATTAGTTGCCATTTAAGTATGTCCGGTTTAACCATGTTTTTTGCTTATCTGAGGTATCTGGGAACTTGTATAACCGCAATTATATACTGTATTTTTTTTTTTTTTATTATTATTATAGGAAAGGGGGTAGTCACCACTCCATATCTTATTCACCTCCTTTCATATTCATCGCCTTCATTAGTTCTTTTTTTCTGTCGTAACTTGAAAAAATATAATCAATGTTGATTTCAGTCAATGTCAACGTCTATTGTTCCTTAATTGCTTATGCAGGCAATGCGACTTGCACGTAAAAAGCAATTGACTCTGACTGAAATCAATGCTGATTACATATATTTGGCTTACTAAAGAAAAAATGATCAAAATCACCACCTTCATTGCTAAAAAAAATAAGCAATTGGTTTTGAAATATTTTAAAATAAAAAAGAAATGCTTAGAAAAATTAAATTTTTTATACTTTAACAGAGTTGGACAAATTGTTAATTGCAATTATCCACAGTGTAATTACAATGTAATTGTATAATAATTGATTATAATTACACACATTAAACCACAGAGATTTCTTCAAAATGTAGAATGTGGGCAGAATTGAGTACAGTTTTGCAAAGAATTTTATGGCTTAATTTTTTTATTTATTTTTAAAAGTATATTTTTTTAATTCATTTAATTATTATTTTTTTTTACTATTAAATATTTGTTATTATTATTTTTTTAATTATATACCCATTAACCACCAAAACTATAAATGAGTTAATTTTTTTTACATAAATGATACTAGTTATTCATTTGAACATATATAACATAATTTTATAGTGAAAATAACAAAACTTACCTTACCTTAAGGCCCCACACTAGTCACTGAAAAAGACCCAAATGATAGTGTTAAATCTATGGGGCATTTTATCAAATATCTTGCTCAAATTTTAATATTTTTACATGGTTTTTTTTTTTTTTTTTTTTTTTTTTTTGCATAGGATAGCTGAGGACAAACTACAACAAAGCTAGTCTTTACTTTTTCAAGTTTGGTTTCATTTTTTTTTTTAAATTACTTTAATTTTACTTTTATTTTAACTTATTCGACTTACCAAAGAAAAAAAGTCAAAATCACCACCTCTTTTGCTGAAAAAATAAGCAGTTGGTTTTGAAATAATTTAAAATAAAAAAGAAATGCTTATAAAAATTAAATTTTTAATATTATAACAGAGTTGGGCAAATTGTTAATTGCAATTAGCCTCAGTGTATGTAAATACAATTTAATTTTATATAATTGATTATAGTTACACACATTAAACCACAGAGATTTCTTCAAATAGTGGAATGTGGGCAGAATTGAGTACAGTGCTGCCAAAAAAAAAGGCTTTTTTTTATTTATTATAAAAATATTTTTTTAAATATATTTAATTATTATTTTTTTTTTATTATTAAATATTTGTTATCATTTTTTTTAAGTTGTAAACCCCTTAACCACCAAAACTATAAATGAGTTAAAATATTTTTTACACAAATGATACTGGTTATTCATTTGAAAATATATAGTATATTATTTTACAGAGAAAATAACAAAACACCTTATCTTAAGGCACCACACTAGTCATTGAAAAAGACCTGGCTGATAGTGTTAAGTCTATGCTATGTTATTTTCAAATATCTTGCTTAAATTTTAATATTTTTACTTTTTTTTTTTTGCATAGGATAGCTGAGGACAAACTACAAAGACAATCTAGGCTAGTCTTTACTTTTTCAATTTTGGCTTCAGATTTTTAAAGAAAATTACTTTAACTTTTGAAATTAGTTACTGGTTCTGAAAAAAAAAAAAACTATCATAATAAAAAAAATATATATAACCAAAATCGAAAAAGTAAAAACTAGCCCATTTGTAAATCATCCTCAGATATCCTATGCAAAATAAGTCATGTAAAAACATTAAAATTTGAGCAAGATATTTGAAAAGAACGCCCCAATAGACTTAACATTATCATCCAGGTCTTTTTCTGGGACTAGTGTTGTGCCTTAAGAAATATCGTGTGTTGTGTTCATGCAACGTCAGTGGAATAAAGGTACTGATATTAAGTGACTTCAACTAAACATATGCAGGTTTTCTTAAACTTCAGCACTGGAAAAATTTTTAAAAACTTAGTTACTTTTTGCAAAGCAAACTTTCATATAAGGGGCAATGTGTTTTTTATAAAAACTAGAATAATTTTTTTATACAAATTAATTATTATATGAAGAAAATATTTTCAAGCATAAAAAGATTTTCTACAATAATGATGTAGAGCAACATAACACATTTTTCATCAATAAACAGTCTGGCCTTTGGCATTGTTTACAATGCAGTCTCCTACTGTCTTCTGACTTGAGAATTAAATGTCCTCATTCTCTATGTAGTGACCTTTGCATGCAGAGCTTATGAGATCTTCCAGTGGCTGATCTCTTTTTGACTAACACTTCACTTTAAAAAGGTGTTTCCAAAAGAGACAATGCAACTTCAAGTCTGAAATCTAAGAGAGACTTTTTATTTTCAGGACACAATCTTGATATTTTCCATGTATTTCTCAAAGTTACATCAACATAATTTGTGAATATTGGCCACCACCATTTTTTTCCACACATTCTTATTCTGTATTTTGCTACTAAATTGTTACATAAATCAACTCCTTCCATTTTGGTGTTGTATAGTAAAATAAAATGAAGTTACGGATGATTTTTTTTTATCCTGCATTTTTTAATAATGGGAAACTTTTACAAGATAAATTTTTCCAAATGTTGAAGCAAGAGTCACCACTTAGTTGTTGCTCTATTTGATAACAATTATTTTGCTTTTTTCTTTGTACTGGAAATCGTAACACCCTCTCTCTTCCTTTCAAACACATTTCACCGATTCCAGTGGATACATTTGGATGTGGTTTTCTTGAATTGTACCTGTGGCATTGAAATTACTGTTTTTCAGATGACAGAGAAGATAAAATGAGGTAAAAAAATTATCAAAGTAAATTGTGTCGTTAACAAGATTTCCAACAACACTAAGCAAATTCATCACCAAGGCCAAAATCTTCATGTTCTTATTATTGGGTTCTGTCGACTTACCTTTATAAATACCAAAGTTAATATCCATTAGATGATGACAGAGGCCTTTATAACCAAACTGTTTTGGTTTCCCTTTTAAAAACATCTTTGCATTGTATTTTCTTCAATAAGGAATCATTTGTTCATCAATTCTCAAGTCATGTGAGAATACAAAAAATTGTTGACATTTTTCATTAAACAAATTTAAATAAGTCTCACTTTATATATTTATCAATGTTGTCGATTTTACTGTTTCGACCAAATGTAAATTCTGTTTCATGTTTCTGTACTGCAAACGTGACATCGATTCTCGCACAATAAGAACAGAAACATCCCTATAGAGAGACTAATACATTTCTTCCTGAGGTATAAAATGATATTCCATAAGTAAAATTTTCTAATAAATCATCTCATGTAAGTTACAGATGCTAAAAAACTTGGATGAATTATTTGCTAGGCAAGCAATTTTGTCTGTTCGTCAAGAAGTGAAAAGACCTCTTATCCAAATGGAAGATCAAAAATGTCTGTACTAGTTTTATCCTGTTTTATATATATTTTTTAATCTTTTCCTTCATTTTTTGAACTGAGTCATATTTAATAGTTCTTTTTTTGTCCATTTTAAGTCTTCAGTTATTTTATTTTTAGTCTTTTCACATGGCTTGTACTATTTTTAGAGTGCTCAAACTTCTTTTTTGTGCACACATAAAAGTGCATACATTTTGCATTCAGTTTCACATGGTAAAATATCATTGTCATTATTTAATATATTGTCATTTCCTCTTTCTTCATCACTAGATTCTGCTGTTTCAGGTGAAATAACAATAATTTCAACTTTGTTTATGTCATTTTCAGAATCATGATAAAAGTCTTTAAAGAGCTTCCTCTAACGTAAGATATCCACACTGTTAAAATTTGAAACTTTTGCTGCATCATCACTCCACCACTTTTATAGAATATCTCTGTTTTGACTAATGAGAAAGCTTCATAATGCAGTGAAATAAAGAAGGGAACTGCTATTTTCATGCTGATAATGCACAAACGCAACACCTATTTTCTTTTTCCTCCCCCACTCAAACAAAAGCAACTGATTTGAGGAAAGTTCTGATGCAGATTCAAATTGGCTAAAAATAGATTACCTCTATTAGCTTATGTTTCTCTAGATATATATTTTTTTCAGCAAAAATAAGTGAAAATTTTCATTTAAACATGCTTAACGTTTAGACCTCGCTATTTAATATAAAAAAACTCTTGAATGCAAAAGTTTTTTTATTGAATTATTAATCATAATATTCTTTGTTTAAAAATCACTGTTAATATACAATTGAACTGATAGCTACTTTTTTGCATGCATTTATTTTGACTGTTGTGTCAATGAAACACCAGCGGTTAATGGGTTAGTCATAACAAAATCCTTCCTGCAGTGTCATAAGCAATACTTTAGAAAATCACATGTATTGAACATCTACTTAAGTATAAACAGATATATTAAAACATGGAAGTTCTCTGATACTGATTCATAAAAAGCTGCAATCTGAGAAAATCATGAACATGTTGGTATTATTACCAGGAATAACTTTCATGTCAGGAATCAAGAAAATAACTTGCACTTCAAAATTACTATTTTATTTTATTTTTAATTAATCTGTCTACTATTTTAATCTATCTTTAAACTATTTTAATCAATATGTAAGTGAAAGAAAGATAATTAAAAAAAAACTAAGGTTTAAAAAGAAAAACTTAAAAAATTAGTTAAAGATTATTTATAGCACTAGAAATATCAATATCATTAACGTGCAATAAAAATTAAGCACTTCATAATTTTTCTTTCTTTGGCATCAAATGTGGGGGAAGGAGGAAGAGGGAGGGGTAGCACATTTAAAAAAAAAAAATTCTTTTTTAATTGCCAAAATGCATTTCAATAAAAATTTGCACATGCACGCACGAAAGTCATGCTTCAGCTGTTTAATATATAAAGCATATCAGAAATGCAAAAAAAAAGTATATACAAACAACAACAAAAAAACATTTAAAATCCTTTATATAACTATGCATTTTACATAATTTCTTTACTTAAACATTACATTTTGATTTAATAGTTTTAGTTTTACTACAAAAGTTGTAGGAAGTACAAATGGAGATAAACTTTTAAAATCAAATTTAGGCTTAAAGTATGTTTTGTTAAAAATCAAGTTATTTTTAATTTCAGATGTATAATGTGATCTTCTCTGTGATTCTGTTTTATTTTGCACTAGTTAAAAAGTTAACAAAAACTACTAAACTGTTTTGGGAGTTGTGTTTTATGTAAACCCAGTTTCATAAATTTCATTTCCCATTGCAATAAGTAGCAAAAAAGTCAAAAAACATTTCAGTAAAGCTCAAATACGAATACAGATGGCAGCACGAAAAATCATAAATCGAACACAGAGTTTTAATCGAAATATTTTTGAGCTTTCTCATAGCGTCATTTCGCCATTTTGTGCAAAGTAGCATAATAGTAATTTATGGTTCGCCTTTAATGAATCTAAATTTCATATTATAATTCTTTCATATTTGTTTGGCAGATAGATGTAATAGAATGTGTAAAGAAAAGGTATAATTTTATTTTTTAATCAATATTAATGAAGAAATGATACATTAAAAAAATTAAATTCTACATTTATCTTATTGCCTATTATGTCAGATTTTACTTGGTGATTGGATAAACTACTTTCCTTTTTTTTTTTTTTTTTTTTTTTTTATATATATATATATATATATATAAAAATATAATATTTAAAAATGCAGTTAACCTCATCTACAACAACTTTATCTGAAAAAATATGATCTTAAAATATATTTTCAATTGTACTATTCATTATTTTTAGAACTTGTTTTATCAAAGACTTCAATTTATATCTAATTTTCAAAACAAAAAAGTCCTTGTATGTACTATTTATAGTTAATGTTACATTATTTATCTTTTATTTAGTGTCCTTGGAAAAATTCATTGAAATTCCCTATTTGCATAATGGTTGCAATTGTAGTTGTAGACACAAAAGGCACTAAATTTCAATCCTGACTTAAATGGGATTTTTTTTTCACTGTGTTTTAATTAAAAGTAAATATTGTTTTATGTTCGTAAATTATTAAAAAAAATTAGGAACCATAAAAAAAAAATAGAGATTAATTAAATTTGGTAATACAGTTATGTCTCTATAATGAACACTCCTGGATAGCGGACACCTTTATTTAAAAGACAGTTTTTCAATACCCACTTCTAAAACCTAAATTTTTGTATGTTTAACCTCTACATAATGAACATTCCGAATAGCGAACAGTAATTTTGACAATAAAGGATGGAAAATAAATTTTTAATGAAAAAAAAAAAATGAAATAAAAAATAAAAAGCCTCTAAATTTATTAGGGCAATGCTTCACAAATTTTATGATCCCAGATAAATGTTGCTGATGGTCTGGGTAAAGTCCTCCTATAAAGTTTGGATGTTGAATTCAGGGAGTGGAATAGGAGATACATCTCCCCCCCTTGATGTTTTATGATTTTATTCATTAAAAAGTGCAATTTCAACAAAAGCTGACTCTATTAATGATGATAAAATGGACAGTTAAATTGGAGATGCTTTCTACCATTGTTGATTTCAGCAGGTGGCCCGAGGTGGGCATTCTCCCCTCCCAGAACAATGAGATGCACTCTGGAAGATTTGAGATTTTTTGTGTTTTCATTCATGAGAAAAATGCATCTAACCAACCCACCGCCCAGAATGTACAATGTCCACCCCCAGAGTATCAGAAATCTCTCCCTAAGAAAGGTGTCCGAATTCAATACTGCTTCCTGCTTCAAGAATTTCCAAAGCAAAAATACACTGAACGATTACAGAATTTTGTTTTTAAAAAGATGATCCAGAAGGATTTAAAAGAACTACTAACAGTGTTAAAACTTCGTATTGAAAAACAAATAACATGTAATCAGAAGTAAAAGCAAACTGTTACTACAGATTTTTTTTTCATATGAATGTAATAAATTAGAAGATGAACCTATGCACAATTTTATTTCAGTTTTATTGCTTAAAAAAATTAATTTTAATTTCTGATTAAACATCATATATTAGAGATTTTATGACATATAAAAAGTCAGTTGATAAAGAATAAGCATTTGTTAGCAATTTTTTAATCTCTGAGGTTTTCTCAATGACAGACACCTCTGAATAGCGGGCAGTTTCGGTACTCCAAACGTGTCCGTTATTTAGAGGTACTCTGTTATCCCATGGACCAAAAAACTACCACTAAACTATAAGATTAAATGCCAATAACGGATTACTGTGAATGGCACATTCAATGACATTAAACACGATATTCCTATCCTTTCCTCCTTAAATAAATATTTAATTCCCTTGTTTTTTAATTTTTTTTCAATTATTCTTTAAATTGGAATAATAAATGAAATGTTATAACAGAATGTGTATCCAAAAAATACATACCATGTATAAAGATTCGGTGTTTAATAAGTGCCAGTCAAAAAAACACTTTAAATCCCTGTTTCAATATAACTTATGTTAGAAGCCTGCTGTGCGAACCAGGTAATCAATTCATCTGTGAAAAATAAAACTGTTTTATAAAAATGTGTACTTTTGAAGCAGTATTAGAAACAGCAACTGCATCCATAACAGGTATAATGATTATCATTAGAGCATCTTTCAAGTTTTTAAATTGTGTTTGCAATTTTATTCTTTTATTAGGATTAAAGAAATTTCCACTACTCTAGAGCTAATCTTCCAGTCTAATTCATTGGAAGAAGGTTCATATGGACAAGGGACATAGAAAATCAAGAACATCATAGGACTAAAATCCATCTCTTCATAATGAAGGTAAATTTTTAAATCATATGATCCTAAAGTTTTTTTTTATTTTTTTTTTTTTTTTTTTTGTATCTTTTATGTTTAATCATTCCTCTCTAAAAACAATCTCGTTAATTTAAATACTACTGTAAAAGCACTGCTATTCGACATTCAACTAACTGGGAAATTTCTGCAATCTCCTTTAATTTTCTCTTCCCACAAATAGTTGAAAATTTTTTACTGCATAGAAATTATTTATCTGGAACTTTTTTTTTATTGTTTTACTTACTCAAAAATAAGAAATTATTTTTAAAGAAATGTTTGTAGAAGATTTTAACATTGTACTATATTTACTCAAGAATATTTATGATTGAGTGTGTTTGAATTATCTACATTAAACTGGATTATTACGACACTTTCCATAATAAGTTTCTTTTTTTAATCAGTTCAGAGTTTTTCTCCAGCTGAATACCAATGAATGAAATTCTATCAAAGATTTGCATTGTTGAATCAGAAGTTTAAAATATTTTTTAATCGCCTACACAGAAATAATAATAATGCAGTATAATCCCTCAAATCCACAACCCTTATATTTCCAAATACCTAAAATATACACTGATCTAAACAGTGAAACATTCACTTCAGACATATGTACAAAATTGCAGAATTTTTGGTACTACTTGGTTATCCCGTCGACCAAAAAATTATCATCAAACTATAAGATTAAATGCCAATAATGGATGAACATTAATGTCACATTCAATTATATTAAATACGAAACTCGTGTTTAAAATGACATTAATTGATTTTCATTTCAACTTTTTATCTGTATTTTTATTAATTATTTGTTTTTTCGTTATTTAAAATCAAAATTATGTCAATGTGTATAATTTGGCAAAATTGGTCGACAGGATAACCAAGTAGTACCAAATTTTTTAGTTTTATATCACTTCATGTGTATTTTAATGTGTAATTCTATATAATATCATTGATCTTGTGGTTTTTCCCAAAGAAAATCTAAATTTATTTGTAAACAAAAGCAAGAAACTGAAATAATGCAAGAGCACATTAATTTGAAATTTATTAAATGCCTTTATTTTGTTTTCATTATTTATTAAGGATTGTCGTTATATGACATTCATATTATTTCTGTCACTATAGTCAGGTGATATAAAATATATCGAACAGAATATCCATTGAGAAATACCTTATAACCACATTACTCAATTGCTTATCATATAACCACAATCTTTTTACAAAAACATTTATCTACTAATCAAATCTTTTGGCTATTATGTCTGGCTAAGTCTGAAATAAAATTTCCTTACTTTATGATTTTTATGTGAATCAATATGGTACCTTAAAGTTTCATGTAGAATGTACCTCATCTTTATTATGCATATTTGATTATGCATTGTTAATGTATTTAGCTGACTTTTACTTTGAATAATTTTTTTAATTATCTTGCTTTTTAACATATTAGTGTATTACTTTACTTTATTATTTAAATATTTTACTATGTTCATTAAAATTTTGATTGTATTATTACATTCAAATTACTGTTTAAGAAATGTAAACAAAGCAACGATAAGACACCTTCACAACCTCGTCTCAAGCTATGCTAATTTGAGAGGGTCATTGTATCGACATCTAGTATCTGTTTCTGTATTAAATTCTTCTAGTTTTAAACCATTTATGTAGGTATACCTGAAGGTATTTTCTTATTTCAGAATGAAATTTATCTTAAAGTTGTAATTTTAGAAATAAGTGACATTTGTACACAGTTTATATCCATTGTAAAATACCTTAAAATCAGAGGTTAATAATATATGTACAGAGTGCTCGAGAAATTTGGGGCAGACTTTAAGGGGAGGTAAGAAAAATTACAAGTATTCAGATTTGGATAGCAAGCCATGGTAGGAAATGCTTTCCTGCCATGATAGTGACTTCATAAAACAAAGAAGTGCAGGGCATGAATAAGACAAAAAACATGTTTGTTATCCTTAGTACAGTAAAAAACTAAGTAAAAAAGAACATTAAAGAGACAACAATCATCATCAAAATAGGTGTTCAAAATTTCTACTCAGGACAGTAATGCATGGAAGCATATCTCTGGTACAAGGTAGATCCAAATTTCTCAAAAAACACCGGGAGTGTCCCGAATATCTGTAGCAGAAGCATGTAACAAGTTCCTCAGCACTTTCCAGCATTTTTGCAGCACTACGAATAATAAACATCTTTATTCTCCCTGTTTGTGTCCTTTCTTTCTTGGGTTCTGTTTTGTTACTACCATACCAGTAAAGTGTTTCTGACCATGAGTTGCTATGCTTATCTGAATCTTTGTGATGTCCCCTACCTCACCTAAGAGTTTGTCCCAATTATCTGTGACACCCTGTATATTGATACTTACTTTACTTTGATATACTGTACTTAGATGTATATCATGATATGTAGGCAATATATTTTTTAAAATATAAAGTTTGATATTTTCTTGCGTTTAATTCCTCTTTCAAAATATTGTGTATGAAATTTCTGTTATGTTATTTTCAGCCAAAAGAGTAAACACTCATCAAGTCACTTCATAGAGATTATGTCTAAAAATTCCAGGATTAAAACTGGATTTGCATTTTCAAATGGAACTGGTTTGCCAAATCACATATTTGTAGAAAACACATGCAAACCAGATTTTAGTGATTGATTGGTAGTTTTACCATTGTGTTTCTGCTTCCAGCCTTCCATATTTTTTCTTACATTTGGGTGTAGAAATGACCAGTGGTAGACCTATCAATGTACCACTAAAATCAAGTTAGAAAGTCTTTTCCGTCAAGATATGACTTGGCAGAGCAGCTATATTTCAATATGAGAATCAAGTTTTAACATAGCCTGGAATGTCAGTCATCAACTCAATGAGGTGACTATGTGCAACTGCCTCCCTGTCTGAGAAAAGATTGAAAAAAAAAATTGAGAAAATTCTAAAATATAGTAATAACTTTAAAAATTATATATATTTTTTAAAAATGAAGAAGAATAAAATAATAATAAGTTAAACTACTTCTTAAATACTTCATACAACCATTCTCATTTGAAAATATTTTAAATTTTGATTGAGAATTTTTTTTTAATCCCACAAATACGTACTTCTTAAATTTTCTTTTCATATTTTGTTTTTTTTTTTCAAAAAAGATAAAATTTAAATTAAAATTGAATGAGAGAGAGTTATTTATTTCGAATTATTCCCCCACAAAAGCCAAATTGTCTCAAAAAGGTGGCATATGCCTCACATTAGGAACCACTGCTCTTGAGGATAACAATACTTTTACAATGTACAATGCATTTTATAACATCAGAATTCAATTTTATATCTCTAAAGTTTTCTGAATTATACAAAATTGTGTATTATAGACATGGTCTGATTTTAACGAAATTATAGTGGGCGAATGTTATCAATTTATCAAATTTTTCACTATTACTTTTTTAAAATAATACTAGCGGATTCTGTGCCTATGAACTACGCTCGTTATACCATGTTGAAGCACCACAAACTCTAAAAGCACTCTAGTTCGATTGGCTTTTAAAAGTTATGAAACATTCCATTATGCATAAATATATTTTGTGAATGGCAATCTCCCTGTAAACAAGTTTTTCCTCCATTTCCCTTTCATTGGGATATTTTAGCACCAAATCAGCTTCTGTTAAACTTCTACAGGCTATTTACCTATTTGATTAAACAAAATCAGCTAAACAGTGAAATAAACAGTATTTTCCTTTCAATATTTTTTGAACCGCAGTATAAGAAAAACTTTTAAGTAAGGCATTAAAAATTTATCATTTAGATCTGATGTAATTTTCACTAAATTTTATTTTCTCTTTTTAATATTCACGTGAAATTTTTTGTTGTTTGAAAAGAAATATTATTTGTGCCATCTTATAATTTACAACAATAGTTAAAATGATCACATAAAAATATGAAGAAAATGTCTCGTCTAAATGTATTTTTTTTAATTTTAACTGTTTTAGCATAACTTTTAACTGTCATTTTAAATATGACATAATTTCTTTTACTTTCTGCTTTTAACGCATATTAATGAGTTTATTTACGGTTATTTAAAAGTTTTCTTTCTGTTTTTGATATTCACTTGATACTTTTATTGTTAGAAAGGAAATATTTTTATTTCTGCTGCCTTAGACTTGGAAATAATAATAAAAATGATCATTTAGAAATGTCAAACGTCTCACATAAAAATATTTTAAAATTTGATCGTTCGTAATATCTTTCAAATGGGAATTAAATAGTTACAAGTAAGTAGCGGGAAAATGTTGAAAATTATGTCAAAAACTAATTTTTGCACGTGACTATTAACGTTAAATTTCATTCATTCAATTTACACATGTTTCCCCATTTTAAAATGATATACACATTTTTAACGGACTCATTATTTTAATATTTTCTTTCTTTTTTAACATTCACATGAAAATATATTTTTATGATGTAATTTTTAATATTTTTCAGCTATTAAATTGTAATTATTTAATTTTCATTTGAAAGTACTTTTTTTGTTTGTGATAGTTGTGTGTAACTAAATTTTTAATTTGAAGGAAGTATTATTATTTGGTCACTAGGCAACAATGTAAAATAATAACTTTTTCGAAATTATTTATATAAAAAAAAGTCTCTCAAAATGCTAAAAATTTGAATTTAAAATACAAATAAATCCTCAAAATGAGTCAAATTTAAAAAAATAAATAAATACAATCTGCACACCAAGAAGTTCTAATGTATAAAACGATCTAAAAATGTTTAAGTTCTTATGTATAACTTTTCTTATACAGAGTGAGTCATAAATATCGAAAACAGTAGGCTATTTCCTTAAATATTGTCTCTAGACCTATGCTTCCAATTGAAAAAAATCATAAAAAAGATGAAAATATGATGGAATATGTTGCAACTCCATGGGGAGGGGAGCTATTTTAAAAAATACGAAAATTAAATTTTTATACGGCCCTCGTAGGATAAAAATTCCATTTATAAAAACTTTTCAAATCCAGTCCTGAATTAGACACAAAAATTGCATCTTCATATCTGTTAAACTCGCTGAGTTATAGCCGTTTAAATAATTCATCAGGTTTTAAGGGATCAGACACAATTTGAAATGCACACAGTTCAAGAAACAATGTTTAACAGTTCTAGGAAACATGAAAATAAAAATCTTTTAAGTGAGAATTTTGATTTTTTTTCTTTTTTTGTGATGTTTAGTCGTAAAGTTTGCTAGCAAAGTCACGTCCTAAAATTTCTCATCAAATTTATAAAAACTTCAAATGATTAGTATTATTTAAATGCGATAATTTAAAATCGTTATAACTCGGAATATTATTCATTGGATTTCATTTTTTTCATTTAATTAAAGAGGAAAGTCTAATTTTAGTTTTTTTTCCATGTTTTTTTCAATATTAATTTTAAAACTATTACAAACATCTATTTAAAAAATGATGTAACATATCTTTAGAAAAGTCATATTTTCAAAAGAAAATATTTTTTTCAAATGTGCCAAAACAAAATTAATGTACAATAATAAAAAAAGACATGTTCCAAGTTTGCACATTCATTCTTTGACGATTTTTTATTTTAATAATTTAAAGACGAAGCTCAAACTTCCAATTTATTTTGACCTTTGCTTTTTCCAGCTCATTTTTGCTTTGTTTAACCGTCTGTCTCTTATTTTAGACAGTGCTTTTTCTAACATGCGGGTTAAGAGATTTTTTATAATTTTAACACTCACAATTTAAGGTTTTTTACTGTCCCGGAAAGGCTGTCAATAAAGTGTGTATTCTGCTCCCAGGCTGGGTCAGGACCCGGACGTTACTTTTTTCTGACGACTCGACCGGGCCTAACGTATTTCTTCTTACCATACCAGCAGAGGCGGATTACCCATTAGGCTGAGTTGGCTGAAGCCTAGAGGCCCAGAAGAAAAGGGGCCTGGTGCTAAAATTTTCCTAATATAAAGAACAAGAAAATATTCTTTTACACTGGTCGGACATTAATATTTAATACAAAATATGTGCGAAATTCTTTGTCGTAATTATCATCAATGATTATCATTGATCATTTTTATCATCAATGATTTATGAGTTAATGAAGCAAGCATGTGTTTTAATTTTTCCAGTGTATACCTCTTTGAAGTAGTGAAAGGGGGCCCTCAGAAAGTCAAGCCTAGGGGCCCGGGGGGGTAGTTAATACGCTTCTGCATACCAGTGCTGATTCCTTCTTCTTAGGTCTGCACGGGACGAAATTTTCAATTCCGGGCTCTACGCACCCCATACTGATTGGTCTAATATGCATAAAATGAGTAAAATTTCGATCATTAAAAGCTTTTATGAAAAATGCATAGCTTTTGAAATTATCTTTATTTTACAAAAAAAAAACCTTTTAAAATTCATTTTTTAAACTAGTATATTCAAAGGCAAAAAAATTAAATGCAATGAAACCAGTGAAAAAAACATGCCTATGATGGAATACTGTTTTAAAAGCACATTTTTAAAAACATCTTATTTTTTTTCATTTATTGTTGAGTTATTGAAAATGTGCATTACAATAATGTAATAAATCTTTATTATGGATATTTTTAATTAAAATATACAACTATTCCCATTTACATATTTTTCTTTTATTTCAGGTGAATCTGTTCCTAATACACTCGTTAAAACATATATAGATAATTATCATAAATGATGCACTGGAAAAAAGCAGCAAAAGAATTTGAAATGTGACAAAAGTGAAAATGTTTCAATCATTTATGCGATAATTCATCTAATTGTCGTTGTTGATAGTTTATTACAACACTTGCTTTGTATCTATTATTTCACAATCACCTGAAGCATTTATTGTGTTATCTATTCTGCGGATCAACAATCAGTGCATATCATTCCTCTCAAACAAATTAAAATTATTTTGTGAATTTCTATAAAATATTTTAAGCCGATTATGCAATTTATTATAAAGTTTGTACTGGGCATGCATTCATATCATTGTGAAATTTGATTGTGAAAAATGTGACAATAACTTTCAAAAATTATTTGAATCAACAATTCCATAATGAGAATTTTTTAAAATATTTTCAGGATGCTGTAACAGTTTTTAAGACTCACAAAAATTATCAATTTATTATACATGTTAAAAAATAAGACATTTAGAGGAACAAGGGCAAATTTTCGGAATTCATTTTATACATTCTTATGGAAATAAATGAAAAACTTTCCACTGTGCAATTTTTAACACAAAATATTTTCTTAACAGAATAACTGTATCACAGATCTTCATTTGCACGCAAAAAAGCCATTTGTTTGAGATTTAAGCAACAAAAAAATTCCTGAGAAAATGTAACTTTCAAAAACACTTTATGCATGCAAACAAAAAGCCTTTCAATTGAGAAAAAATCAGCTAAATATTTTAATCCAAAGAAACGTGAATACACAGCTCCTAAAACATACAAATGAGAAATCTTCCAGTTGATTCATGCTAGAAAAAATTTCATGCAAGTGATATTTGTTCACTCCTCTGGCATATAAATGAAGTATTTTTTACTTTTCTAATATGCATTAAAGCATTATTATACAAATGCAAAGGAAACAATATTTTCTGCATACAAATTAGTAAACTGAAGGTCTTTAGATAAGATATTAAAAATATTCTCGTAAAGGCAACGTGAAATAACTTTTTCTGCATACAAATGAGAAACTGTTAGCTTGTGAGATATGCAATAAAAACTTTCTCGCAAAATGAACTCGAATAACCATCTTCGACTGCATGCAAATAACAAACATTTTGCTGTGAACTGTGCAACAAAATATTTTCTTTGAAAGATAACTTGATTAAACACTTTTGCGCGCGTACAAAAAGGACACCTTTCATCTGTGAGATATGCGATAAAAAAGTTTCTGAGAAATGTTATTTCGAGGGACACCTTGTCTTACATACCAATGAAAAGCCTTTCAGCTATGAGATATGCAACAAAAAACATTCCTGTAAAAGTAACTTAAATAAACACCTACTCGTGCACAGAAACGATAAAAAATTCATTTGTGAGGTATGCAACAAAAAATTTTCTGACAAAAGTAACTCGAAAAAACACCTTCTCATTCATACAAATAAGAAACCTTTCAGTTGTGAAATATGCAACAAAAAAAATTCACAGAAAAATATCTTGAATACGCACTTACTCCTGCATACGAGTGAGGAAACTTTCAGCTGTGAATTATGCAACAAAAAATTTTATCTGAAAGGTAACTTAAATACGCCCCTACTCCTGCATAGAAAACATAAATCTTTCAGTTAAGAGATATGCTACAAAGAAATTTTTATGAAAAAATGGATAGACACCTGCAGGTGCATACAAAAGAGAAACCTTTCAGTTGTGAGATATGCGACAAAAAGTTTTCTCAGAAAGGTCACTTGAATTCACACCTTCGAGTGCATACAGAAGAGAAACCTTTCAGCTGTGAGATATGCAATAAAACATTTTCTAGGAAAAGTAATTTGAATATACACCTTGTTTTGCATACTAATAAGAAACCTTTCAGCTGTAATATGTGCAACAAAAATTTTTCTTTCAAATGGACTTTAAATGCACATTATCGTGTGCATACAAAAGAAAAACCTTTCAGTTGTGAGTTATGCAAAAAACAATTTTCTCAGAAATGTAACTTGAATTCACACCTTCGAGTGCTTACAGAAGAGAAACCTTTCAGTTGTGAGATATGTAACAAAAAGTTTTCTCAGAAATGTCACTTAAATTCCCACCTTCGAGTGCATACAGAAGAGAAACCTTTCAGCTGTGAGATATGCAATAAAACATTTTCTAGGAAAAGTAATTTGAATATACACCTTGTTTTGCATACGAATAAGAAACCTTTTAGTTGTAATATGTGCAACAAAAATTTTTCTTTTAAATGGACTTTAAGTGCACATTATCGTGTGCATACAAAAGAAAACCCTTTCACTTGTGAGTTATGCAAAAAACAATTTTCTCAGAAATGTAACTTGAATTCACACCTTCGAGTACATACAGAAGAGAAACCCTTTAGCTGTGAGATATGCAACAAAAAATTTTCAGAGAAAAGGACCTTGAATAAGCACTTACTCCTGCATAAAAATGAGAAAACTTTCAGTTGTAAAGTATGCAACAAAAAATTTTCTAAAGAAGGTAACTTGAATACTCACCTACTCCTGCATAGAAAAGAGAAACATTTCAGCTGTGATATATGCAACAAAAAATTTTCTCAGAAAGATAACTTAAATACGCATCTACTCCTGCATAAAAAAGAGAAATTTTTCAGTTCTGAGATATCCTACAAAAACATTTTTGGGAAAAGTAAAATGGATAGACATTTGCAGATGCAAATGAAAGAGAAACCATTTAATTGTGAGATATGCAACAAAAAGTTTTCTCGGAAAGGTCACTTGAATTCGCACCTTCGAGTGCATACAGCAGAGAAACCTTTTAGCTCTGAGATATGCAACAAAAAATTTTCACACAAAAAGACCTTGAATACGCACTTGCTCCTGCATACAAATGAGAAATTTTTCAGTTGTAAAGTATGCAACAAAATATTTTCTCAGAAAGATAACTTAAATACGCACCTACTGCTACAGAGAGAAAAGAGAAAACTGTCAGTTGTGAGATATCCTACAAAGACATTTTGGGGAAAAGTAAAATGGATAGACCCCTGCAGGTGCATATGCAAGAGAAACCTTTTAATTGTGAGATATGCAAGAAAACGTTTTCTCAGAAAGGTCACTTGAATTCACACCTTCGAGTGCATACAGGAGAGAAACCTTTTTGCTGTGAGATATGCAAGAAAACATTTTCAAGGAAAAGTAATTTGAAGATACACCTTGTTTTGCATACGAATAAGAAACCTTTCAGCTGTGATGCGTGCAACAGAAATTTTTATTTCAAATGGACTTTAAATGCACATTATCGTGTGCATACAAAAGAAAAACCCTTCAGTTGTGAGATATGTAACAAAAATTTTTCACAGAAATGTAACTTGAATAGGCACTTTCTCCTGCATACAAATGAGAAACCTTTCAGCTGTGAGATGTGCAACAAAAAATTTTCTTACAAGGGGACTTTAAATGAACATTTTCTTGTGCATACAAAAGGAAAACCTTACTTTATATAAACATTTTCTTGTGCATACAAAAGAAAAACTTTACAGTTGTAAATTATGCAACAAAAAATTTTCTTGCTGAAATAACTTGAAAAGACAGTTTCTTATACATACAAATGAGAAACCTTTCAGTTATGAAACGTGCAACAAAAAATTTTCTCAGAAACGTAGCTTGAATACACGCATACTTGTGCATACAAATAAAAAAATATTTAGCTAATGGATATGCTACAAAAAATTTCTTAACGATATAACTTGATTAAACATTTTTTCGTACACAGAAAAGAGACACCTTTCTTCTGTGAAACATACGATAAAAAAAATTCTGAAAAAAGTAGCTTAAATGGCCAACTTGTATTGCATACAAGTGAGGAACTTTAGTCGTGAAATATGCATCAAGAAATTTTCTGAGAAAGGTAGCTTAAGAAAACACATTCTCATGCTTGCAATTGCAAAAACCTTCAGTTTTAAAGTATGCAATAAAAGATTTTCTCACAAATGTAACTTGAAACAACTTCTCATCCATACAATACCATACATAGCTGTGAGATATAAGATGGAGGGCTCCATCCCCGTCCCCAGACCCTATCAGGCCCATATGACTCTCGTGACGAGGACTTCGACTAGGGTCCCAGTTCGCATACCGCTAGGCGGCTACTACTCGGGCGCACCTATCCGTCTACCTCGCCGTCCGATGTCTACGGTCTAACGACCTGCCCCGAAAAGCCTGTCACCGTCCCAAGTTTGATGAGACGGCCGAAAACGACAGCTCCCCTGCCCATTGAGTTACTCCAGTGGCGTGGACACTTGGTTTCCCCACCCAATGAGCCATAATAAGCCCCCAGGCAACAACACCCACAAGAGTGCTGAAGCCGGTGACCCAATGCCATGGAATGCCGGATGGGAATTGCTTTACGGCAGCCCCACAAGGTGAAATTACTATGACAGGAAACACAATTATGTGGGTCAGCCGTGGAGGGGAGGTGCCCCTAGCAAGACCCTGGAAAGACGGGGAAAAGCCTTCCTGCCCGCAAAAACATGGACTCGCTTCAGGGTTTTCGCCCCCAATCCCTACATATACCGACTTACGAACGACCCTTAGGTCGCACTCGCACCTGCTGCGTACGGACACCGAGTTGGTGACTAGGTGCTCGTAACTAAAACCTCGAGGGCCGAGAAAACCCCTCGCGGTGGTTAAAGAAGCCACCCAGTCTAGGCTTTTTGCGTCAAAGACTCCCCACATTCCCCCGGTAAGCCAAGGGGGGGTCCGGCGTCACGGGCTAGGTGACGGTAGCGACCCCAGGTGGGCCCGGAAAGCTTCACCTAGACTGCAAAGACACAGCCTCGCGATGGGGGGCGCGAACGGAACCCCGCGCGCCTCGCTCCGTCCCCCCGCCTTTCGGCCGGGGAACCGAGCGGGGTCAAATAAGGCCCGCCACGCATTACCTTACCTCAGAGCTCTCGTTGGTTCGTAGGCCCGAAGGCCCTTACCTCGTGCAATAAGGACTCCCACCAGAGTTGTGAAGGAAACTCTAGCCAAACCCTGGAGGACAAAGAAACTTCCTCCACCAAGTCCTGCTCGGGAAAATTAGTTTGAGGCACTGCTAAATTTGAATCACTGGACGCAGAAAGCCCCAGTCCCGCCTAGACACGTCAGACTTGATCGGACCAAAGAGTTCTTCTGAGGGAGATGTGTCACCGATTTAACCGGTGAGTGACCGGCCTAGGTCTCTGCGGTGATTGTATCAAGAGATTGGCCTGCCAGCCAACCCTCTTCCATTGGTGTCGAGCCTTGAGGGACAAACGTCACCACGGCGCCCTTCCGTCTCGACCCGTCCCTTGGTCGAGCGGGGCACCCCCAGTCTCCTCCCACCTAGGAGCACTAGCGTCTAGCGACAGCAGGATTCCTAATGGTAGGACTTAGAAAAAAATCTACCGATCTTTGCTCTTAGGATTTATCCCTAAAGAGGGATAATTTGCTTTTTTAGACTTTTGTATTGTGCTGCCATCTGTTAACAGAAGACTAAAATTAGTTAATTAAAACATTGCATTATACTGAATATTGTGGCAGATAAAAATAAAATAAATTATAAATTATAAAATAAATTATCAAATACACTTAAATTATTTATAACGTTAATATTGATAGTTATTTAAAATATCATTTTGACTATCGTGGCAGATTAATAAAAGAAAGAAATTAATAATAATGTTAATATTGTTCTTAAGTAATTCTTGAATTTATGTAAGAATTATTATATTCTGGTATTCAAACAGTAAACACAACAATCGTATAAATACAATATTCTAATGAAAAGCGAGTTATCTCATTTTCAAAAAGCCCTACAGACTGTGGATTTCCCTAAACATTTGAAGAAAGAGGGGAAATTCCCTCTTTAGGGATGTTTCAAGTTTCGCGGATTTTACTCTAAGTCCTACCATTAGGAATCCTGCTTTTACTAGACGCTAGTCCTGGGAGCTGGCACACCAGTGCTTCCGCTACAGAAGAAGTAGGGGCTGAGTTTCCCGGCGGATAAAAATTACACCGGGCATTGGCCGAAGCCTCTCCCATCGCTAACTCCAGGAGATGCTGCACGCCGATCCTGCGAGCTGCAATGACACTAGAGAGTTTCTACCACTTGTTCGACAAAGCCCACACTCTCGTCTCGGGCTCCCTCTCAGTCAAATAAGTGGCTGAGGTCCTGATCACCTTAGTTTCCCGTTGCCTAGAGTCACCGTGAGGACCTTGGAAAACGACGCCTTGACACTCACGGGAAGATCGCTGTCGAGTTCCAAAGGCCCGCCACTGGGATTGGGCTATAAGCATCTCTCGGTGGCTTCTCTCGAGAACCATAGCTGTTGTGAGATATGTAACAAAAGTTTTTTTTTTGCATACCTCACAATTTAAAAATTTCTTTTTTGCATAAATGAAGTGGTGATTATTTAAATTATCCTTCTGAAAAACACTTTTGTTATAGCTGTGAGATATGTAACAAAAGTTTCTTTCAGAAGGTTTAATTTAAATAATCACCATTTCATTTGTGCAAAAGAGAAATCTTTAAATTGTAATGTATGCAAAAAAAAATCTCAAAGATGTAGTTTGAATACATACTTTCCCATGCAAGCAATTGAAAAATCTTTTTTACAATTATAAGATATTAAGATATGCAAAAAAAAAAAAAAAAAAAATACATAAAAAAAAATAAAAATTGGCAAAGATTATTTGAATAAACATTTGTGTGCATACAAAAGACAATATTATAGCTGTGAGATATGTAACAAAAAAATTCTGAGACAAGTAAGTTGAACAGACACCTTCGAATACATACAAATGAGAAACCTGCCTGCTGTGAGGTAAGCTATAAAGTTTTTTCTGAGAAAGACAGTTTGAATCTTCTCCAGCATACAAGTTGAAAACCTTTTAGTTTTGAAATACTTCCCAAAATGTTTTTCTGAAATGTAGCAAATATATATCTTCTGGTACATAAAAATTAGAAAGCCATTCTGTTGAAAGACAGAAATAAAACTTTTCCACAGAAATGTAAAATAAACACACCTTGCCCATAGAAAAGAGAAATCTTTTAGTTTTGAGATGTGCCACAAATATTTTCTCAGAAATTTAACATAAGTACACACTTTATCATGCATAGAAATGTGAAGTATTATAGTTTTGGGATAGGAATATATACTTTTGTCAGAAAATTAACTTGAACAAACATATTTGTATACATATGAATAAGATCTTTTAACTGTGACATATTTATGCAGCAAAACATTTTTTCCAAAAAACTGACTTAAATAGTTAACTTCGTATTCCTATAAATATTTTTTTTATTATGAGGCATGCAGCAAAACATTAAGAATTTCATCACAATGATTATTTAACGAGACATTTTTTTCTGTGTACAAAAAAGAAAATGTTTAGTTGTGTAGTATACAGCAAAAAAAAAATTCCTAAAAATTAACTTCAAAATGGAGCTCCATTTGCATATAAATAATAAATTTGTAGGATCTGCAACAACGAATTTTCTGATGGGTATAATTTGAATGTGCATAATCAAATGCCCATTAATGGGAAACCTTTCATTTTTAAAATGTTCAAGAAAGAATGATTTCGGAAAGGTATTTGAATAGGCTTTATCTCACTCTTCATCCTTTCTAATCTTATCCTGATATGCAGCCTCTTCACTGCAATCTTTTTAAGATTCAAATTTGTCTTAACCAATCTCAAGTATTTTTTTTGATTTGCAGAAAAATTGTTGTTGTACATGAAAATTCTTTGCTTTTTCTGTAACTTTTGTGAATTTGACATTGTCTAAGCAAAAGCCCAGACATGTAATAAATCCTTTATTATGGATATCTAAACTTTTTTTCATCAGCAATCGGTGAATTTTCAACTGTTTATCAAAGCTGACAACTTTACCATTCCTTAATTATTATAAAATAAATTAAAAGATGCTGGGTTATTTTTTACATATGTTTAATTTATTTTAAATTATTTATTATTCTTATAATGAAACTTTTGTTGTTTCAAAACTTGATTGACATTGTGAATGGTATGATTAACAATTGATTACAAATCACTCATAATATTTTTTGGAATTAAATTTTTTTTCTATTTTAAAAACCATTGTGATTTACCGAAATTTCCTGCTTATAATCCACGGATCAAACAATTATTTTTAAACCCAGAATTTTTAAAAAAGAAATGTAACTGTAAAAATAATAACTGAATCAGAGGCTGATAATAAACAAATTCAGATTCAGTTAGGTTCACCATTAATTGCCTGTGATGGCACCCATGTGGAAAATGTGTAATCAAAGTAAAAGTTTTAATTTTTCTGATCTGTATTGTAATCAGAGATTAGTGTACTGACTCTGTGTCATATGCAAATTTCCTCCTTGCGCCCCAATCGAGTTTTTTCTATGGTATGGGGGAGAGGATTCGCAGAACAGTTTTTTGTGCGTGCATAACATGTCCGTTTCTTGTGATACACGTACGGTTCCAACGCTCTTTATGGTTTTCGCATGCGCTGAGCATTTTGCGATGAAAAAAAATGGTTGTTGCCATTGGAAATTTTCGAGTTTCTGTAACTATAACCGTAACCGTGAGCGCCATTTTGTTGGAGTTCACAGAATCTCGAGCTCATACCTCTGAATAGCTATATCTGAAATTTCACCTCGATCGGTTGAGCGGACTGGTCGCTAGAGCTCCATATATTGGTAAAGTTTTTTTATGACCACCCTGTATATATATATATATAGAGAGAGAGAGAGAATAGCTATCAAAGCACATTTAAAGGAAATAGACATTATTTGAAAGTGTTTTATAACAATTTTTGCTACATAATATGTCAGAATTAGCAATATCTTCTTGCACTTGGCCTGAACAGAAGAGGGTTGGAATAGAAATTCTTATTAATTAACAGGTGGACAACACTCTTTCTCTTTTTATTTGTTAATAAACACAAGTTTAATTTTAAATATACCTTGCAGAAGGTTTCTCGAACAGAGATTATAAATGCATACACACATGAAGAATAGGAATGTCAAACGGTGAGGTATTCTACATTTTGGAAATAAATAACTTGGTAATTTAAAGATTTTAATAACTTTGTATTTTAATAAAAATAGACAAGATTAAAAATATATATAACAAGCTATTTTGGTGTAAAGACGATAAAGAGAAAATTTCCATTGGATAAAAAATGATATTTATATCAAAAGATACCCCCCCCCCTTTATCCTATAGATATTTTATGATATTATGTGCAAGAATCTCCCCTCCCCCCTCTAAAGTGATAATGATATATTTGCATTGCCCTTAACATTTAACAATATATGTAATGTATTCTGGGTATACTGTAACTTGCAGCAATCAAACTTGTAAAACCGTCTGCACTTGTGTTAAATTACGTGAGCCTTACTGAATTTTTATTCAGTAAGGTTACAATTAACCTTTTGCCGGGCGTGCAATTTTCATCACATGAACGGGCATGCGTTGTAAATTGTACAACAGGTGGAAAAAAATCAATTATTGCTGCATTATTTTAGTTTTACAAACAATTTAACTTGCAAATATCATGTAAGTTATCTCTGATCATAATTTATGAAAGTATTCCACAATACACTTATTTTGTTATAACATATTAAAGCAGAAGTTTAGATGTATAAAAAACTACTTGCTATTACAATTACAAAGAATGAAAATTAATAATGAATTACTAAACAATAATTGAGTAATTCCGGATTTAAGAATTAGTCTTATAATTCATCTATATTAGTCACTTCCCATATCAAGCATAAGATTTGCTTTTTTAAAGGTTGTTTACAGATAGATCTTGCACATTTCATGTACTATTAGCAGATTAAAATGACAGTTGCAGCTAATTGCACAATCTGAAATACAAATAACTTTCTTGAACTGGGTAAAGAGATCCAATAAACGAATACAAATTATTATTAACATCCACTACTGTTTGAATTTTGTTTTAAAGAAAAAAGAATGTGAATGTTGTACTTCTTACAATGGCACGCCCAACTGAAGGTTAACCAACTATTCTTATACTTTTCTTACCAATTGCATTTTTGCATACAACAATTTTTACAAGTAATAATTAAATAAATATATATATTTAGCAACCCCATAGGAAAGAACTGTAACACTAACAATTTACATATATAAGTGAAATATGACTGTATGGATGAAAGTTTTATTGATCAATAACAGCAAACATTAAAAAATAAATAAAAATAAGCGAAGATTTAAAAAAATTGTAAAAAAAAAGAAAAATACACTTTATTTATTCTTATTTATTAGTGCTTTATAAGGATGATCATAAGCATTTAATAATGTAAACTTATTTTTCACATTTTTGGAAATCATATGCGTTTGACCTAAAATTGAGAAAAAGCAAAGTAAAGTGCTAAGTATTATCACCCATTTCACATTGATAAAATAATAATCATTCTAAAAATTATTAAAAAAGAATCCGATTACACCAGAAATATTGTTTGGTCTCATTCTTTTATCATGGTCAATCATATATAACTCGAGATTTAATATAATTATGAAAAACAGAAAATGCTATTAGATTCCACTGCCAGTTTCATGACTTTTTGTGAAAAAAAAAAATCCAGTTTATGTGTCAGAATTTTTCATGACATTAGGGGAAGAAAATTTTAAAGTGTATCTTAAAAATCTTCAAGTTCTGCAGACCAACTCTAATGTCTAATTCAATTAAAGAACAAACGCAATAAATGCATACACAAAAAGGTTTCAAGAGCAGGCATGAGTTACATATGAGCAGTGCAGAACTGCATAAGTGCTATTTGCTTCTTGTTTCATTAAAAAGCATTTTAATTACTTTTATTTGTATAAAATATTTAATTTTAGCAACAGTAAATGGAAAATAATTACTTGATTTTTTATTTTCTTTTATCTTCAGAAGAAGAAAGTATTAGATTCGTGAAATTTTCAAATTTGAGTTTTCGACAGATTTACACATTTTAGGGGTCAAAGAAACATTTTTTTAATAAAATGTTTGTCTATGACTACGTCTGTCCGTATGTGTGTGACACAAATTTTGTAAGCATTCTATCTGAAAAACTAATGCACGGAACTTAATAAAACATTATACTCAGTTTATCTCAGCTATATAAATTGATGCTAATTAGATTTTGGAGTAAATCGCTCAACAGGCGGTGCTGCTATGTTGCATTTCTTACGATTTCTGCTGCTGTTTTATCTCAAGGACTAACGCACAGATTTTCATCACACTTCAGATTCAATTAGTCCTTGACATGAATTGATGTTGCTTACATTTTGGTGTATATCGCCCAACAGGTGGCGCTATTATGCTGTATTTTACCAGATTCTCACAATAGCTCTATCTCCAAAACTAATGCATGAGTTTTCATCAAACTTCAGATTCAAATATACCTTTATAAATATTATTGCTGATTATAATTTTGACGTAAATCGCCCAACAGGTGGAACATACCATGGTGCATTTTTTTCATGATCCCTGCAATAGTCCTATTTGAAGAATTAATGCGTGAAATTTTATACCTTTAGAATACTCACTTATGAATTTTAAAGTATTAACATGTATGAGATAGACGAAAGTTTTGGGATTGCTACATCTGACTAGTTAGGTATATTATATATATAGGTTAATTATAGTTAGGTATATATAGTTAGGTGAATTATAATGGTACATAGGCATAATCTGTCGGTTACTTACTCAGAATAGAAAAAGATAATTAGTACGACCAGATTCATTTCACTACCATAACAGTACATGAGAAAGTATACATTAATGATACAGAGAGTGTTAGTACAAAATGTGTCTGTGTCTGCCTCAAATCATAAAATTCCAGATTTTTATACAGTCAAACCTCGTTAACATGAACCTCAAGGGGAATGAAAATTTTGTTCAAGAAAACAATATTTCATGTTATCAGTATCAAATCTTTGTATTCGTCTATATAAGAGACTGTGAAAATAGCTTAAGGCCCCTGTCCTCGCTCGAGGAAACGCTCGCGATCTAATGCTATTCCTATGGGGAAGCATTTTTCTAATAGCTCTTTCGCATTTTGACAGTTTTGAATAATTTTTTTTGCATTGGATAGCTGAGGTGCATGCCGACAGCGCACCTTTTTTACTTTTTCGATTTTGGTTGCAGATATATATTTTTAAAAGCACTTTCAGTTTCGAAACCGGTTTTGAAAGTGAAACTAACTTTGTAAAAAATATCTGCAGCCAAAATCGAAAAAGTAAAAAAGGTGCGCTGTCGGCATGCACCTCAGCTATCCAATGCAAAAAAATTATTCAAAAATATCAAAATGCGAAAGAGCTATTAGGAAAATGCTTTCCCATAGGAATAGCATTAGCTCGCGAGCGTTTCCTCGAGCGAGGACAGGGGCCTTAACGTGAATGACAACAGTGAAAGCAGTTCATGTTAAAAATAATTCACGTTAATGAGGTTTGACTGTATCTTAAAAAAGCAAATTATCGTCAACGAGTTGATGTGGAGAAAAATTAAATGTATAAAGTGACTTTTTTCCTTCATTTTGTATTTATGGAAGAAATTAAATGTATAAAGTGGCTTTTTCCTTGTTAATCAGTTTTTTTTTAATTTAAAGAAGAGATAAAATTGTATTTATCTGCCAATTTTTTTTTTTTTTTTTTTTTTTTTTTTTAAATAATTTTGATCCAAAAAAAAAATGAAATCAGATAAATGACATATAGAAACAAGAAATATTTTCCCAAATAAACTTTCTATTTGAAAACAAGGAAATTTGATATTTAAAAATAATTAACAGGGCTTGAAATTCAAATTCTTGTCGGAGGGCAGTCTTCCTCTCAACATTTATAATTGGAGGAGAGGTGAATTGTTTAGGAAGGAAGACCCCATTGTTATTTTGCATGTCATTTAAAGAATTACACTAATACAGACATGACACAAAATAGCACTGAAGTAATTTAAATTTACATTCCATCCTGGTGCTAATTATTTTTGTTGCTGTCGACTTAACTTTGTTTTTGGTTTGTGTAATTTTGGGCTAAATGTGTGTATTCCTGCAATTGAGATTGGGTTCGGATTATAACATTTGTTTTCAAAAGCTAATTCAATACATTATTTCAGATTAAAAGCTAACCTATAACAATAAATATAGGTATTTGTGCTTGTGCTGTTTCCAAGATACTGCTGTATTTTTTTTCTTGTTACAATGTGACATAATTTGCATTTTTTCAGCAGACCTTTGATGAAATTCGCATTTTTTTTTTTTTAACAAAATGTGCATTTTTTTCGTAGTTCTTAGTTGAAATTCACCTTTTTTTCAACAGCTTTTTCACTAAATTAACTGTTTTCTCAGCGATCCTTTAACGAAAATTGCATTTTTTTTTAATCTTTTGACGAAATTCGCGTTTTTGTCTCTATACTTAATCGAAATACACGGATATTTTGGCGATCTTTTGACAGATTCAAGATTTTTTCGAGATCTTTAAAAAAAATCGCGTTTTTGCGATTTTTTGACGAAATTTGCGTTTTATCGCTATCTTTTGACGAATTTCTGTTTTTTTACGATCTTTTGATAAAATTTGAGTTTTTCTGCGATCTTTTGATGAAAACTGTGTTTTTTCATTATCTTTTGATGAAATTCGCGCTTTTTCCGTGACTCTTTGATGAAATTTTCCTTTTTCCGCGACTCTTTGATGAAATTCTCATTTTTCCGCGACCCTTTGCTAGAATTCGAGTTTTCCCGTCATCCTTTGAGGAAATTTGCGTTTTTTCCTTTTTCCTTGACTAAATACGTGATTTTTCTGCGATTCCTTGAAAAATTATGTATTTACTCCGCAATTCATTGACGAAATTTACATTTTTCCCGCGATCTTTGAGGAATTTCGTGTTTTTGCCATGATACTTTCACAAATCGCGTTTTTTCTTCGATAGTTAGACAAAATTGGCGATTTTTTTGCGAACAATTGCCGACATTGGCTCATTTGTCGCAATTCCCGACGTTTTTCCGTTATGTATTTTAACTTCAAACCAATACCTTTCTTTTCTTTTTTTAAATAATTTTCAACACGCAATGTCTTAAATTTCAAGAAGAAATTGTGAACTCAATCGCCTCTGATTCAACATTCGGTCGCAAAAAATAACGCGATAATTTTCAACCGATCGCGGAAAAAAATTGCGAAATTGGTCACTGGAAATCATGAATTTGAAAGATCTTTCTCGTTAAAAATGTTATGAAACATGACAATCGGTGGCACGAAAATAGCAAGAAATTTGCAGGGTTGTCATCGAACTTGAACGTAAGTTTTAAAATGCATAATTTCCGTAAAATGATGAAAACTTTTTTGCGGGAGCTTCCCATCCACGGCATTCTTTTGGGCGGGATTTAAAATTTTGAACGCGAATCCCGCCCTGAATTTCAAGCCATTAAAAAATAATAATAAGGAGCTCTAAAATTTCTTTGATACCATATAATTATATTTGCTCTTTATATTATGAAAAACTGGGCAGGCTACGAATGTGCGATGCCTAATTTAAAAGTATGAAATATGTTAGTAAAGAGATAATTCTGAAACAGAAACAATTATAAAATTTTTGTCATGTTGATTTATTACGCTAAAAGAAAGTTGCAATGGATTTTGTTTGATAATAAGCAATAGAACATATGAAAAACACAACTGAAGGCTAGAGTCAGTCAAATGTGGTATTAAGCTATTTTATTAAGACCATATTAATATACAAACTACATATCAATAACAATAAAATATTACAAAAACTGGTGTAAACCAAGATATATGAAAGAAAGCTTCTTAAAACATTTCACAAAATAATAACTGAAAAAAAAATAAGAGCACCAAAATAAGTAATAAATAACAATAAGTAAATAAGTAAAACAGCATTGTGTTGTATGTTCGTTTTAAGAAATTGTTTCTTTAAATTGCATAAAAAATCATATGAAAAACAACATTTATAATTATGTTTATCAAAGACTATGTAAACAATGGTGCGATTTTCTTTACATAATAGTTATACAGGGTGTCCCTAAACAAATGGTATATACGCTAGGGGGTGATAGAACACATCAAGACGAGTAATAGTAAATAGGAAACCAAGGGTCCCAAACGTTTTCCAAACGAGATAACCGCCATTAAAGTTTGGGGTCCAAAATTTCAAAGACACATAAAAAACGGAAAAATGGGTCGATTGATTTGCGGTTTTCACTAAAATTATTCTTTATGTTGGTATTTTCTTGAAAATAAATTATAAAGATAAATTTCGAAAAATGCCGATAGAGGGCGCTTTAGACTTTGAAGTAATGAAAAACTATATTTTGCCGTGATTTTTTGCATCTCATTAAATGGTTTCGTAAGCTTAGACTTAAATTTTGAGCTCAAAATCTGAATAGTTGGAAGCGGTTAAGTAGCACAAACTTAACTGTGTTCAGAGGATTTAAATTTCAAATGATTATAAAAAACGGAAAAATTAGTCGATTGATTTGCAGTTTTCACTAAAACTATTCTTTATGTCGGTATTTTATTGAAAATGAATTATAAAGATAAATTTCAAAAAATGCCGATAGAGGGCGCTTTAAACTTCAGAGTAACCAACAACAAATTTTAACCGTTATTTTTTGTATCTAATTAAATGCTTTCCAAAACTTGTTAAATGTTTTCGAAATCTTAGATTTAAATTTAAAGTTTGAACTCAAATTCTGAATCGTTGGGAGGGGTTAAGAAGCGCAAACTGAAGTGTGTTCAGGAGTTGAAATTTAACCCCCCCCCCTCGAACACAGTGCACTTTTGCGCTACTTAAACACTCGCAACGACTCAGAATTTGAACTCAAAATTTAAATCTAAGCATTTGAAAGCATTTAATGAGATTTAAAAAAATAAGTGTTAAAAATAGTTGTACGCTACCCCAATGTCTAATTCGCCCTCTATCGGCATTTTGTGAAATTTATCTTTAAAATTTATTTTCAAGAAAACACTGATTTAAAGAGCAGTTTTAGCAAAAACCGCAAACGAATCGACTAATTTTTCCGTTTTTTTTATAGTTTTCCGTTTCGTTTGAAATTTAAACTCTCTGAACACAGTTCAGTTTGTGCTATTTAACCACTCCCAACTATTCAGATTTTGAACTCAAAATTTAAGTTTAAATCTAAGCCTACGAAACCATTTAATGAGATGCAAAAAATAACGGCAAAAAATAGTATTAGGATGGATTATTTCGTTAACCCAAAGTCTAAAGCGCCCTCTATCGGCATTTTTTGAAATTTATTTTTATAATTCATTTTTAATAAAATACCGACATAAAGAATAGTTTTAGTGAAAACCGCAAATCAATCGACCAATTTTTCCGTTTTTTATGATCATTTGAAATTTAAACCCTCTGAACACAGTTAAGTTTGAGCCACTTAATCGCTTCCAACTATTCAGATTTTTAGCTCAAAGTTTAAGTTTAAGTCTAAGCTTACGAAACCATTTAATGAGATGCAAAAAATCACGACAAAAAATAGTTTTTCATTACTTCAAAGTTTAAAGCGCCCTCTATCGGCATTTTCCGAAATCTATCTTTATAATTTATTTTCAAGAAAATACCAACATAAAGAATAATTTTAGTGAAAACCGCAAATCAATCAAACAATTTTTTCGTTTTCTATGTGTATTTGAAATTTTGGACCCCAAACTTTAATGGCGGCTATCTCCTTTGGAAAACGTTTGGGACCCTTGGTTTCCTATTTACTATTACTTGTCTTGATGTATTCTATCACCCCCTAGCGTATATACTATTTGTTTCGGGACACCCTGTATATATTAATGCAATCATTATAGAGATGAGAACAGTCAATATGTAAAATAAAAAATAAAATAAATAAATAAACACATTAGCTATCATTTTACAAAATTGCGTTTTTTCGGCGATCTCTGAACGAAATTAGTTTTTTTTTTCGGAATCTATTGAAAATTTGCTTTTTTCATCACAGTCGTCTGACGAAATTGGCGATTTTCCTGCGAATGATTGACAGTTTTTTCGATATTTGTCAAAATTCGCGATGTTTTTAAAGTCGGAAATTTCGTATTGATGATTGACTTTTTTTAATTTTTGGAACCGAAGCCTTAAATTTCCAGAAAATTAAGAACAGAATCACCCCTGAATATTGTAAAGTAAATGCTGTTAAGGAAGAGTGAATGGCTGATTGTTACTAAAAGTTTTAATAGTTATGAGCCAAAAAAAAGAGTATAGAAATAAATTATAACAACTAAAGATGGTGCAAGTGGTGTACTTCTACAGGTACTAAGCGAGGCAGGCATTTCATTGCTACCATCAGTTTTTTCTAAGTGATAAAGTAATAATTATGAAAAACATCATTTTTTATTCCTGGCAAGAAAAAAAAACTTTATTGTGTAACCTATTCATTTCAAATAAAATATGTATTTATAAAAGTTTCAAACTTTATTAATTACTTATAAATTTGTAAATTTATAAATTTTTAATATGACTATACATGCTTAAATTAGAATTCAACACACAAAATTTGAAACATACTAAAATGTTCAATTAGACACAAACATGATAAATAAAACATATCATAGTTGAAGTATGTAAAAAAATTCTCAGACATTAATGTATCTTTATGAATATTTAAAATACATTTTGAAGAAAGTACTTGGTTACAACCAGGGCCAATTGGGGCACTTTAGGCGACTCACTCAGCCCCTTCTAAAATAGTTTGAGCCCCCCCCCCCTGGAAAAGATTCCAAGATCACTTAATGAATTTCTTTTCCATAAATTAAAATGAATTTCTGTTCAAAAATCATATTTAGTTTTGGGAACTTTTCACAGTTTTGCAGAATTACTAAATTGTATATAAAATAAGTAATTCAACACTCCCTCATCCTATTCGTACATATGTAGCTAACAGGATGTTTAATTTTGCACTAGTTATACACTCAAAATTTTCATCATCTTTTCTTAGCATAAAATGAAGTTATTACAACAGTTTAATGAGAAACATAGTACCTACAATATGAATATGCACTGATATATCTTTTTGTGTAGTAGAGAGAGAAAGAGAGAGAGAAATTATGAGCCCCCGCCATATTATTCACTTCTAGCTATGGCCCTGGTTACAACACCTCACAAGTGAAAAGATTTTCTTTTTTATGAAGATGCAGATGTCTATTCAAACATGATTTCTGAGAAAAAACTTTATTACACACCTCACAAGAGAAAGGTTTTTCTTTAGTGTGAATGCGCATGTGGTTATTCAAATCACATTTCTGCAAAAATCCTTTGTTACACAATTCACAAGCAAAAGGTTTTTCATTAGTATGAATATGCATATGTACATTTAAACTAGCTTTTTGAGAAAATCCTTTATTGCACACACCACAAATGAAAGGTTTTTCTTTGGTATGAATACGCAGATGGGTAGTTAAAACAGATTTATGCAAAAATCCTTTGTTACACACCTCACAAATGTAAGGTTTTTCATTAGTATGCACACGCAAATGGACTTTTAAATTAGATTGCTGAGAAAAAGCTTTGTTACACACTTCACATGAAAAAGGTTTCTCTTTGGTATGAAAACGTTGGTGGTAAGTTAAATCAGCTTTATGCAAAAATCCTTTATTACATACTTCACAAATAAAAGTTTTTTCCTTAGTATGGACACGCAGATGGACTTTTAGATTAGATTTTTGAGAAAAAGCTTTGTTGCACACTTCACATGAAAAAGGTTTCTCTTTAGTATGGATACGTAGGTGTAAATTTAAATGATATTTTTGAAAAAACCTTTGTTACATGCATAACAGCAAAAAGGTTTCTCTTTACTATGAATGAGTAGATGGTCATTTAATGCTGACACATGAGAAAATTTCTTGTTGCACACATTGCACGTGAATAATTTCTCTTTGCTATGAGTTTGCTGGTAATCACTTAAATTAATTTATTGAGAAAATTCTTTGCTACCCATCTTATGATTGAAAAATTTCTCATTAGTATGGACAAGAAATATTCTGTACAAATTATTTTACATACCTTACAAGAGAAAGATGATGAAAGGACATGCTATTTAATGCAGATTTGCAAGAAACCAGACGGAAAACTCACAAATAAACTGTTTTTTTTCATATTACCACTATGATTATGGTTATAAAAAAGAAATTCATAGAAGATGATTTATTGCAAACCTCTCAAATTAATTTCTTGCTGAAAGTTTAATTAATTTCTTGCCGTAAAGTATCGAAAGTAATCCCTCTCCCTTCAGAATATAAGTCCTTCCTTTATATATGTAAATTCTTCCTTTTTTTGAAAAAAGGCCATATATAAGCCCCACCCCCTTTTACTTTCTGATGCTTTCAATGCTCCTGTTTTTTTCTGGTAATTCCTTGAGATTTCCCCCCTATTTCTTAAATGAATATATTTTATGAAAATTTTCAATCAAATACATTTACACATCACTGTATCAGAATGGCATATTTCTCTATTTTATACTATTAATGTTTTCCTTGATTTATATGCACTAAGATTTAAAAGAATTGAATTTAAGTTTTATCATTTTTGTTTATATTTCTTTTATACCTAAATTAACTATTTTATGTAAATTTACTTCATTAATGTATTTTTTTTAATGAAAACTAGTTAGCTTCTATGGAAGGGAATTAAAAAAATGTTAATTTGATCTGATTGCATTTTGCAAATTAGGTAAATCCAGTGAGTTTTATAAATTCCAAATATAAAACCCCTGTCTCCCAATTTTGCTATCTTTTCTGCAAAAATTCAAATTACAAGCCTCCCTTATAACCATTAGAATTTCTTGTGGTGCTCAAGGTTGGGGGGGGGGGACTTACTTTCAGTACTTCCCAATAGGCTTTTAAAAATACCTTTTATTTGAAAAGTATCCACAAATATATATGTACAGATTTAAATTATTTTTAAAAACAAAAATATAGTTACATTTAATGAACAGAACCATTTATTGTAATGAATATATATCAGCTATTGCTTGAAGGTTTTGCCAGAAATTTTTCCTTATAGAACACTGAAGTTATGAAATCAAATGTGAAATACCAACAATGTAGTACTATAGAATTATTTGAATTTTCTTCTGATACATTTTAAGAAAGTTTAGATAAATCTGCTGAAAATGCATGTTATACATGAACTTTTATTATTATTAATATTTTTACTTAAAAAATTGATATCTTTAAATAAATCATTGCTTAAATTCTATCAAGTAATTTGAGTACTAAAATAATGAAAATAATAATATTGCAGACTAGCTCAAAAACGTATAAAAAGATCTTTACTGAACAAGTACAATTATGGAAGAATTTATCAATTAGAAAAATATAAGTCTTTGTGTACGATTTATTTCCATTTTACTTTATTTTCATCTCAATTCAGCATATACTTCATAAATACAGCAGCACCTGAAATATAAATGAAAATGCATACATATTAAATAATTGTTTAAGAATTTTCAAAAGTTTGTATAGTATAACCTCAAAAATCTGACATCATCACTAAAATCAATTGGCGTAACTTTGACACAGAAGAGAAAAATGATTAAATCTGATTACTTGACATCAGCAAAGTTTTTATCTCAAAATATAAATAGTAGCACAAGCGTGAGGTTGGAGCTCATTCTAAATAATTCTCAAAGGTTCCACTGTGGCAGCATGTATCAAAGTTAATTAAATCGATTTACCAAACCTAAACAGGATTCTTGAGAAATCCAGCTTTCTGAAAGAACATAAAAAACAGTCAACTGAGATAACTTTGGCCAAAATTTGGACAACTTTGATCCACATTTCGAAAATTCTGATCCATGCTGCAACGATGGAACCTTTGAGAATTATTTAGAATGAGCTGCCAACCTCATTCTAGTCACTATTGCTACTACCTATATTTTGAGACCAAAACTTTGCCGATAATGCAAGTGAGCTACCAGATTTAATCTTTTTTCTCTTTTGGATCAAAGTTACTCCAATTGACTGTATTTCAAAAGTACAAAGGTATTCTTAATGGTGCTTTTACTCATAACTTAAATCATAGCCAAGTGATATTTGTGTAATAAAAAGTAAGCATTAAATATTTAAAAACCATTTAATTTCAATTTTATAAAATAGATCTAATAAACAATAAAGTCATTTCTTCTTCTCTAATTTCTAATTGCCTATGGCCAATTTTTCACTCAGTTGGAACTACCGTATTTTCCGGGAATAACGCCGCACCGAGTATAACGCCGCACTTGGTTTTAAAAAAAAACTAGTTTAACGCCGCACCGGGTATAACGCCGCGCCGGGTATATTTCCGCATTCATTATCAGAGCAATGAAATAAAATTATTAACTGATATAAAGTAAAACATTTTGATCTTAAATAAATAACTTATATTTTTTTGTTGTACAGTTATTTCAATGAAACCGGAACCTCATCCATTCGCTGCGCCACGATTCCCGTTAACTTTTGCTAAATTGATAACATTCAGCTTAAATTTTGCAGGATAACTGCGGCGCTTACAACTCACATGTGAAGACATATTTAAGATAAAACTTACCGTAAAATACCGTTAATTCGCCCCCCCCCCAAACGTAACGAAAAATCGTAAAATAATTAGAGGGGGGCGCTTACACGGGATTTTTCCGCGATCGTTTCACAAAATTTGCCGGGATGAATCATGATAAATTGAATGAATCGTGAATCTTTGGATCGTGAATTTTGATACTTGAAGCAATACTTGAAAAAAAATGCGTTTTTTTAAACGTAAATTCTGTCGAAAAAATGCAGAAAAAAGAAGAAATGTGTCAAAAAAACCCAAAAAGCATGAAATCAATTAAAAAATCTCGAAAAAACGCACATTTCTAAAGATTCATGATTTATTCATTTCATCATGATTCATTCCTTTCTCAATCGTTCTTTTAACATAATTTGTACTTTTTTAGAGATTTTTTTTGACGTAATTCGCGTTATTACTGCAATCTTTTGTCGAAATGTGGGTTTTTTGGCGATACTTCGGCGAAATTCATGATTTTTCGCGATCCTTTAATGAAATTTGCGGTTATTGTTCATGATTGTTTGGCGAAATTGGCGTTTTTTTGGAAGGGAGGCGTTTTCTCGGGATTTTTTGAAATTTTAATTTTTTTATAAAGTGGGGAGGTGGCGGATTTATATCAGTAAATTAAAATCAATTTTAAGCATCAGATTCTTTAACTTTAAAAATATAATTCCACGTGCATGTGTATAATTACAGCGAAAGCAATGAAAGTTTAGATTTGCCGATCTGTTTTCAAAAATTTTAAATAAATTAGTCCTATTTACAAGCCGCACCTAGTTATTGGCCGCACTTTTGTTTACAAAACAAAAAAAATCTAGTTTAACGCCGCGGTGTTATTCCTGGAAAGTACGGTATTTAATTCGTATGATAATTTTAACAATCAATTTGGTTTTGTTAAAAAATGTAATTTATCTACGTAACCCATCATACAATGGAGTTCCTTTACTTGCGGTCTATTCTATTGAGCTGTCTAAATGATAGGTGAGATGTTATGAACGACAAGGTTATCTGAGCGGAAAATGCTCATTGGTTGTCTTGCCCAGTTAGCTTAAATGATAAAAGCATTGGTCTTGTAAGCTAAGTATCTGGGTTAGATTCCCAGCCTGGGCAATTTTTCGCTCAGTCGGAAATGTAGATAGAGAGTTGTATTAATCTTGTTGTGTCCAGAAATAGACCAATGAATCCTTTGGAAGAAATGACGGCTCATCTCAGGACTTTTGTGGATGATAGGACATGCAGGTCCATTCCACTGAGCTCGACATTAACATGGAGAGCTAACTCCTTATTTTGATACGTTGAATCCAGCGGTCCACCCATGAATACAATGCCAAAGATTTTCCGACGAAAATCTTTGGCAAAACAAAGATTTCATCCCGTAGGATAGTATGGGATATATATTTTCAAATTGAATTTTCTTTTAAAATTAAGTCAAAATTCCTACGATTTTCACTGATGTGTATTCTTTTATCAAAAGTCTATTGAATTTAATTAAATAGGTATATTGAATTTAAATTAGGTATATTGAATTTAATTAAATTCATAACAAATTTTCAATTTGATATTAGTTGAAAAGGAAATTTTATTTTCACCCAACAAAAAATAAAGAAATATTTGTTAAATATTGCTCATAAAATATCAAAAACACATAGAAATAAACAAAAGTAATTAAAAATTTGCAAAAAAGCTTCATAAAATGCTTGTAATATTAAGAAAAATAGAGGACTCATTACTTGCGCGCATAGAAAAGAGTGATGCGATCCCGGCAGAAAGTTGTTTGGCCTAAAGATCCTGGATTAGAGAGAGATTGGACATTGAGAAAATGTCCGCCATTTAAGTTCCAAAGCAGGTGGAACGCAGTACAGCGCAATGTATTTTCACCAACCCCTAATTTGTTATATTTTATTACAATCATGTAAAACTCAATTCACATGTCTTCAGAGAGTCATTCGGAACATAAATATAAGTGCATTTCCTCTTTAGTAAATAAGAATTGTTATAAAATGTGTGTGTGTGGTTTTTTTTTTTTTTTTTTTTTTTTTTTTTTTTTTTTTTTTTTTTTTTTTAGGATGAATTGAGAGGATCTCTGTCTTCTAAATAAATAGATAAAATGTATTAAAGGAAACTCATTTTAAATTTTAAGCGAATACAAAGAATAAAAATATGTGATACCATTTAATAGTAAGAAGAAATTTCAAAAAGAATTAAAGTAGAGATTTTTGAAGTATATTCCTGTATATTTTCTTTATTGTTATACTTGTGTTTATAGTTTTAGATGATAATAATAAAAAAAAGCTAATTGCTTTAATAGTTATAAAAAGTTTCAATTCTCTAGATTTAATGCATTTTACAATACTAAGTGTATCTAAATATGTAGAAAAAAAATACATTCCAAAAAAAGCTGCAATAATGAAGGTTTTACACACATTTGCTTAGTATGCTTATCATTTTTGATTTTACAGTTATATTGCATCTGCTTTAGAGCTTTATACATTGTTAAACTACATAACCTATATATTTTCGATATTTTCAGATTGTACGTGATTTTTCACACGAAAAATTGGAAAAATTTGAATATTACAGTATAACCCCGCTAATTCGGACCCCGCTAATTCGGACCCCGTTAATTCGGATCTCCGTATAATCCGGATTGGTTTTGTCATTTTTTTTCCAAGTTTAAGAACCGAATAAACTAACTTCCATAACATTAACTTGTTTCACCGTCGTACTCTGAATAAAAAAGACTTTTTCTGAAATCTTTTCGGAAGAATACCTTAAGCTTTCTTATTTAAACTACACCCAACGAACTACTTACGCTCAAGCGGATGCGTGACCGTATGGCTCGCAAAAGGTATAGAAAACTGGCGCAGCAAAAAATTAAAAACTTTTTTATTACAAAGTAAACAATTTTACTGTCAGTATATAATCAATAAATTAAACATAAAGGTGATTTTCTGTAAGTATGTTTTATTTTATTTCATTTTTTCTAATTCTCCGGATAATCCGGATTGGGTCTGATCCCAATTAATCCGAATTATCGGGGTTTCACTGTATGTCTTTTAGTGCCTTTAAATTGAGAAATATTTTTTTAAAAATAAAATATAGTTTAAAAAACGAATATTTTTAAAATTCATAAATATTTATATATTGTAAGTACTGTATTATATGTATAAATTTATTGTGCATTTTGTTCTCCATAAGATTCCTCTAAACAAAATTGATCGCTAACAACGGATGCCAAATATCAAAACTCGAAATTTTTACATGTTTTTCTTACTTACTACATAAAAATTTAAATGACAGTCAGTTCTTAAATATAAAAAGAGTAACAATAGAAACAAAATTACTTTCTTTTCTTTTTGTTCCTGATTTTGATCGTTGTTTTTAAAATGGAACTGTTTAAATTGACTAAATACGTTATAAGTAAATTCGAATAATTAAAAAAAACAACAATTAAAAAAGAAATACTAAATATTAAAAAGTAATCTGTAATCAAGAGTATAGTGTTTATTAACAGTTTAGCACGTTTTGATATAATATTTAGCGCGTTCTATCATTTAAAATTACAAATATGCATAGAGCGTAACAGTAACGGATGCTGAGGGTGGAACTTAAATGGCGGATTTGGGAAAACTGCCGGTGCGGCAATGTCCAATCTCTCTCTTATCTAGGATCACTAGTTTGGCCGGATCGGCAAGTTAGCCCTCTGTATTATATATAGAGCTCAGTGGTCCATTCTTAAAATGCACTGTCTGTAAATTTATGAAGCTGTGGACATATATTACAGTTTGACCTAAAAACAGATCATCCAGAGCAGGAAACTAGGATCTCAGCTGGATGACTTGCTGAATGATCACAACATTTGCTTCTGTAATTAACATGCAGGAGCCAGAAATTACCAACATGATCACCATAAACATTCGCAATCCATTGAATTTGTTCAACGAGAATTTTTGTTGAATTCTTTTTCAGTCTTCTAGTGTCATAAAACATCCTCTGAAAACTGAGCCCAACTTTAAAAATGCTGTTGTCTTAAGCAGTGAGATTGCAATACATGAACTATCCACTATTCTATTCAATAAATAACTTTTGCAAAACAAATTGCCATCTCTGATTAGCACACATTAGCAACAGAATGGAGATCCAAGAGAATGTGTTTTTAATTTTATTTATTTAATTTTATTCTTTTGCATACCTCCTGAAACGCCATCTATTTTTGAGTTTTGAAACTATATTCAAAATTTTATACAACTGACAATTTGCTAGTTTTCCAAGAAGAATGTAGCAAATTGTGCATTTCTATCACTTACTATTTTTCAGCATTTCTCTCTTCAGATGCACTGATCATTTTTGGGACACCCTACATATTAGATATATTCTACTTTAATTTCTAGTATTAGCACAACTACAATTACATGGAAATTATACTCACAAAGCTATTAGAAGTTCTTCTAATAGCTTCATAAAAATATTTTTGCATGCGATAGTTGTTCTGCTAATTGTAGAAATAATAGCAATCTCAAGACTGTGGGAAAATACAAAAAGTTATGAGGGAGAGAAAAGAAATGGGAAAATGAGATAATTTTAAAATATTATATGAGTTTCATTTTCTAATTATTTAACTGTTTTATAGAAAAGATACAACATATCAGAATTTTTTTAAGCTAATATTCTTTTAGCTATATCCTCTAATAGACAAGCTAGCATGTACAATTTAACATTTAAAGGTCAAGAAAAGCTGAACTGGACATTTAAATTTCAATATATCAAATATTTTTTGTATAATTAAAAAAAAAGTTAAAATAATTTCAATTTTCATAATTAAGTAATAAAACTAATTGAGTCAGGTATTATAAAAATTTACATTAATGTTGCTTAAATAAACATTTTAGCAAAAAAAAAAAAAAAAAAAAAACCTTTTTTTTCTGTTTTTAAACATTTTCCAATGTAGTTGAAAAGTATTTATACTATTAGTTTGCCTGATTGGGTGTTCTGTCTGATATACTCTAGCTCACATAAATATACCCAGAATGCCATGTCATTGTTATACATTATTGAAACTTATAAAGGTATCTTGAATATTAAAAATATTGTGTGTAGCATTTCTAGTTAATTTATACGGACACTAAAAAATATACTGTTATGCAGTAGATTCTCTCAAATCTGCAAAGCTTGGAACCAAAGATTGAGCGAATTTTAAAATTTTGCAGATTTCTAGTCATTGCTTTGTTTACATTTTTAAACAGTAATTTGAATGTAATTAATAATGCAATCGAAATTATAATGAATGGTTAAAATATAGTAAAATATTAAAATAAGTAAAGTAAAGTACTAAACTAAAAAAAATAAAAATGTAGATAATTTTTAAAATGATTAAAGTATTAAAAGCAAAGGTCAAGTAAATAATCAATAATGCATTATTAAACATTCATTATAAAGATGAGATGTTTTCTCCTAAATTATTCAATGAAACTTGTCTCATATAAGTATACTACTAAATCACAAAAAAATTATAAAATAAGGAAATTTTATTTCAGCTTTAGCCTGACATAATAACCAAAAAAACTTGAATAATGCATAAATATATTTAGTAAAAAAGATTGTTATTATTAGTGATATAAGTAATATCTTGAATTTTTTCAGAAATAAATTTATTCTTCCTTCATCTAAACTCATGAATTCGGAAGTATTAATGAAAACTACACATTAAAATATTTATAGACTTGATTTAAAAAAAAAAAAAAAGTAAAATTTTGTCCATATATCTCAATAGAAAATTTTATTTTTTACATCTGTAAATTACGTATGGATAACAGAGAGAGTTGTGGATTTTAGGGATAGAAGATTTGAAGGATGAATCTACTGTATTATGGTCTATGGGTGAAAATCATTTACAGTGTATTTTAATGACATTACATAATTTTAAATATATTTAAACTAAAAGCAATATACACAACTGAATTTTAGGAGAGATTCAGGTGATTCTTTTTTTAAGTAGAAACGAGTCAAAATCTGATATATACAGCAAACGAATATGTTTAAAAGACCCGATTGAGTGAATTAAAAAATAACAAAGGAAATTTACAATATTGAATTAATATTTAATAAATAAACAATAGACTCCCTCAAATCCACAACTCTCTAAAATTCACATATAATTTGCAGATGTAAACAATGAAACTTTCAGCTCAGAAGCAGGGACAAAATTTGACTTTATTTTTATATCATTTTCATATACTTTTTAATGTAATTTTTGTTAAAATGACTGAATTCATGTTTTTTCATGAAGGAAGAGTAAATTTATTTCTGAAAAAATTCAAGATATTGCTGATATCACTGGTAATCACAATCTTTTTTACCAAATATATTCATACATTAAGTCTGGCTAAACCTGAAATGAAACTTCCTTATTTTATAATTTTGATGTGAATTAGTAATATACCTCTATGGGACAACTTTCATTGAATAATTTAGGAAAAATGCTTCTTCCGATCCTTATAATGAATATTTAATTAAATATTATTGATTTTTTACTTGATCTTTGCTTTTAATACTTTAAAAATTATCTTATTTCTTATTATATTAATTTATTACATTACTTAATTATTGTAATATTTTACTATTTTGTAAGTATTCATTATAATTTTCAATTGCATTATCAATTACATTCAAATTATTGTTTAAAAAATGTATACAAAGCAATGGCCAGAAATTCACAAAATTCTAAAATTGCTGGTCACAAGCTGTGTGGATTTAAGGTATTGTATTGTATTTTTTAAACTTCATATCCAGTTTGCCAATTGATGCTCTGTGCCAAAAAATTCTTAATGTATATTTGTAAGAAAATCTTAGATGACACTAAGTTCATCTTAAAAAAATTGCTATATCCTTTAAAATAATAATAAAAAAAAAAAAATCAAGAAATTCGTATGCTACCTTGAAAATCAAGTATTTCAGTGTTCTATCTGATATATTGATAAATAAAAATCATGAAAAAAATCACAGCATATTATATATTAAAACAGGGTGGCGAGTGGTCAGGGAAAACCGGGAAAAACACAGTCAAGAAAAGAGAAAACTACCAATATTTTCTTACAGAAAATACTTCAAATAATATAAAGAGATTACATAAACTGAATTTGTCTTTAACAAAATACTGGTATTTATCATCTATATTGATTGTATCTTTATCTAACCACTTGCCGCCCTGTAAAACCAAAATGAATGCAAAATAAACATAAGAGATGTGACCAACTGTTACAAGTACTATTGTGTGAAAGCTATTGTTTGCATTTGGGAAATAATATAATTGACACCATAATGTCAAAATAATGAAATTTGCAGCATGTTTATCCAGGTCCAATAAACAAAAGCTTGATTAATTAAAAAATTTCTTGGGAAAAAAAAAAAAAAAAGATTGTGATTACCTTTGATTTAAGTGACATCTTGAATTTTACAGAAAAAAAGTCACATTTTCTTCACCAAAAAGCTTGTGTTTGGTCATATTAATGAGAATTGATATAAAAATAAATAGTGTAATATAGACAAAATAAAAATTGAAACACAGGGAAACAAAAGCAAGAAAAGAAAAAAAGTACATAGATATAAGGGAATATATACTAGTGGTGTACCGAGTAGTACTTTGGCCGAATAGCCGAGTACCGAGTACTCGGCCACTGACTACTCGGCCGAGTACCGAGTAGTTGTATAATAAGAAAATAAAACACTGATGTGCGCATAATGTGAGCTTAGGTGTACATATATATGAATGTACCTGTGTACACATATCTATAATATACATATATAAATAAATTAACTCATTAAGTTTGAAATTTATTTGTGCACCTTTTAAAGATAGTTTTTGACAGTTCAAAACTAATAAAAAAGGAGAATTGATACATGACAACTACAGTTATTAACTAATATAAAATTTAAACATTCTTTAACTCTCCAATTTATTCCAACCATTGAAATCTGTCTATCAAAAAAAAAATGTTTATTGGTTACTGTAACAATTCATTGAATAATGCAAACATTTCATATTTATTTTGTAACTGTCTGTACCTTATTTTCTTTTGATTAAAAGAAATGTATTGTCTTTGCAGTTTCTTTTCATTTTTCATGTGTACAGATTATATTATTTAAAAAAAAAATTAAATATCTCAGTAAAAAACTAACCTTTTTAAATGAAAATAATAAATGTGTAAATTAAGATTGCCTTAAAAAGCAAGCTCTAAAATTGATGAGTTTAGATGATCTAAAACTTGAAAATCCACCAAAGAAACAAAAAATAAGTATGAGAATGCTAATGTCGACGAACCAAAAGAGAAAATGCTAGCAAAAAGTTCACCTATTTTCTGGCAATGTTTTGAGGAAATTATGAATGAACAAAAAGATTGTGGCACTAGTACTAATTTAAAATCACCGCATGAAGAATTGGTATAAAAAGAGATACAAGCTTTCTTAACAGAAGACATGTAAAACTGACATTCCATTTGCATGGTGAGGGAAAAAAAAAAAAACTTTCCCGATTATGTGCAACTTTGCAAAAAACTCTTATATGCACCTTCAACAACTGTTTATTCTGAACATAATAGAGCCGGCCAAATTTATAGTAGTAAAAGAAATGCCCTGTCTATTGATAATGTAGAACGTTTGGTGTTTTTGCACGATAATTTGAAATATAATAAATTTAATTATTAATTTTTTATTGCATTTATTGTATTTTCAATTTCTTTATCCAAAATAAGTCTTTTCTGTTTTCCTATATATAAAAAAGTATTTTTATTTGTATAAATGTGAAATTTTTTTAGGGATTTTGTTCTTAACTTTTTTTATATTTTGCAGACATATTGTTAAATACAGAGTAAATAGTTTCATGAATTACTACTATATTATACATTGATATTCGAATAACATTTTACAAATCAGTTATAAATTCATATACTTAAAAAATGAAATTCTTGCAACTACTCGGTATTGGCCGAGTACTTGGCCAAAATTTGGCCGAATACCGAGTACTCGGCAAATTGGCCGAGTAGGCCGAATACCGAGTATTTACCGAGTACTCGGTACGGCTCTAATATATACCATATACCACATTCCTAAAACTAAAGAATAGCTTTTGTTTAAGATCTTTGGAAATTTTTAAATTCATTACTTAAAATACAAAATATATAAAAAAAGTAAATAAAAGAATAATAAATCAATCACACAACACAATACAAAATACAGTCACCATGCATAAAGAAAACATAAAATTCATTGTATCAGTAAAATCGTAACCTTGTTTGTGCAATGTAACTAGCATGCACAGACAATTGAAGTCTGTGCATGCCAATCCCCTTAGAAAAAAAAAATTGCAAAATTGTATGTTTAACATGGCAAATGAGGTACATTTGTATTATATCCATCAACGGGTTTTGTATAATATAATAATAAGTTTTATATAATGAAATAGTCAGATCTTTATAATATACAGTCAAAGATCGATAATCCATGCACCCATAATCTGCAATTTTCTATATTTCACGTTATTTTACGAATGTAAACAGTGATATAAGCAATTTAGAAAATTTAAAAATTTGTGATTCAAAAATGATTTTTTAAAAGAAACAAAAAATTGAATGATAAAACATTCATTTTTTTTAAATATAACTCTTTTATTTTATTAACAGTAAAAAAGGGATTGCAGCTTTAAAGAACATTGCATTTATTTTAATGCACATATATATAAATTTTTTAATAAAATAACTTTAAAAAGGCATTTTTTGAGAGAGCATGTTAAATTATTAGATTTCATATTTATCTTTTCATATTATTCTGATTTAAGATTTAAAATGCTGGCCAGGAATAATAAAATGACATATAACCCATAATATTCTATAATCCGCACAACCTTTGGACACAACATGTGCGGATTATAGAACTTTGAATGTACTTAAGTTTTATATAATGCAATACAGTAGACTCTCTCAAATCCGCACATAATTTACAGATATAAACAATGAAACATTCAGTTCAGATATAGGGACAAAATTTGACTTTTTTAGTTTTATAACAATTCCATATATTTTTTAATTTGTAATTTTTGTTAATATTTCTGAATTCATGTTTTTTTCATGAAGAAAGAATAAATTTATTCCTGAAAAAAATTCAAGATAGTGCTGATATCACTGGTAATCACAATTTTCTTACCAAATATAGTTATGCATTAATCAAGCTTTTTTGGTTATTAAGTCTGGGTAATCTGAAATAAAACTTCCTTAATTTATGATTTTGATGTGAATTAATTATGTACTGTTATGAGGCAAGTTTTATTGGATAATTAAAAAAAAAATACATTTCATCTTTATATGAATATTTAGCCATACATTATTGATTAACCTTTGCTTTTAATATTTTAATCACTTTAAAAATAAACTAAATTTTTATTATTTTAGTTTATTATTTATTTTAATATTGGTACTTCTAGATTATCCCTCGACAAATTCTGTCAAATTATACACATTGATGTAATTTTTATTTTAAATAACGAAAAAACAAATAATTAGTGGAATATTAATTAAAATATTAACAAAAAGTCGAAATTAAAATCACTTAATGACATTTTAAACACGTGAATCGCATTTAATGTCATTGAATATGACATTCACGATCATCCATTATTGGCATTTAATCTTATAGTTTGGAGATAATTTTTTGGTCGAGGGGATAACCTAGAAGTACCTTAATATTTTATTATATTATAAGCATTCATTATATTTTTTATTGCATTATTAATTACATTCAAATTACTGTTTAAAAAAATGCAAATAAAGCAATGACCAGAAATCTGCAAAATTCAAAAATTTGCACAATCTCCGATTCCAAGCTGTGCGGATTTGAGAGAATCTACTGTAGTCAGATCTTGCTGCAAAAGCTCCTGCACTCTTTTGCAAAAATGCATGTACAGAATTCTATATATTCAATACAATAATGCAGAAATAATAGGATGCCATCTTAAATTGGACGTCATCACCACGGCAACCTAGAATTATTTATGATAGAATATCTCTGAATTAATTACCTATGATAGGATTTAATAGAATAATCACCATGGAAACCAAGAGTCATGACCTATCATGGGGTATCATTGAATTAATTATGAATGATACAATTTAGAATGAAAAAAAATTCTTTTCAAGTTTTGATTTGATTTTAATAAAATTTGAAATGATGCAACAAAGTTATGCAATGACTATATATAAAATTTCAAACCATTCCGTTGGTAGTTTTTGCACTGTTATAGGCAGACAGATAGATAGACAAGATAATAGCTATATGTGGTACATATTCATATAATTAGGAAAACACCTAAAAAATACTGCAGGTTGTGAGATTGAGAAGGAATCTTCTTTACAAAAATAGTACCATGAATTAAAAAGTTACTCTATTTTTCTGTTTCATTGACGATATAGTCATTTTCGCAGGCCTGTTTGGGCTAAAATAATAATCATAGTTGCCCTACACAGAAAATACTTGAATAGGCACTATTTGATGATGTTTATATAATTATTATTCTAGATTTAACACTGTACTCAATTAAGCAAATTTAATAATTAAAAAACAAACATTTAAATCCCAATAAATAAAAGTCGAAAAAATTATGCAATAAAATTTTTTTTCTTTTATCTTAAATTGATTAAAAAAACAAAAATCCTTAACGAAAAATGATACTTTTTTGTTAGACGGGCGCCAGTGTTATATATGCATATATATACAGTGTCTCACAAAAGTGATGGGACACTTGTGCTTTATAAAAAGAAACTGCAATAAAATAAGTAAACAAACATGTGCAAAAATTTTTTGGGTGTGTTTTATATTTAAAGTTAGTAACAATTATTACATAACATACATTTTGTCAAAATATTAATTTAGTAAAAATATAATTGTTCAGAACGGAGCAAAAAATGGCTCACATAAGTGATGGGACACTTACTTTTCTATCAAATATTTATCCAAAAATTTTACTTTTTAAAAGGTTTTAATATTTTGTTGGATTTCCTTTTACTTTTAAAACATGATTTAATCTTTTTGGGATGGATTCGACTAATATTTTTGTGATTTCTGGAGTGATTTTACCCTATTCTTCTTGAAGCACCGATTTTAGTTGTTGTTTTGAAGAAATGGTGTGTTTGTGAATTCTTGATTCCAATTCTTGCCAAATATTCTCTATGGGATTTAAGCGGGGCCATCGCGAAACAAGTTTCTTCTCTTACGGGCCTGATTCATGAAAAGATGACGTCACGCAAGAGACCTGAGTTGCAAACGGAACATATAGAATGGTTTTATGTGTGCATCAAAAACAAGGCTATAAATTTCCGTTTTATGATATTTTTTCAACAATTTGAGGCTTATTTTAGATCTGTTGAATTATACATTTACTATTAAACACCCAAAGTTCATAAATAAGACTTTTTTGTTTTTAATTTGATTTCAAAACTAAACTTATCCTTTGATTTCAAATACGTAAGATTCATGGTTTTTATCGAAGATTTTAACTTCAAATATACATTTATGGCAGACAAAATCATCATTAAAATTGCACAGCTTTAGAAACAAAATAAATAAATTAATAAAAGAAATTATACAGAATTGAGATTTGTGATATTTTTCATAGCGTTTAACTTGAAACACAAATATATGGCAGGAGAAATCCTACATTAAAAGTACGCAATTTTAGCAGCAAGTAATTTAAGTTCCTTTTAAAAATAAAAATGCCTTAATTTTAAATTGTAAATATCAGGATTGTTATTGCATAAACTCGTAAATAAAAATATTTTTTTTTCAAACAATTAAAATAAAAATTATTTTTGTCAATTAAAATTTCAAATTTCATAATGTATTATTAACTTAAAATACACATTCTTTTAATAGATATTACAACTAAAAGACTATTTTTCACTAGAAACACGTACTTTCAAATAATTTACAATAAATATGGCATTTAATATTCTCTCATAAAAAATAATCTCACTTTTGTTAATACAGATAATTTTTTTTTATTATTATTATTATAAGTGAATTTCGTAGCATCATTTTAAACTTTTGTATGGTAATTTAGTAAAATATTTGTAATTCCTAACAAAAAAAAAAAAATAATAAAATAAAATAAAGTAAAAAATAAATAAATAAATAAATAAAAATAAATAAATAATAAAAATAAATAAATAAATAAATAAATAAATAGATATATAAAAGTTGGTTTCCACATTTGCATTTATTTACTAATGCAGATCGAAATAATTTTTTTCAATAATGAATTGCATAATATTTTTGGGGTCTGGAAATTTTAGGAAAGTACTTTCATAATTAAAATTCATGAGTTTTTGTAAAGCATTTACAATTATTTTCTGGGGGTATTAATTGACTTCTATCACCCAACATAAAGTATTTACATTTCAGACGGTCACATTTCATTAGGGCAATCTAATTCTAAAATTTTTGTCTTTGACCAATAAGTTAATAAATGCACTCACAACATTTTAATTTATGTGAAATTTCATATTTAATGTAACTAAATATAAAAGTCAATACAGACATGATGTCATTTTTATCTCAATATCTTCACTGCGGTTAAACACACCGCAAATGAAATCCAATATGTTGAATTCTTCAATTTCATCAACAGCTATTAAAAAAAGTAATAATTGAAATTATTCATTTTGCTGTTAGTATAAAATAATTAAACTTAAAAAATTTTACCCTTTTTCCTGTTTCCATAACTTTTATATAGCAAATGAATTTTTCGATTCATTTAAAAGGATAATCAAGGAAACGATAAATTTTGTATACTCATCTGATGATGTTGTCCAAAGCGGGTTTCTAAACTATCGATCTGATTCTATATACATATATATATTTTTTAAAAGATAGTCATTAAATAATTTTTATTTTGACTATCCCTATGCATAAGAACATTGTACTATTTCTGTTTTAAATTGCTTTTGATTTATGCAAACTGAATTGTAAACAGAAATTCTAGACCCAAAATAGGATGTAAAAGGGCTTTCTTTTTACTCTTATCTATTAGATGATTCTAAATGTTTACTTCCCGACTTCAAAATAAAACTTATAATTCACATCACATGTAAGACCACGTGGGAATGGAATAGATTTATTTAATTCATTTTAAATAATGAGATAAAAGGAAATACTCATTGACTTAGGTTAACCCTTTATACACTAATTAATCTTTTTAAAATGCTCATTAAAGAAATATATTCATATAACAGAATATGTAATAGACTCAAATTATCTAAAAATATACACACAATATTAATGGTGATTGTTTCAGCCCTAGCATAAGCAAAATTTTAATGAAGGTGAAGTGGTCTGTGAGATGAAAAAGTCAGATCTCGTGTATGACTCATTTCTCCTGCTTGGGATTTCGAATCAGGCCCGTTAGAGAAGAAACTTGTTTAGTGACGGCCCCGATTTAAGTCTGAAGATTGTGGTGGTGTTTTTATTATTTCAGGACAGTTATATAGCAGCCAGAGTCTTACGTTCAGAGCAGTGTGCTTGGGGTCATTGTCCTGGTGGAATTTAAAACCGTTATGAAGGTTCAATTTTTGTGCTGAAGATTTCAAATTTTGCTTTAAAATATCAATATACTTGTACTGATCCATTATACTGTCAATAAAAAGTGGACGACATACACCCCCATACCATAACTCCTCCTCCACCATGTTTTAGTGTTGGTACCAAGTTCTGTTTGCGAAATTCTTCCCTGGGTTTTCTCCACACCAAGATTCTACCGTCAGAACCAAATATATTAAATTTACTCTCATCAACAAATATAACTTTATTCCAGTAATCAGAATTCTTATTTATGTTGGATTTTGCAAAAGCTAGTCTGAGTTTTCTATTCTTTTCACTTACGAAGAATTTTTTCTTGACTACTCTACCGTGATATCCAGCAGATTGAATTTAATTATAATAGTATCAGGATTAACAATTATTCTATATAATGCTTGTAAATCAGCAGCAACTTTTGAAGCACTATTTCTTGGATTTTTTTATAATATTTCGAACGATACCTAATTCGCTTTATTCCATTGGATAGCTTTGATGGTCGGCCAGGTCTTCTTTTATCCTGAATCATATGATTCTTTTTATATCGTTTAATGATATTGAAAACTGTTGAACAACTCAAGTTAACTGTTTCAGCAGTTTTTTTAATAGATTTTCCACGTTCAATAAGCAAATTAATAACTAATTTTCCAATTTCAGGCGAAGTTTCTTTTCGTTTAGCATTCATGGCTACACAGAGCTAAAAAACACAAAAATTCCAAAACAAACTGGAGAGAAATACTGCAGACGATTTTATAAATTATTGCCAATTGCTTTTAAGTAAAAATAAAACCCCAAAAAATATTTTTATTGCTTATTTCAGACGATTTTTGTTGCATATATAATGGTGTCCCATCACTTATGTGAGCTATTTTTTGCTCCGTTCTAAACATTTGTATTTTTATTAAATTAATATTTTAATATTTTGACAAAATGTATGTTATGTAATAATCTTTACTAAATTTAAGTATGAAACACACCCACAAAAAAATGTGCACATGTTTTTTTAATTTATTTGATTAGTTTCCTTTTGTAAAGCACAAGTGTCCTATCACTTATGTGAGACACTGTATGTAAACATACGTTATAGGTATACACATATATGTACATTTACATATAAATATATATAATACTGGTGCCTGGCTGGCTGAAAAGTACCCAAAATATAAATGTAACTAACTAAACCAAGGAAAATATACTCTACATATAAAAAAAGGATTGTAAAAATAGAAAATGTACCAATGCATATAGAATTAACGTTTCGTAATTTTTACAAAAATGATGTTAAAAGACAAATTTTGTATTAAAATAGTGATAAAAAATATATTAAATAAATAGGCATACATTTTATATCTTTAAAAAAGCTATCTTGAAACGAAATTTCGCTTAAAGGATAAGGAGTAGGCCTAACTAAACTGCAGAGGAGTAACACACAGCTTTCTTACTCTTATTAATATTTTTTTGCTATGTTCGGAATAAAAATAGAAATAAAGTCAATCAGACTCAGAAACATTCGTTTAGCAGTAAAAAGAGCAAATGTGTTCTCGTAAAAACTGAACCAATGCAGATGTCTTCTGGAATTCCTACGAGAGTCGCAATGCTCTCGTTTACTTCCCATCGATAGTGATCAGTCGAATTGTCTTGATGCGTAGATCTTGAGCATATTGGTGGAATTTGCATACAAACTCCATAGCATTGGGTTGGTTGAAGCAAACAGAGGGTAAGGGAAAAATAGAAAGGGGCCCCCAGAGCCAGTTAAATATATATATAAATTAAATAAAACAATAATGAATTAAAAAAAAAAAAAGAATAAATAGCAGTAAAAAACAATACAATAGGATTTTTTTTTTTCCTTAGATAATTTTTTTTTTTTTTTTTTTTTTTTTATAAGAAAGTAGATTAAATCCGATGCCAAATGTATAGGCAGGAACAATGTCAGAAATACTAATTAAAATAAAACAGAGAAAAAATAAGAGAATAGATATTAAAATAAAGGATAAAGGAATACATAAAGAAATAAAATTTAGAATAACCACAACAATACGTTTAAGGTGGTTCTTGCCGTCTTCGTTTAGAAGGTGGAGCAAAACCATCATCTCGACTTAGGATGACAAGCGGTCTTTTTTTACCATTTGAGTCATTAATATTGTATGGCTTTATTGACCGCAACGCATTGTTGGGTATAAGAAAACGATCTCTATGGAAATTTTGAGCAAGTTTTTTAATAACTTGAGAAATTGGCCGAATTTTGAGATCTTTATGAATGACATCATTCCGGACGAACGTAGTTGCATTTACAATCTGCCTTAAAATAGTATTTTGCATGATTTGAAGTTTTCGTAGTTGAGTTTCGCATACAGATCCCCAAACAATTGACCCATAAGTCATGGTAGATCTGATAAAGGCTTTATAAAGCAGTAACTTGTTTGGAATTGACAGACAGCTATGTCTAGCTAATAAAGAATTGAGGGAGGACTTGGCAACGGTAGTTTTAGAGCGTATGTCACAAATCTGCCGTGCCCAGTTTAATTTGGAGTCTAGGTAAATTCCCAGATATTTATAATCGTTGACCCAGGGTATATCTTCATCATTAAGAGTAAGATTAATGTCAGGGGTGATAGGAGTTTTTGAGAAAATCATGGCAGCACTTTTAGAAGCATTTACTTTAATACGCCAATTTCTCAGCCAAACAGAAAGAATATGGAGGTAGGATTGGAGTTGTTCAATCACAATGTGTAGTGATATGTTTCTGAAAAGTATGGCCGTGTCATCCGCATATAATGCTAAGAGAATGCGGGGAATCTGAGGTATATCATTAATGTAGATGTTGAAGAGCCAGGTGCTTAATAATCCCCCTTGGGGAACTCCTGCCTCGATTATGCGAAAAGAAGAAATAGAATGGTTTACTCTAACAGAAAATGATCTATTTTTAAGATAATTATATATAATGAGAATAAGTTGAGGGTTTATATTAAGTCGAATGAGTTTATAGATTAGAGCTTCATGCCAAACTCTATCAAAGGCTTTAGCAATGTCTATGAATACAACACCAGTATTTTGTCTGTTTAGAAAACCCTCGTGAATGAGTTCAGTTACCCTCCAAAGCTGGTGTTGCGTAGAGAGTTTGGGTTGAAATCCAAACTGCTCTGGAATAATTATTGAATTAGTGGTAATGAACTCCTTCAGACGGTTAGCTAGTATGTATTCATAGACTTTTGAGATACAGGAAAGTAATGAAATAGGTCGAAAGCTAGAGGGAGCATGGCGGTCCTGCCCAGGTTTTGGGATTGGTACAACCAGTGCTCGCTTCCAGCAGTCGGGAAACATGCAGAGGTTAAGCATAGTATTTATGAGAAAGGTTAGAAAAAATATAAAGTTTAAAGGGAGGTACATAAGCATGCTTGTAGAAATGCAATCGAGACCAGGTGATTTATTATTTTTAAGATTCCCGATATAGGCTACAACCTCAGATGGGGTTGCAGGTGTGAGAGTATTATTATGGTTTGTGTTTAGAAACTCTTCAACATTGGAATTGACAATCCTAGTCATGCTAGGATTGATGACATCGTGATTTAGAGTAAACTGATTTCTAAGACTGTCAGCAATGAGCTCAGCCTTGTCAATGTTGCTATAGGCCATTCCATTGGGGCCGTTAAGGGCTGGGATGTGTGATCGTGTCCTACGGATGCGGGCCGTTGCCGACCAAATTGTGTTGTCAGAAGTCGATAAGGACTCAACATAGGTGTTCCAGCGTGAAATACTAAACTCCTTGATTGCAGCACTAATCTGGTGATTCATGCGATTAAGCTGGAGCTTAAGAAGGGGGTCCCTAGACGTCTGCCAGTCCCGTCTTAAATGATTTCTGTCTCTTTTCAAGTTCCTGATGTGCTCAGGTAGTCGAAAGAAATCAACTACTTTCTGCCGAGGCTTCACAACTTCTCTAAATGCATTTTGGAGGGTTTCTCCAAATGCGTGAATTGAAGTTGTTACATCATTAGCAGTGTGAATCTCAGTGGATGGTGGCTCAGTATTCGAAAGAATATGAGCAAAGTTATCCCAATTGACTGAAAAGGCTTGAGGGATATCAAGATGGTAATTACCCACGTCGAATCTGAGCACAACTGGTAAATGATCAGAAGACAAATCATTCACAGCTTGAATAGTGTGCGGGAAGGGAAAATTGCGGGTGATAGCAAAATCAATAATAGAATGGGAATCATGGCGGGTGGACTCTGCAGGTGCAATAATTTGTGCATGATTTTGATCTGTCCACCTACGAAGTTTAATACCAGAAGCAGAGGAGCGTCTAGAGCCCCAGGAGAAATGGTGAGCATTAAAATCACCCGCAATTAAAAAATTTGGAAAAGGGCGAGTGAGATTTGAGAGATCTTTTTGTAGCAGACGTTGATTCCTAGAAGGGGGGTTATAAATGGCTGCAATCAGAAGATGGGGAATGGAGGGAAAATTTAGGACAATAGGAGTGGCTTCAATGCAATCAAATTGGGGAATTTTAGCAAGAGTAGCATTGAGCCCTGACTTAACATACACAGCAGTGCCACCATAGACACGGTTGCCAGTTTGAGGTCTGTCTACATGGAATAACTCAAAGTTGGCGACCTTCGTACAGTAACCCTGGGAAAAGTGAGTCTCTGAGACTAAAATGATATCCAAGTTACTAGCATATATAAAGTCTTTGAACTCATTGGCCTTATATCTAAGTCCGTTGGCATTCCATAAGCCAACATTTAAAAACCTCAAGTCACTTATAGCTGGGAAAGTGCCAGATGGGGGGGAGGATCGAAAAAAGGAGAAAAGCGACAGAAAGTACAAGCTAAATATCAGTACTAGGCAAACTGCTATATATTATATATATTCTGTCTATTTCCGTAGGTGCGGTACGGAGGGCTGGTAGACATTTTTTGAAGGTGTTTAAGACAACCTCTTTTCCCAAAGTTTTCTCAAATTTGAGAAGCTGGTTTAAGAAATCGGCGTCCGAAACTGCACCAATTTTGGGGGCCGATGTGATTTTGTCATTCGCAGAAGGAATGAGAGGGTTTTTTGCAACTACGCCAGCCGCAGCACTTGCAAAAGAGACTGCATGATCTACTTTCTTTGAGGGAAAAGATGATGCATTTTTAGAATTTATATTTTTGCTTACAGATTTATCAATTTTGTTGTTTTGATTGCCTGGGAACTTAGGGCACAGTCTGTAGTTCGCGGGATGGGGACCCGAACAATTCGTACACTTGCAAGGATCTTCGTATTTTTTCATGCATGCTTCAGATTTGTGTGCACCAGCACATTTTACACATGATGATTCTAGATGGCACACAGCGGCCGAGTGGAAGAATCCTTGGCAATTGTGGCATTGTATTGGGCCCTTGCGACCCCGCTACTTTTCAAACTGTACCTGAAGTCCCATAATTTCAGAAATTTGGAAAAGGGAATCAGGCTTTACCTCCTGTCGTGGCATTTGAATGAGGAATAGGGGGAGTGGAACACGATTTTTTGTGCTTTTAGGATAAGGGAGGGGTAAGCATTTGCAGGAAGTCCTCTTAAAACGAATTTTAAATTTCTCTCATTTTCTAATAAGAAACTCCTATAATGTATCTTTTCCCTCGTTAAAACCTGTTGTACCTTTCGGTACTCAATTTCAGATTCAACAGAGACGCGTATTGAATTTTTGTTCAATTTGGAACGGATAGATGGCGCCTCCTGCTTAAGAGTTATTAAGAGACAATTCCACTGCTTTATTGGCTCTATAAAGAAGGGAGGGATTTTTTGTTTTTTATTTTTAGAATCAGCATCATTGCTGGAGCCGGAAACTTTTGGATAAGTTTTCTTTTTTTGTTGGACAGTTGTCCATTCTTCAGAATCATGTTCGTCGTCGTGACGACGCTTTCCAGAATTGGAAGCAGAATCGACTTGCATTAGCAAATCCTCACTGGGATTTGGCTCATTTGAAATGGGGGGAAGGGGGATATCAACAGGAAATTCAGTGTACAATGAAGATCCACTCACCCTCATGTTTGCTTCTAATTCGTCTTCCAAATTCTTTAGGCGGTTGGTTAGGATCTCCTTATTGTCAATCAATTCTTTCGATTTACTGGGATCGGTGTTCAGTTTCAGTCGACGATTCAATACCTCCATATCAAGTCCCACATATTGGTATGCGGTCCTATAATACTCCAGCAAAATGTTCTTGGCCTTGTTGTCCAAATTATCGAACGTGTTTTCTTTCGTAATAATGGATTTTCTCAGCGCTTTTGCATCAGATAACATGTCATCCGGAAACCAGTTGAAGTGCGAAAATGCCATGGTTCGTTATCCGTCAAATAATGAGAAAAAAGCACCAGAAAATAGCGGCCGAAGCGGCTCAGATCTAACGGCTGTGGAATAATATTCTTATAAGAACTTTTAATTCACTAATCACCATTAAAAATAATTAAGAAAACTCTTTTTTATGGAGCTCTCAAAATGGCGACCTGACGCTCTCAAACGCTCCTTATGAACTCATGTATAATCAACTCGTAAAAACTATGATAGAATCCTGAAAATCTTCTGATAAATCGCTTGATAGAGAAAAAACGTATCGATGTAGATCGATTAAATATTTTTAATGCTGCCATCTGTCGGCAAATGATAATTTTAACTGTTTTGTGTACCGGCGTGCCTTATGCGATTGTGAAATGGCGATGGCTAGTTGCAAAGAGTGCGTTGGTGACTCTGCCTGAAGATTTCTATAAGGATATTATATTTCGATAAAATTTTGTATCTCCCGTCAAAAATATTCATTGATTTTGTTACTACAGGTATAATATTTAAGTATATGATTTACTTTAATAGTTTTAAATATTAATATAACCATTGAAAATACGTTTTACTTAGGCCTAACTATTTAAAATAAATATCATGCCAGATTTTACGTTAATCTCTTATTGTTTTTTATTTCTTTTTATAAAAGATAATTTAATTAGCAAAATTTTAAGGTAATTAACTTGAATATTATTTTACATAAATATGTTAAATAAAAAAATAGGGGAGACTGGTAAGCAGTGGTCCCCTTTTGTAATTTACATTTTTTTCCCTCTTTAATGGAAAGTCCAATCTATCTGAAAATATTCTTGAACATTCATTAAACATTTTTACATGCTTCAGAGTTTTTTCAGAAAATAGCTTCGACTACATTTTATTAAATAAAATTTTTTTCTCTTCATTCACAAAGTTGACTAGTGTGTCTCAGAAGTGAGGCACAGTGGTCCACTGTTAAATATTATTTGAAATACAATATAATTATTTTTTTATTAAATAAAATCCTTTTTATTTCTCTTATACCTCCAAAATAACATAGTAAAGAAAATTCGAGAGTATTATTTATTAACAAACCATCTATAAAACAAAATAGAAAAATTATAAAAAAATTTTTTTTTTTAAATAACAGATTAAGATACAGAAACAATTGCAAATAAATATTATGTAAAATTAAGTCATTGACATAAAAAGTGGAAAATAAAACTTAAAAATACTTATAAGACTGATTTTTTTTTTAATACTTTTGAAAATGAAGGTGATTTTACAAAACAACAGATAAATAATTATGAAGTTTTTATTCCAGATTTGTTTTATGTTACATCTGAATGGAGCAATAAAATTTCTGAACCTGCCTGAAATTGTTATTGTATTAGCCAGCTACTACTAATAATCAATAACATTTTTATTTTATTTATTTATTTTTTAAGCAGCAAATACAAATTTAAATATTTCTTACTATGTTAAATAAATTCACATTATTTTCTGTTTATTTTACATTAAATAATTACTTTAAAACAGTATTTCTGTGTAGAGACTAAGAAATTATTAAATACTATTATGAAAATTCTGCATTACAGTAACAGAGTAAATTGTGAACAACTGTGCCTCAGGAAGTAGGTGGTCCGCTGTACCCCATGTTGAAGTTCAAAATACATTCTCATAAAAATATTATTTAAAGCTTTCTTTTAAGCATATTAAGTTTAATATTAAATTAAAAACCTCTACAAAAAAGCTGTTTGTTTTTATTTACTTTATAACCTTTAAATAATGATTAAGAAAAATATGATGATGGAAAATTTTACTTTTAGAAGCTCTAAATAGCCAGTCAGGTTAAAATGATTAATTTTGAGACAACAATGTGTTTTAAAGGCTATAAGAAATCAATCCAATGCAGTAATCAATTAGTCAAAAAGAAAATATTTAAAAAATTAAAAATATAAGGGGTAGCTCACTGTGTACTTGTGTCAATTGTATGTTCATGGTTCGTACGCTCTGGAAAAAATAGAAAAAGTGCTGAAAAAAAAAGTATTCATTTTCAAGGAATAAAAAGTGCTGGAAAGAAAAAGATTCATTTTCAAGGAATGAAAAGTGCTGGGAAAAAAAAATAGTGCTTAAATTTTGAAATTTCCTAAAGAAAACCCTTCATACATTTTATTTTTTAAAAAATTTACTACAATCGTATATTTCCTTTCCCAATGGAACATTGAATCACCCTCAGCCAAAGACTTCCTTCTCTCCTCTTAACAACCCTTTTGGCATCTTTCCTTAGCTGTAAAAATCGGATGCATGCAGTAGCCAGAAGTGTGATTTTTTGCCAATGTGCCAGATGAGAGGAGAGAGCAGACGCTTACGTCACTTTTTACTACACATTAGCAGCTGGGAAGTGCGACTCAGGACAACAAATCAGAATGCACTAGCTTTGGAATAACTTCGCGTTTTCAACAGGAAGATATGTTTGTTTTTCCGCGGGACATTGGGGTCTTTTTGCTGAGTCGATGTAATTGGTTGCTCGTTAGTCGTGCTTTCCAGATATTTGACGTCAAAAATTTTGCGCCTTTTCCAAGACTCTTTTAGTTTTTGTTTCAAACGTGTCTTTGTTTTAATGTGATCTATTCCGGATTTTACAATATGATTTTTACGATCGATTTTATTTTTTAATTTCTTTCATCAGTCATATAATCAGTAAAGAAATATGGCAGGAAAGTGCGTTTTCAATGATTTATGGATTGAAAAACCAGAATATAAACTGTGGCAAAAGATACTGGAAGTTATTAATACATTAAAAGATTTGCAAAGAATTTAACTCAATTTGAATTTGGACTTATATTTTACTAAGTTTTATTAGCCAAGAACAATTTTTTTCTTTTTGATCAGGGGTGATTCTTGTCCAAAATTTCCGAAAATTTGAAATTGGGTTATCAGTTGTGCATAGTTGCCAACTTGTATGATTTTGCTCGTGCGGAAAAAACAATCGCTGAGAAATGCAAATTTCATGAAAGGATTGCACAAAAAGCACACATTTCGTCAATATTTCGTGGAAAAACGAGATTTCGTCAGTGGTTTTGTCAACGAACTTTATCAAAAGATAGCTGATAAACTCAAATTTCCTGTGTGGATCGCAGAAAAATGGCAATTTCACCCAAATAACGCAGATAAAACGCTGATTTCGTCTGAAGACCGCAAGAAAATGTCGATTTCGTCTAATGATTGCAGATATAACGTCGATTTCATTAAAAAATCACTTACAAATATTTTGTCAAAAGATCATTAAAAAAAATGATTTCATCAAAAGATCACGGAAAAAACCGATTTCATCAAAAGATCACGGAAAAAACGCCAATTTCGTCAAAAGATCGCGGGGATAAAATGCCGTTTTCGAGAAAAGATTGCGTAAAAATGCAAATTTTGTCTAAAGATCGTCTAAAAAACACCGATTTCATAAAAAAAACCACGGTAAAATGCCGATTTCGTCTGAAAATTGTGGATACCCCTCCCCACTGCCGATTTCCGAAAATGCAATGTGAATATCCAAAAAAAAATTTCACCCAGAATCAACCTTGCTTTTGATTTTACATTTAATCTTCATTTATTTTTCAATAAATATTTTAATCCTTTTTCTCTTTTTATATTACAAATAAAACTTCATTAGATGAAAATTTAGAAAGTATCTTTACTAACGAATAATTAAACACACAGGTAACATGATGACTATTTCCTTTATGATATATTATTCTAGAGCCATTTTTATGCGTGCATTAAAATAGCCCTTGAAAAGTGCTTGAATTTTATTTGGTCTCAAGTGTATGAACCATGATGTTGTATCCCACTGTCACCTGTATTAAATTTAACTGGTAGTGTTTAATTTTGATACTTTTCCTGGGAAGGATTTCTGTATCCTGGAGATAAATTTGCACATTTTCCTCCTTAATAATTATAAAACACCAAAGATCCTGAGGAAGGGTGCATTTTGTTGTTTCAGAAAAAAAGTAATCTACATGCTATCTTCTGAATAAATTGCTAATAATTCACATGACTATGTTAAAGGGCTTTAATTGATATTTCAAATTACTAACAAAGTACTTAAATTTTAGATTTTTTTTTCTGCTTCTGAATGTTTTGCAGCAATCTTTGAATTTTGAAAATAAAATTACAGTAAGTTCCCTAAAATTTACACATTATTACAAATGTAAAAATATGTAACTTTCATCTCAAATGCAAGGACAAACTTAAAGAATCTTTTAGTTTTATATCATACTGTTTGTATGTATTTTAATGTTATTGTTTATAATTTGACTGAACTCGTGATTTTTCATGAAGAAAGTATTAATTTATTTCTGAAAAATATGAAAACATTTGCTGATATCACTGATAATCACAATCTTTTTAATAGATATTTATGTATTATCAAACTTTTTTTTTTCAGTAAATCTGGTTTACACTTGAAATAAATCTTCTTTATTTTATAATTTTGATATGAATTAGAATATCTTTTTAAAGCAAGTTTTAATGAATAACTTAAGAAAAATATATCTTATCATTAGTATGCATTGTTAAATGTTTACTTGATTTTTACTGAAAAAATTTTAATCATTTTTAAAATTATCTTAATTTTTTTTAATTTCTAATTTATTATTTAATTATTTTAATATTGTAACACATTGTAACTACATTGTAAGCATTTATTATAATGCTGATTACATTATTTTTCAAATTATTATACAAAAAAAGGTTAACAAAACAATGTCCAGAAATTCTAAAATCCATATGAACCTCTGATCTCAAACTGTGCAGATTTGAGAGAATCTAATATACTATATTGAATAGACAGAATGTACCTACTATAAGTAAATTTCAAACAAGTAAGTACCATAAAATCCCAATTGTAAGCCCCCTGTTTAAAAAAAAAAATTACCTTATATAGAAGGAAAAAAGGCTTGTAATTGAGATCTTTTGAAAAAAAAAATTCCATTAAATTCTGTTTTTATTATAAATTTCGAGTTTTTAAGGTAAATAAAACATAAAATTATCACTAAGTACTTATATTATATATATATAATTATATACATGGCATTTTGCTAAAATAATTTTAAAGCATTCATCTTTTATAACAGATAATAATACTTTGCACAGTGTCATCATTTACTGCCCAGAAAAAGAAGATAATGCTATTTTTCTTTCTACAGATAGATGGTGGTATCATGCAAATTTATTTATTTAATTGCAAAATCTACTTCTTTGAACAATTTCAAAATAAGTATGTTAAAAAAATAATAGTCATTGAATAAATTTATAATATTAAATAATTTAAAGAAAATTTAATGAAATAAAAAGAAATATATATTTGCTTTATCAGTCTTGTGGGATTGTGTAAAATGAAGATTATCAAGCTGCTATTTTTTTTTTTTTTTTTCAAATACAAATTGATTTAAATTTTAAGAAGATTCATAATTTAAATAAAGATATAATTATTCTAAAAAGTTAAATTTATAAATATTATTATTTTTAAAATAAAGGTTTTGTAATTCTTTCTTTTTTTTGAAAGGGGGAGGGGGGGCTTATATTCGAGAATAGAAGGAAAATTAAAATTGCTGAAAATTGGGGATCAGGGCTTATATTTGAGGGAGGGCTTACTTTCTGGATGTTATTCAGGGGTATTCCAAATAGGAAAATTTTTAGCACAGACATAATAAATTATTATTAATAAATGTTTAGTTTCAATTCATAATAGACTAATTTGATACTTTGTTACAAATTTGTATTTTTTTTGTGAAAATAACCTATTTATTTCACAAAATGGGACCTAAAAAAACCATACCATCAGCTGCTGATGTAACTAGTAATTTCTTTCATAATTGAAAATGTATATTTTTCTGCTGTTCTCAAAATCACCTGTTCGTTAAATCCCCTCTCTCAACTCCTTTTAAACTAATTTTTAAATCATTAAGGAAACTTAGGCACAGTGAACTACTTTTGCATTTTATACATTTTTTTCTCTCTCTTTAATTGAAAGTTCTATCTGTCTGAAAATATATTCTGTAAACAATTTTATATGCCTCATTTTTTTTAAAGAAAATAGTTTCAAATACATTTTTTAAATGCTAGTAAATCTGCAGATCAGGAGCCTCAACGTCAGCTTTGCACATCATTTTTTTAAACACACTTTGGATAATATTCAACTTACTGGAAACTGTAATTTAAAATTTTCAAATTACGTAATTATTTATAAGAATAAAATAAGAATAAGAAGTTTTCAGCCATCAAAAATGTTAAATTAAAGATTTAGTTATGTTAGGATATTCTGAAATTTTCATGATCTATTATTTTTGTTTTATTATTATAACATAGTAGATTTCTTAAAAGGGGGCTCCGCCCCCCTGAACCCCCCGTTGTCTCATTAAACTTAAATTTGTAACTTTCTATCAGTTTGCTAATGGTTATCGTATATCTTGTATTTCTTTATACATTTTGATTTATAAGGATAAGTAACAGTTTTAATAAGCATTTTTCATTATCCTTATACTTCTACATACCTGCCCACCACAAACACCTAAATCTGATGTATCAGGAACTTTTGAAAGTGTAAACTCAGTAATCTAGGGTTTTACAATTTTGTTTCCGAAAAAAAGAAGTTTTGATTGCATGTTGTGGCAGTTATCGCGGACAGACAGACAGAACAGACTGACAGGCAGAAAACAATAAATTTTGTGTCGCCAAAATAAGCCTTCACTGAAGTTTCGGCAATGACGTCATTATTCACGAGTTATTGCTATCCATGTTTCTAATATTTTTTACGACTACTATAAAATACCTGTTTTATTTCAATTATGACGTCAAATTTTATCAGGCGAAATAATTGTTAAAAATGTAATTATTTTTTATTTCTTTTACTTCTAATTATGCCCCCATTTTTGTCAGAAAAATTCTTATTAACGAAACAAATTTCCGTGTTTAATATTTAACAAAGTACTATGTTTATTTTTATTTTAATTCTGACGTCATATTTATTTTTTCTTAGTTTAATTTTTCGAATGGAAATTGCTCAATTGAAACTTATTGCCGTTAAAAAATTATTCCATATTTTGATTTTTTTTGGCAACGATAAAGGAAATTGATTAAATTTTATCTAAAAAATCGCTTTTAATTCTGCATGAAAAAGAAGGAAATTTTGAATCATTAAGGAAAACATGTGAATAAAATTAATAAAACATAGCCTATGATCTTTTCTGGGCTATGTTATAGTTATACACAAAGATACAAACACATTAATTAATCAGTTTTGACGTTGACTTCATTTAAATTTTCGTAAACGCATTCAAATTTATAACATTATAAAAATAAGGATTATAATGAATGGTTGCTTAGCAACCATTAAGAGAAAATAAAGAAAATGAAATAAATACATTTGAAATAAGTAAATCTCTAAAACAAATTAGTTTATATTATTGGAACACATTTATAAAATATCTCCAAAATTTACAGCAATAATTTAAAAAATCTGACAAATGTGTGGACGAAATTTCAAAACAATACGAATAATTAAACTGGTAAATTTCAGTATCCCTTTAACATTGAATTCCATTAATGAAATGTGATATTTTCTCTCAAGAAAAAAAATTAAAAATTATTGGATTTGCCGTAGAAAAGCATTATTGCGCAAAATAAAATTTTCTATATTTTCCGAACGAATGAATCAAATCTTACAGAAAACTATACAGCTTAATCCCAGTGCCTCACTAACATACCCACTTAATTTCAAGCCAATCGGATGCTTTTAACGGAAGTTATCACGGAACAGACAGACTGACAAACTGACAGACAGACTGACTGACTGACTTACAGACTGACAGACAGACTAGGACACAGTGGTTCACTATCAAGTACTGGTTGAAATGCAATGTAAACTTTTTTTTGTAAATTTGTGCATCTTCTTTACTTCCCCTTTACCTCTAAAATAAAATAATGAAATTTTGCAAGTAGTATTTTTAAACGAAACATGTACAAAACAATACAGAAACATTATCAACAGATTAAGATTCAGGAATATTGTCAAATAAGGTAAAGTTATTAAATAAAATAAAGCTATCATCATTACATAGCTGCCAACTTCTACGCCTTTTTATAGCCAAACAAACCCATTCGAATCAAAAATTTCGTTTAACAAGTTAAAAGAGTACGCAGTACTACAATTCATGAAATAAATTCAGAACGTATATTACTGAATAAATTTTCTGGTTAGAAACGCGTTTTTCTCATTTAAAAAGGCGTAGAAGTTGGCAGCTCTATCATTAAAATTTGAAAATTAAACTCTAAAATACTTCAAGCCTGAAATATTTTTAGATTTGAGGGTGATTTTATGATAACACTGGTGGAAAAAACAGAAAAATTTTGATCCCAAATTTGTTTTATGTTGCATCTAAAATCAGTTATAAAATTTCAGAACTTGCCACAAATTGTTTTACTATAATAACAGATTGTAGTCAATAGAATACTTGTACTATTATTATTATTATTTTAATAAACACAAACCAAAATATTTTTCACTGTGTTAAATAAAGTGATAATTTTCTTTGTTTATTTTATTTTACTGCTAAATTATTACAAAAAAGGCTCCATTTAAAATCATGTATAATTGAGAAAATGTTGTATGTAATAATTCTTATGCACAAAATGGGAAGTAACATAACATTTTGAAATATAAGAATTCTGATTCAAAATATTTTATAAAATAAAAAATGTGTAATATTAATATAGTGTACTTAAAATCTTTATGCTGGCCCCATAAAATTTAATGTAAAAAATAGAATAAAAGCAAAATTTCATTTTACATAGAAGATATACCAATTAGTCTTCTTTTAAGAAGTCATTGATACTAGTTTGTTTCTGCTGAAATTGCATTAGTCCAACAACTTTTTTAATGGATTAAAGTGTGTCATTGTATTTGATGCTTCATTAGCATATTGAAAGTTACATCTCAAAGCGTCCAGGGATCCTAAAGCAGAAGCAGAAGATGGAAAAATTAAAATATAAATTTAATCTTTATCATTATCTTTTCCGTATTTTTCAGCTGTCATGTCATAAAAAATAGTTTTAATATTTCTTATTGTCATTGATATTAAATATTTATCAATATTGATGAAATCTCAAAAACAAAGATAATCTTTGTTTATGCTATTCCACTCTTTGTCTATGTTAAAATAATTTCTGTTGTTTCATTTTTCTGTATATTTTTGCAATATATAGACAATAAACTCATGAAGTTCACAGATGAAAATCAAGGATTAATTAAATCTCAATTCGCCTATTAAAATGTAGTCGGTTTGACAGGTCATTTCATGGTGGAAAACACTTAAAAAGCTAATTTTAATGGTTTACTCATAGCTTTACCATTATGCTATCCTGCACCCAAAACTATAAGAACATGGAGGATTGAGAGCAGGAAAACAAAATGGTAAACCTGTTTTCTACCAAGCAGGGTTGTGTTTCTTCCAGGACAGTGGAAGAAACAAACAGAAAACAAAACATGCTCAAAATTAAAGTATATTAACTATGTAAAATAATTAAACTAAAAGAATAATTATATGAAATCTAAATTTAAAAATTTAATAAGTATATTATATACTATAAAAGTATCATTTTTGGAAAAATAAACTATTTTTTTTTAAGATAAACTTCAGGCTCAGCAGACATTTACAGCTGATGGATTTTATAACTTTAGGGTTTGAGGAATGTTTTTTTATTTATTAATATGCCATTTATATAAAAAGAAAGTGAATCATTAGCATCTAACATGCCTAGACGAATGCTAATTCAAAAAGATTATTTTTCTTAAAATATCTATCGGAAGTATATCAGGAGCATAAAAATCTAAGGGCCAGTGGGCAGTTTTTCACCACCAATTACTATTCCTTATTTTTCATGTAAATATTTTACAAGAATTCTAATAAAATTTAAAAAAAGAAACAAATAAAATTTAGTGATAAAAGACTGCCCGCTGTTGCCTAGATTTTTACACCCATGTCTATGAGTATGTGGAAATTCTTACTTTCGAAGTTTTCTGTACGATTTGAGTTTTTTTAATTTCGCCTTTTGCATTCATCCATTCTAAGTTGAAAAAGTGATTACAACATTTTGCTCACAAAAGATTATTTTGTTATATTATACTTTTCTGCAGTAAGGAAAATTATGATTTTAATGATTTTTTTTCAATACCTTCAATTTTTGACTCCTTCAAATCTGCACAGCTTGGGACCAGAGGTTGTGCGGATTTTAGAAATTTGCAAATTTTTGGTCATGCATTTGTTTGCATTTTTTAAACAATAATTTGAATGCAATTAATAATACAATCGAAATTTTAATGAATGTTTCCAATGTAGTAAAATATTAAAATAATTAAGTAAGGCAATAAACTAAAAAATAAAAATTTAAATAATTTAAAATGATTAAAATCCTATAAAAAAAGGTTAAGAAATTAAAACAATGAATAATTAAATATTCATTATAAAGATGAACTGTATTTTTCCCAAAATTATTCAATGAAACTTGCCCCTTAAAGGTGCGCTACTAATTGACATCAAAATTATAAAAGAAGAAAAGTTTATTTTAAATTTAACCAGATTTATCAATAAATAAACGTGATTAATGCATAAATACATTTGGCAAAAAGATTGTAATTACCAGTAATACCAGCAATACTTTGAATTTTTTAAAAAATAAATTTAGTCTTCCGTCATGAAAAAGCATGAATTCAGAAACATTAATGAAAATTACAGGTTAAAATATGCATAGAATTGATATAAAAATAAAAAAGCCGATGTTTTCTAAATATATCTGAATTAAAAGTTTCGCTGTTTCCGTCTGTAAATTTTGTGCAGATTTCATAGAGTTGCGAATTTTGGGGTTGCAGATTTGAGGGACTCTACTGTACAGTAATTATTGTACTATATTAGTTATCTTAATAAAACTGGTGTAAATTCAAAACACTGTCTTTCATTTAAATGTTTCATTCTACTATTGATAAATGATCTGTACTATTTATTACTAGTTTTAAATATTTTAATAACTGTCGAATTTTTCTAAATATATCTGAATTAAAAGTTTCACTGTTTCCGTCTGTAAATTTTGTGCAGATTTCATAGAGTTGCGAATTTTGGGGTTGCAGATTTGAGGGAGTCTACTGTACAGTAATTATTGTACAATATTAGTTATCTTAATAAAACTGGTGTAAATTCAAAACACTGTTTTTCATTTAAATGTTTCATTCTACTATTGATAAATGATCTGTACTATTTATTACTAGTTTTAAATATTTTAATAACTGAAAAATATGCTTTTTAAATCAAAGTGGATAACATTTAATTGATTTTGTTCATTTTAGATAAAATTTATTTTTATCATTTAGCCAATGATTGAAGATCTTTAGACAAGTGTCATATGATCTTGTGAAAAACTGATGTAATTATTAGTCTAACACATTATTAATTAAATATGTATAGTTCTGATGGAATTAATTTACTTAAGATATTAGCCAAAAGACATTTATTGTATCTTACAAAATTGAATGTTACATTGTAAATTTATAAAGAATAACAGTTTCTTCCAAGGCAGAAAAACACCTATTTTTTTTCAACTGGTTTTTTCACTGCAGAAGAAACTTGCCAACCCTGCAACAAGATATGACTTACAAGGAAGGTCTCCATACGGGGCATACTCCGAAAAATTTGAAAAATATATAAAATACTCTTCTCATAAGGATATATACTGTTATAATTTTTTTTTTTTTGGCGGAACCTCCATACAGCGTCCTTAAAAAAATAATGAAAATTTCATTATTTGGAGATTATAGAATGCAGTTTGAAACTAGTTGGATGTGCCAATCCCAAAACTTTCTTCTATCTCTTACATACATTTTAATATTAAAAAAAATAGTTACTCTTTTTAATGCTTTAATAATTTTAATTCAATACCTTACCAACTTTGATTTTCATCTTAAATTTCTGCTTCAATCAATTAATTGGAGTAAAAACGAATTTCCGTCTCTGCACGAGCCGATGGACAATAGAATGATAAGCAGATTTTTTTTTCAAACTCAGGGAGGACCAACTTGCCTTACCAAAAAATAATCATATACAAAATGTTTAGTTCAGTTCTAGAACTAACTTCATACACTTTTATGTGGTGCAATATTGAAAATGGCATATAATTCGGTATTGCAGCGCCCCCTTCCGGGGGATTTTTTTCAGATTCAGGGCGATCCAACTAGCCGTAGCGATACACTTACACAAAAAATTTCGTTCAATTCGATGCATAACTTCATGTACTTTTGATCTTTGTACTTCATGTATAATATTGAAAATGGCACAAAAATCGCGATTGCAGCGGCCCCTTCTGGCGAATTTTTTTCAAATTCAGGGAGGACCAATTAACCCTAGTCATACACGTGCACCAAAATATTGGTTCAATTCGATGCATAACTTCATATACTTTTGGTCGGTACAATATTGAAAATGGCACAAAAATGGCGATTGCAGCGCCCCCTTCCGGCGAATTTTTTTCAAATTCCGGGAGGACAAATTAACCCTAGTCATACACGTGCACCAATATATTGGTTCAATTCGATGCATAACTTCATATACTTTTCGTCGGTAAATTATTGAAAATGGCACAAAAATGGCGATTGCAGCGCCCCCTTCCGGCGAATTTTTTTCAAATTCAGGGAGGACCAATTAACCCTAGTCATACACGTGCACCAAAATATTGGTTCAATTCGATGCATAATTTCATATACTTTTGGTCGGTACAATATTGAAAATGGCACAAAAATCACGATTGCAGCGCCCCCTTCCGGCGAATTTTTTTCAAATTCAGGGAGGACCAATTAACCCTAGTCATACACGTGCACCAAAATATTGATTCAATTCGAGGCATAACTTCATATACTTTTGGTCGGTACAATATTGAAAATGGCACAAAAATGGCGATTGAAGCGCCCCCTTCCGGCGGATTTTTCCAAATTCAGGGAGGACCAATTAGCCATAGTCATACACATGCACAAAAAATTTGGTTCAATTCGATGCATAACTTCATATACTTTTGGTCGGTACAATATTGAAAATAGCACAAAAATCGCGATTTCAGCGCCCCCTTCCGGCAGATTTTTTTCAAATTCAGAGAGGACCAACTAGCCATAGTCATACACATACACAAAAAATTTGGTTCAATTCGATGCATAACTTCATATACTTTTAGTCGGTACAATATTGAAAATGGCACAAAATCGTGATTGCAGCGCCCCCTTCCGGCTGAATATTTCAAAACTGAAGGAGGACCTGCTTGCCACAGCCAAAAACATTCACAAAAAAATTAGTTCAATTCTATGCATAACTTCATATACTTTTTGATGTTAGAATGGCGACATACAGACACACGGACAGACAGACATTTTGTAAAAACATGTTTTCTGGAATCTCTGACCCCCTAAAACGTGTAAATCCGTCGAAAACCGGAAGTCGAAAAAAATTTCGATTACAATACTTTCTTCTATTGAAGATAGAAGAAAGTAAAAATACATGTTTTTCTCCAATACGTTTTAAGGACAAAAAAGTTTTATGTTGAACTTGTTTAGGTAAATATAATTTAAATAACTTTAATTTTGCCAGTTTTAGTTTGTTTTAAGTATAATTTTGTTATATAAATGTTAATAAGTTATATCTAGTATTTAATTAATTTTTAGCAGCTTAGTTAGCAATGTGAAAAATTCACGTATTAGATATTCAAGTTATATCTAGGATTTTAAAAGTACAGTAACACCCTGATAATTCGGATTAATTGGGACCAGACCTAATCCGGATTATAGAAAATCCGGATTACCCGGAGAATTAGAAAAAAATTAAATAAAATAAAACATGCTTACATAAAATCACCTTTATGTTTAACATATTGATTATTTACAGACAGTAAAAATGTTTACTTTGTAAAAAAAAAAGTTTGTAATTTTGTGCTGTACCAGTTTTCTATACCTTTTGCGAGCCGTACGGTCGTGCATCCGCTTGACAAAAGTAATTCGTTGGGTGTAGTTTAAATAAGACTTTAAGTAAGAAAGCTTAGGGTATTCTTCCGAAAAGATTAAAAAAAAAGTTTTTTTTTGTAAATTCAGAATACGGTGATGAAACAAGTTAATATTATGGAAATTGCCCAAATCGCTTCTCAAACTTGAAAAAATTTTGAACAAACCGATGGGGGATTTATGGGGTCCGAATTAGCGGGATTCTACTGTATATCATCAGTGTTTTAAATCCATTTTCTTTATTATTTTTAATTTTAATCATTAAAAATGTCGTTGAATTTTTATAAAAAATTATTCAATCAGTTGCATCAACATGAAATTTTTTTTATACTTGCACTATCTCACATCGTCAGCATAGGTATATATATTGTGTTACATAAATTGAAAAAGGAAAATGCTTAAAATTAGCAGAAGAGGAGATAAATAATGACTTAAATTTTATGAAGCAAAAATTTGGGACTCTCTCCCCCTGAAAAAAAAAAAAACGTTTAAATTCTTGAAAGCATTAACAAGACAAAAATGACTTTAGACACTTAGATGCTACTTGAAACTCCAAAGTTGGCTACAATATATAAGGATTTAATTAAAACTTTTTTATTTGAGTTCAAGTTTTTCCCAATTTAAGGTACTGAAAACGCCATTGATTCTCCTATGCAGACATTTTCCTCTAAGAGGGATTTCTGTGGCTAAATAATGGGACGTTCTAGATTTCAGAGGGAGGGGGGATTGGACTTTTCTACATTTTCTTAAAATCTACATTGCTTAAAACCGCAAACGTTTTGGAGGATCATTTCAATATTCCAGGGATGGAGATGTCCTTCTTTGAGCTACCCCTGAATTCAACAATCTTTCTAGATATACACAATTTTAGGGATCATATCTCAAAAACTAATGAACATAATTTCGTCAAACTTAATATTCTATTTGCCGTAAGTTGTTCTTGATTAGGTACTCGTGTAAATTATGCAATAGACTACGCTGCTACATTGCATTTTTCATGTTATTTGTGATAAATATATCTCTTATGCATGGAATTTAATCAAACTTCATATTTTGTGACACTTTTACACAAATAGATTCATATTAAGCTTGGGTGTCTACTGCCCAACAGGTGTCGCTCTTATGTTCTTAGGCTTGCAGATTTCTGTTACAAACGTCTAAGAAGGTGTGGGCTAAAATTCAACGATTTGTTTTGAAAATACAATTCTTATATTTTCTTTCAAAATGCACATATTTCATCGAACCTATACTTTTTGAATCATCATGAATGGCGTTAGTTATCATTTAAATTTGACAATGTGATAGTGATTTAGAAGTTTTAACAAGTGATAGAAGAAATCGTAGGATTGGCACATCCAACTAATTTATCTTCAACTTTTGAAGGAAAAGGAAATTGATAATACCGTCAGAGACATAGATTAAAAAAATTGTAGTATCGATTAAAACGATTTTTATTAATTATATTTTAATAAAATTTCTTATGTAATCATTTTCGCCCTAATATGTATATATATATATATATATATATGTTTAGTATAAATTTTAATTTGTATTTCATTTGCAGGCATTTATGAAGTTTACTCTAAACATACAGTTTAAGAATGTATCAATATAAATCGAGCTGAAAACTGCATACTTTTTTCTATTCAAGAAATTCTTTCATATAAAAATCTTGTTCTGCAGAGATCTTTTTCATTTTGCAAGCTAATGCCTAATTACATTATTTTCTTACATTTTCTCATGCAAATTACTGGATAAAATTTAGACAATCACTTTTTAAAAGATGTCATATTGTTGAAAAAAAAATAACTTACCGCTGGAGAAAATTTTGTGTGTGATATATAGTTTAAGCAGTTTTTTCCCTATAAATTTCTTTTTTTTAAAGCATCAATAACAAATATAATTATGTAATACTGCATTATTATTCATATTCCCAATTTTTTTCTGTGCCTTCAATGTTCTATAACGAGAATGTTCTACTGGCGAATCCTTATAGAAAAATGAACAAGTTATTCTAATATATACTCATTAGAGTAAAGAGCTTGATATATTAAGTGTGGCAATTTTTCTCTGGAAAAGAAAAGTAACTTCAATATGTGTGTTCATGTTTGTGTACAATTTTTACAAATCTATGTAATATGGTTCAGTTATTATGGATGTTAAAAGAAAAAAAAAATAAAACCATACATACGTCATATTAACAAACAGTTCTCATTTCATAGTAAAAAGAAGGCAATTTATGTTTATATTGTTAAAAAGACTCATCTAAAAAAAATGATATCTTTAAAAATCTGTAATTAACTTTGAACCAAGAATTTAATTGAATAGTTTTGCAACAAAAAACCTGCATAGAAATGTAGTTTTATATGCAGAATCATACTAATGCAAAGAAAAAAAACTTTACTGTTTGAAATTTACAATGACAATCTCTGGCGAATCTGCATTAAAAGTCTTCTTTCATCACCTTTCTCGTATGAGGTGTGTAACAAACGGTTTCTAAAAATGTTATTTGAATATTCGTTTCTGTTTTATTAAAGAATAGCTGCCTTTTATAAAAGATCCTCTTGAAGAAATTAATAGATTTTATTCGTGATTATACTAACCAGACCTTTTAGTTGTAAGATGGACACTAAAGAATTTTATCCCAAAACTGAATTAAATAATGGCCTACAAATTCATACTAAAGAGGAACCCACTTGTGCTGTGGTCAACAGAGGATTTTCTGAGCAATCTCATTTAAATGCGCACCTTAATGTACATACCAAAAATAAACCTTTCATTTGCGATGTCTGTAAGAAAGGTTTTTCGCAGAAATGGGATTTAAAAGTCCATCTTCGTGTTCATACAAAAGAAAAACCTTTTCCTTGCGAGTTGTGTGACAGGAGATTTTCTCGAAAACATCATTTAAATGTCCACCTGCGTTCTCATACTAACGAAAAACCATTTAATTGTGAAACGTGTAAGAAAGGGTTTTCTACCAAATCTGCTTTAAATATTCATGTGCTTGTTGTTCATACAAAACAGAAACCTTTCTCATGTGAAATATGTTACAAAAATTTTTCTCGGAAATCCCATTTACCTGCTCACCTGCGTGTACATACTAAAGAGAAACCTTTCTCTTGTGAAATTTGTATCAAAAAGTTTTCTGAAAAATCGCTATTAAAGAGACATCTGCGTGTTCACACCAAAGAGAAACCCTTTTCTTGTGAGGTATGCAACAAAGGTTTTTCTATCAAATCTGCTTTAAATAAACATTTACGCGTTCATACAAAAGAAAAAAATTTCTCTTGTGAAATTTGTAATAAAAGATTTTCGGAAAAATCGTATTTAAAGAGACACCTGCATGTTCATACTAAGGAAAAACCTTTTTCTTGTCAAGTGTGCCGTAAAGATTTTTCTGACAGATCTACTTTAAATAAACACCTGCGTGTACATACTAAAGAAAAACCTTATATTTGTGATGTGTGCAACAAAGGATTTTCTCAGAAATCTAATTTAAATAAGCATTTTAATGTTCATAATAAAGAGAAATGCTTTACTTGTGAGATTTGTAGCAAATGTTTCACTCAAAAATCTAGTTTAAATGCCCACCTACTTATTCATGCTAAAGTAAAACCTTTCATTTGTAAAGTGTGTAACAAAGGGTTTTCCCGAAAATCTTACTTAAAAGTCCACCTGCACATGTATAGCAATGAAAAACATTTTACTTGCAAACTGTGCAACAAAAGGTTTTCTAAAAGAACTGATTTAAATTCCCATCTACGTTTTCATAATGAAATGAAACCTTTCACTTGTCAGGTATGCAACCAACGTTTTTCTCACAAATCTGATTTAAATACTCACCCGTGTGTTCACAGTAAAGAGAAAACTTTTACTTGTGATGTGTGTAGTAAAGGTTTTCCTTACAATTCTGCTTTAAATGTACACTTGCGTATGCATACTGGCGAAAAACCTTTCTCTTGTGAGTTGTGTAACAAAACATTTTCTCACAAATCTCATTTAAATGTTCACCTGCGTTTTCATACTGAGGAAAAACCTTTTACTTGTGAAATGTGTAACAGAGGGTTTTCCCAGAAATCCAATTTAAAGACCCACCTGCGAATTCATACCGAAGAGGAACCATTTGCTTGTGCTGTGTGCAGTAAAAGATTTTCTGAGCAATCTCATTTAAATGTGCACTTTGATACTCATACTAAAGAAAAACCTTTTATTTGCGATGTCTGTAAGAAAGGTTTTTCTCGCAAATGGGATTTAAATAGACACTTGCGTGTGCATACTGGAGAAAAACCTTTCTCCTGTGAGTTGTGTAACAAATTATTTTCTCGAAAACATCATTTAAGTGACCACCTACGTTGCCATACTAAAGAAAAAATTTTTACTTGTGAAATGTATAACAAAGGGCTTTGCCTGAAATCTGATTTAAATACTCACCTGCATAATCATAATAACTAGCAACATTTCGTGTTTGAGGTGTGTAACAAAGCTTTTCTTGACATCTGTTAAAAAAAGACATCATATTATTTCTTTTTTTTTATATGTGGAATTTTAATTTTTACACATGTAAAGGTATTTAAAAAATATTTGTAATGTCTGTAATGCAATATTTTCTTAAATACGTATAAATAGGTATCTATTTTAAGAGGTACAATGGAACTTGGATAATTCGAAATTCAAGGGACCAAAAGAAAAGTTTGAACTATTCAAAAATTCGAATTAAATATATTCGCTTAAAAAGAAGAGATAAATAAAGAAAGATTATCTCCACAATGAAATATTTAACACATAAACTTATCTAAGGATACTTCTATATATTTTTGAATTAAATCAAACATTTTTTACTAGCTTAATTATTCATCATTTTTGAGAGAAAAAAATCAGGTATATCTGATTTCTTTCCCAAATAAAATCTTTGAGTCATAGCATATGATTTCAGTTTATCAATTGACACAAAAATAGAATATTTGTCATTGGACAGACCTTCAAATACGTCGAAGTTCATGTATATGCACCATAGCTTTTAAGGAACTAGGTAGGGACTTCTCTTGTATTTCCTTGCTCTGTTCATCTTCAGATAGGCTGTCCTCAGATTAAAAAAGTCTAAAGAATTAGTATTTACCGTAAAATTTGAAAGACAATCCTACGAAAAATTCGAATTATCCAAACTAAAATTCGAATTATCCACATTTTTTATATTGTTTTAATACACAATTCTAGGGACCAGACAAAATTCGAATTAGCCAGAATTTTGAATTAAACAAGTTCGAGTTATCTAAGTTTCACTGTAATTATTTACGATCCATATAGATTGATAGATCAATATATGTCCCAATCCAATTCAAAATTTGCTAAAAGAGACATAAATAATTGTTTTATAAACTATCATTATGTCATATTCCATTGACAATGCTAAAAAGCTATTTTCCACATACAGTCGGTTCTCGTTAAATCGAAATCGGATAAATCGAATATTCGCTTAATTTGAACTTACACATGAAGTATCGAAATTTTCAATAGCAAAATAACGCTAAACTTTTTAATTTATTCGAACTCATTTTCTCTTGACTTCGTTTATTTCGAACTAACAAGATTTCTATTTTTCCTTTTGTCCTCACTTTCTCTCGGACTTCAGATCCTTGAAATAACTTTCTTTCTTTCATTTTTGTCAGATTGTTCTGAACAAGTGTACATATAGTCCCATGCATTTGATATCCGCTTATTTAGTGCCCCATCTGTTCTTCAAGACACCTCCACCCTATTTTCGTTTGTGCTTGTTCTTAATCTCTTAATTAGTCCATCTATTTATATCTTTTAATTTTAAATTAAGTCATATTCTAATGATAATTTCCGAAATATAGTTAAAAAATTCTATAAATTTAATTTATGCATAATAGAACCCCTTTAAACATGTTTTCTTCTCATACTTTCCATAATTCGAACATTTCTTGTGGTCCCGATGAGTTCGAATTAACGAGAGCCGACTATACATTGATGACCATCACTAATCCAGTACCATTCATATTGCTTTGCAGCACAATCTGTGGCATTAATAAGTGTACTTTTTAAACCTATGACATATCATCCATGTCTATTCCAGAAAAAGGTAAGAAATGATTTTATAAACATTTCAACACTTAAGGAATATTTAAACCATTTATTTCATTCACAGTCATTATATAATAAGTATGCACAGCGCTAACAAATTTTTTCTCGCTTATCCTCCACAGTCCTGAGACAAATTTTACGCGGCACTGCAAAAACCAGTTTAAATTTATTATAAAACATCTCCAAAAATGCATCAATTTATATGTTGATACTTCTGATACACACACATTTATTAAAAAAGTCTATATATAACTTTATCAATTCTAGAAGCATTTAAATTAATTTAAAGAGTGTTTTTTAATGTCTTTTCCGGGAAATATAGGAAACACATGAAAACATAGATTTTCAATTTTTTTGAATAAATTTTACTTTATTATCCGTAGTATATTCTGATGAAGTTTTGTAAAGATCCAAGTATTATAAATACAGTTTAAAGCGATTTTCTTTTACATCGTTGTCCCTTTAAATTCCTCAATCCATTTCTCTTAAAACTGATATTTGTCATTTTATGATTTTTTAGTGAATAGCCATGTTCAAAGTGTTAAAACTTTTATGTATATCATTCAAAATACTAGATTTTTTTTTCTCTCTTTATGGTCTATTTCATAAGGTAAAGTATTGGATTTACAAAAGTTTTTTTTACACATGCAAATGTAAAATAAATCCAGTTTTTGCTATAATTTTTCATGTATTTGCATACTTTTTTTCTCCCAAACTAATTAACTTATAATAAATCCGATAGTTAAAATTATTATGAATAGTTTTAAAAAATTAGTTCAAAATGTTCATTATTGTGCAAAGCTACAGATTAAAATTCACTTAAATTTATCAAAATAATTTAAATTTTTCGAATTTTGCTTGGGAAATCGAACAGTTTCGTGATAGAATCATTTTCCTTCATTGAGTCCTTGATTAATATGCCAAAAATAGAAATTATAATGCTTAAATTTAAAAAAAAATTCAAAGTTACTGAGTCCCTATAAAATAAGAAAAAAATCTGTACTAGATATTCTTATATCAGCTGGGTGCCATTTAGGAAAGACTGGGAACCCCCCCCCCCCCCAAAAAAAAAAAGAAAGTTTAAAAAAAAATTTCAGCTCTCATCAATCAGACTGGATGAAAAAAGAAGCCTACTCAATGGCGTTTGATCTCCATGACAACAGCAAGTCCCTAGACAAGAGTGGTTCTATTTCTCTTGTCTGCCGAGCGAGGTTTCTTATTTAAGAAATGTTTTCTGGCAACAGATGGTTCTTTGATTCTGGTGACGAATTCATTCTATTCTAATGTCATGCTTAATTCAGTGGATAACATGGTTCGATTCGATATTCTTTCTGTTAAAAAGATGTAACATTTTTAATCAATCAACTGTTAAGTCTACGTAGTATGAAAAATGCAGAATTCATTCGATTTAATTATATTCATTATTCTGTTCTAATTCGCAATATTCTTTATTCAACGAACAATTCTGGCTTTTGATGGAAAGGTACAAGAAATTCATTCTTCTGGCAAAGTTATACGAAAATCTATTCTGAGTCCAAGATGTGGAAAATTCAAATGTATGATGTCAGCCTTTTAAGTAACCAAATGAATAAGCAGTCATAGATTTCAAAATTCGACAAGTCTGTTATTTTTGTATGTGTCGTGTTCTATGGAAATAAATGTGTTTTATAAGAATGCCAGCCCATTATCATTTCCAGTTTTCATGTTTTTTATAGATGGTTAAGTAAATTTAAACCATTTTAATATTCTATTTATCCTATTCGATTTCTTTTACATTTTTTCATTCGTGTATTAAATTCGAAATTCGTAACTTCAGAATTTTATTCTTATTCGCATATTTTTATAACCGATTCATGACTCTTTTAACCACAGACTAAAAAAAAACACAAATTGCTCAAGTCTAAAAACTTGTTAGATTTGATTAGAAGAAAAACATAAGCATCAAATAAACATTTTAAGTTACAGAAATGAATAATTGTATGTATAAAGAAATTTCTTAACCTTTTCTAATCCTATATTTTTAAAATGACACATTTATTATTAATGAATATCCCTTTTTTTAAATGTATATGAGAAAAAACTCGAAATTTCAATATTTCGGAAAATTTATCCGCCGTCATCAATTAAACTAAAAAAAACTATAATTGCTCAGATCTAAAAAAAAGTGTACGATTTGATTACAAGAAAAACCTAAGCATCAAATAAACACTTTAAGTTACAGAAATGAATGATTAAATATACAGGATGTCCCAGAAGTAATGAGACAAACTTTAAGGGTAAGAAGAGGGCATCAGAAGAATTCAGAGTTGCTTAGCAACCCATGGTCGGAAACGTCATGGAAAGGTAGTATGTCAGGTACAAGGGACGAAGAGACGCAAGACTGAGATCATCTGAAATAATTTATTGGTCAACGATATTACATTTATGGTGGTAGATGATATGTGAAAATGTTACAAAAGGTGTTCAAAGTTTCCACCATTGCTAGCGATGCATGCATTACACCGTCGAACCATGGATTGACGGAATCGTTTAAATACACCTGGATTTTGTTGGATATCCGCAGCAGCACAGATGAGTCTTGCAACCAGATCCATTTTAGATTCCACAGACGTTGCGTACACAGCATTTTTCAGTGCACCCCGAAGAAAGAAATGCTATGTACAATTTCTGGTATGAATTATGAATTTAATAATTCCCGAATCTGAGAAGGCCGTTTTTCTCCAATGCTCATGTGAACAACACAACCTACCGACGAACGAAGACGTTACCGACCATGGGTTGCTATGCAATTCTGAATCCTTGTGATGTCCCCTACCTCCCCTTTAAGTTTGTCCCATTACTTCTGGGACACCCAGTATATATATAAAGAAGTTTTTTAACCTATTCTAATCTAACATTTTTAAAGTAACACATTTATTAAGCAGTACCTCAGTTTTGTTTTAATGTACCTGAGAAGAAACTATCAGTTATTCACCAGCTGTGTATAACTCGATCACAATTTAACATGTTCCCCTGAGAACTAGAATTATGCAGGGGTTCGGACAATCCTGTCCAGCTTTAGCATGAGTCCTCGGAGAGATGCCGTACGAGCCTTTTTTTTTAAACTTAGGAGCAAAACTACTCACTGAAAAAGACCCGGATGATAATGTTAAATTTATGGGGGCGTTCTTTTCAAATACCTCTCTCAAATTTTAATATTTTTACGTTTTTCTTACGTAGGATAGTTGAAGACGATCTATAACCGGCTAGTTTTTACTTTTTCAATTTTAGTTTCAGATTTTTTTTAATTATTTTGACTTTCGAAACCGGTTAGAACCAGTTCTGAAATTGAAACTATCGTAATATAAAAAACATGTAACCAAAATCGAAAAGTAAAAAATTGCCTGGTTGTAGCTCGTCCTCAGCTATCCTATGCAATAAATAAATAAATAAATAAAAATCATGTAAAAATGATAAAATTTGAGCAAGATATTTGAAAAGAACGCCCCTATAGACTTAACATTATCATCCGTTTTTTTTTTCAGTCAGTAGTGAATGTTACATTATACTTAATGTAATCATGCATGCAGTGCGATTAATTTTTTTATTATTACTAAATCATATTATATAAAGTATGTACTCTGAAAAATCTATACAACCTGAGATAGTTCTGTGTATACTGTAAAAGAAGATTTCATCATCTTAAACTCAAAATTCAGAGATCCTGGAGTGAAAGAAATTAATCTACATTTCAATAAAAAACAAAACACAAGTTTACCACTTATGTATAAAAATGAACAAATATATATCCAATAATATTCAAATATGCAGTTTTTTCAGTATTCAGCATATATCAAAAGCAGATCCTCCCAAACATGATTCAAAAAGACAAAGCTTAAATCAACCCAACTTGCAAAGAAAAATTGATACATAATAAAAAACATGGCATAAGATTATTTTTCAAAAAATGATACTAATAGAATAAAAATATAGTTCATTGGGACTTATATGCCCCGACTGTAATCATATACTAATAATTAAAGTCAAGCTTACTTGCTTGATGGAAGAAATCTTCAAGCTAGATCGGGTGCATGTAAAATTGAGTTACCCGACACAAATACAGGACTAAGACGAAGGGTTTCGCAAATTTCTGAATTTTATGAATTCCATGTCATAGTTTGAATAGGAAAGTAGGAAATGAATAAGGAAAATTTTTATTGACAAAGTTTTCAATCAGAATTTTTTTATCACTATACATAACAAAAATTGAAAATTTCGTGACTTATTCATGATGTTCATGGGGTGATTATTGCGTGAGTAATTGAAATTCACTTGATCATTTTTCGAAATTCATCATATTATTCCGCAACCAAATGACGACATTCGCCTTTTTTTCCAAAATTTTTTGAAGAAATTCGAAATTGTTTTTCACGATAGTTTGCTGGATTTCGGTAGTTTTCTTTTAGGGAACTCACTGAAAAAATTTACTATTGTTTTGCGCGGTCGTTTAGCGAAATTCTCGATTATATATGAATTCTCGTTTGACAAATTTCTTGATTCTTTAATGAGATTCTTATACGAATTATGCATTCTTGCTTGATCGTTCGACAAAATTCTCAATTATTTTACGCGATCCTTTAGTGAAATTCGCGTTATTATTATTATTATTATTACTATTTAACTAAATTTCTGGTTTTTGTGCGAAATGCTTTGAGGAAATTTTTTTCTGTGCAATATTTTGACAAAATTTGCTATTATTTCCCTCGACTGGTGGACAAATTTGATATTTTTTCTGCAACTAGTTCTTGAAATCAGCATTTTTTTTTTCTGTGACAAAACTCAATTGTTTGTTTTCGCTAGGACTGGATTCCATTTTACATAAGTGCATGTTTTATTTTTTCGTTGAAACTTGATTTTCTTTTCATTTGAGTAAAACTTCTGTTATAAAGTTTCGTTTGTAAAAGTTTTAATGTAATACATCTATTCTCTTCGGAAGTGTACTGTTGAGCACAGAGTACGGAACAGAGAATCAACTTTCATACACTGTAATGGCAACTTGTTTAACATGGGATTACGCATAGACAGTAGCGATACGAGCGGATCACTCTGAAACAACGATCATAACATAAGAGAGATTGCTAATTCGGCGAAACATCGCTTCCTTGGCGACAAATGATAAGGGAAAAAAGAAAAAAATACAGCGACGGCTTGCTGCTTATTGTTTTGAAATTTATGAAAGAATTATTTTAATATGAAATAACTTTGACGTATTCGTCTTGCAAACAATACACGTGTCTTTTCTTAACATGACGACTTAATAATGTAAACTCGAAAATTCAAGAACAATAACAGTAATAATTACGAATCAATATAAGCGCGGAAATCTAAGATCAAATAGAATAAGCACGTGTGCAAAGATAATCAAATCAGCATTCAGCAAGAAGTGCCAAGCCAGAATATGGCTACAGTTAAACAGAAATCACGAGGATAAAAATCGCCAACGCGATGGTTTAGTTTTTAAGTGATCCACTGAGGGTGTTCTTTTCAAGCCGAGTTGAGGCTCTGTCCGTACTCTGTGCTGTTGAGTAGATGTTTTAAGTCTTACAAGATACTTGTGAAAACTGAAATTGTATATAACGGAATTCTGACTTATAAGAAAAACTTCTGCTGTAAATATCTTTAAATTACACCTGCTAACAGAAAAATCTGTCAAAAACAGCATTTTTCATCAATTTTTTCTAACTCTGTATTCGAAACTTTTACTGATTTTATATACATGATTTAGTAAAAATTTCACTTTCAGAAAGGATCAATTTTCACTTTTTGAGTAAGAAATTCACTTTCAGTGCACCTCTCAAAACCTCTCAAGATAAATCTGAAATGGCGCCCGTAAATTGATAACAGTAATCACGTGCCTATCTTATGCACTTAACACTTTATTTTTTTAAGTTCAGGATTCTTTTTTAAACTGATGTTATTCAAAACCCCTGTAGGTCGTTCTAATAACTGGAATGACACAAGATTTTATAAATGGACTAATAAAATCATGGGGGAAAAGATTCCAACAAAAAATATATAAATAAATAAATAGAAAATAGTTCCAATCACTGCCAATAGTGGGAAATTTGGAGCTGTACATGGAAAGAAAGCATCAAAAACAGACAAAATCAATAACTGGGATAAAATGCCATGTTTAATTCATCATATTCATTTTCCCAATGAAGAATTTGAGCACAATTCAATGTGATCATCGTTCTCATGCCCCAAACATTGTATTCTTTTTGCAACGTTTTCGACGGTCGAGCACAACATGGAATAGCCCTTACTGGTGATTGGAATTTTTTTTTCTTGGAATCTTTTTTCTCTTGGTTTCATTAGTCCCCTTATAAATTTTAAAGCAGTTCCAGTTATTACAATTTACTACACAGAATTCTAAATAGCGTCAGTTTAAATAAACACCCTGTATATTTGCCCTATTCGTTATTTTGTAGTGGCAGTTAATAAGTAATTGCATCTGAGCATGCTGCAAAAGCATAACTTAATAAAAGCTAACACTTACATAATTGTAAAATGTTTAAACTGTGCATTTTCAAAAAATATTGCTTTCATTAAACGCTCCGATATTCAATATGTTTCTTTTTGTCACAATGTTAGCTATGTTAGGTGGTCTACAGCACACTATAATAAATATATGATAATTGTAAAAAGAATACTGTAACAAGGGAAATTTAATAAATTCCATGATAAAACTGGTATTTCAAAATTAATGTAATCAATAGTAGCTAACATAATAAGTATAAATCACAGTGTGTTTCATTCTAAGCAAAATCTCCAAGATCTAAAGATAATATAAACTTGTTGTTGGGGGTCACCGTAATACTTTCCCATTATGGATATGCATAATATAATATATGAAAATAAAACATGCAAAAACTATTTATAAAACCATTGCAATTCCAAAACAAATTTCAAACGTATATATAAATATTGCTAATATACATAGTAATGCTCTATTAATGAATTGCTGATAAACCAATTTCGACAACTACTCAAGTAGTACCGAACTGCGTAAAAGAAACTTCCTTATAACTCCAAAAATAATAATCATATTAACTAACAGTTTACTGCGTCGGATGAAGCGTCTCATTTCCAACTAAAATATATCTCTGAATTGAAATTTGAATGAAATACAGGGTCATGAAAAATCGAAGAAAGTGGAAAACAGGATGGAAACAAATATCTCGGCAACTAATTACCCGATCGACTTCGTTCTCTGTGCAAAATTTGTGTTATTTTATTGCCTTTTACGTCCACTCCTTAAAATAAAAAAACTCGAAAATTTTTATATACCTTTCATCAGAACGAATTTTTTGAGAGTCCGAAAAAAATAGTTCCCGATAATCGAGGTTACTGATATTAAATAGGCTTTGTCCCATTCTTACATACTAAGTACATACAAAATTTCAAGTCTCTATCTCAAATTGTTCGTGAGACAGAGCATTTACAGACACACAGACAGACGCAGGGCAAATTTGTTTTTCTAAAAATAGTCACAGCAAAAAAAAAAAAAAAAAAAAAAAAAAATCTTGACATTTGCGATTTTACATGTTTTGTTAAATATCTACAAATATACATATAGAGTGACTCTGAAACTCCAGATGTATAAACAAAATAGTACAGGACATATATTTTCGAGAATATTTTTTTCCCAAAATCCAATAGGGGACCGACAACAAATTTAAAAAGAACGAATATCTTTTGAATAACCCTGTCAAAACTAATATAGCAAAAGCGTTCAAACTGCAGATTATGATTAAGTGGCTTAAGGTAATAAACTGTGTTTATTTTTATGCGGATAGCACGTACACTCGTAGAGAAATTAAGGTTTTTATAAAAACGGTCTCAAATTTTGCCAAGTTTTTTTGCTTATAATTTGCAGAGTTCTTAATAAAAAATGTTTTTTTCAGAAAATATGAGAAACGATGTTGCACTTAATACCCTATAATAAAAATTAAAAACTATTAATAATTGTATGAAAAATGAGCAGGTTTACTTAATAAATTTTTACTGCGCATGCGTCAACTCTATAAAACTTTCATATGCATATTGTGTTAGCTAAATGTATAGAGCAACTTTTGTTAAAGTTTCAAAATTATAGCTTGAAAATTCTGAAAATTATCGTCTAAAGAATAAAATCCAAATCCGATATTCCCAAAATAAAACAAAAAAAATGAAGGGCTTTATCCATATTCCATTCATTACTGTCTACACAGTACTGCACGTACTACTATATTTGAGTACAACTCCTCATCTTTTTGCTTCATTTTGCGAATAACGGATTTTGATCTTCTTCCATCGATGATAACTTTCAGAATTTTCAAGCTATGGTCTTGAAACTTTAACAAAAGTTGCTCTATATATTTAACTAACACAATAGGCAAATGAAATGTTAATAGAATTGACGCATGCGTAGTGAAAAAATTTTTAGTGAACCTGCTCATTTTTCATACAATTATTAATATTTTTTTATTTTGATTATAGGGTATTGTGTACAATGTCATTTTTCATAATTTCTGAAAAGAACATTGTTTTTTATTAAGAACTCTGCAAATTATAAGCAAAAAACTTGGCAAAATTTGGGACCGTTTTTATAAAAACCTTAATTTCTCTACGAGTATACATACTATCCGCATAAAAATGAACAAAGTTTATTACCATAAACCACTTAATCATAATCTGCAGTTTGAACGTTTTTATTACATTAGTTTTCACAGGGTTATTCAAATGATATTCGTTCTTTTTCACTTTGTTGATGGTCCCCTATTGGATTTTGGAAAAAAAATCATCTCGAAAATATATGACCTGGACTATTTTGTTTATACATCTGGAGTTTTGGAGTTATTCCTTATGTATATTTTTAGATATTTAACAAAACGTCTAAAATCGTAAATGTCATGTTTTTTTTTTCTTTTTTTTCTGCTGTGATTGTATGTTTTTTAGAATCTCCAGTATCTAAAACGTGTAAATTCGTCAAAAATTTTTTTCGATTTTCAAAACAATTGCAAGATTTATCCTATACTACGTATGATGGATAAGTAGATAAGTAAAAACAGTAACTTTTATTTTAAAAAGTAGGCTTTTCTACAGTTCAGAACTTTTTATTTTTTGTAATTTTAAAAATTATGCAGCGCACATTTAATTAATTTTAAATAATGTAATGATTAAAAAATCGGTACACGATTGTAATGCAAATAGGTATGAGTTAAAAATAACTTTCTACACAGTCAATGACATTTACGATATTTTAATGACTTTAAATTAATTATAAAAAACAAGAAAAGTTTTGTCCTATAGAAATGTGTAAAATAATAATGAAAATGTTCAATTATTAAACTGAGAGATGCTAAAAAATCATGATGATTATATTCAAGTTAAATATTATTAATTTGAAAGTTTTTAAGATAAATTACCCAATGTAATAGATAATTTTATAGAAATTTATACTAGATTTTACTATTGATTAAAAGCGAACTTCGAAAGTCCTCACCATAGTGTATAGATTAAAAACAATATTAATCACACATAAAACTTGTTTACACCCGACGGACGTTTCGAACTCATTCTAACGAGTTATCTTTAAAGGATTTAAATAAATGACCTTAAGATGCCAGTCGAGTACTAGAAAAGGTCCGGATGATAAAGTTAAGTCTTTGGGAAGGGGCGTTCTTTTCAAATATCTCGCCCAAATTTAATATTTTTAAATTTTTTTGCATAAGATAGTTGGAGACTATGTACAACAGACTAGTTTTTGCCTTTTCGATTTTGATTATATATATTTTTTTATATTATGATAGTTTCAATTTCAGAACCGGTTCCAATCGGATCCAAAATTAAAATAAAGTGTTAAGAAAAATCTGAAATGGAAATCGAAAAAGTAAAAACTAGCTCGGTTGTTACTAGCTCTGTGCTCAGCTATCATATGCAAAAAAATCATGTAAAAATATTAAAATTTAAGCAAGATATTTGAAAATAATGCACCCCCTCCATAGACTTAACATTATCACCCGGGTCTTTTTCAGTGACTAGTGTGGGCTTCACATTTGAAAATAACGCCCCAATAGACTTAACATTATCATCAGGGTCATCTTGAGGGACCAGTGTGGGATTTCTGTCTAGTGTGAATTAGAGGTCTGCATTTCCAGGCCCGATCCATACGGAAAAAAAATCGGCCCGGCCTGAACGAAAAAAAATGTTAGCCCACCCCGGCCCGTTATAAAAGTTAAAGTTTCGGCCCGGTCCATGAAGAAAAAATTAGCTTACCGATATAATAGTTTAAAACACGGCCTGAGCCCGGCCCGGTAAAAAATTTCATTTTCGGCTCGAACCCGGCCTAGCCTGAGTGAATTTGAACAGAGCATTGCGGAAATGCTCTCACCAAAAAAAAAAAAATCTTAATTTTTTTTTATGTTTATAATCTTCATTTATGCAGAAGTGCCGTGGCTGCGATTGCAATATATTTATATTTTTAACGAATCTCTGTTGTATGCGAATGTTTTAGTTATTAATATTATTAATTCCTATTCCATGTAATGGACATAAAAATCCCGTATGAAAATTATTTTCATACGAGATTATTCAAAATGGACTGAATATTTTGGTCCGTGATGACTGGGAAGAATGAAATTACTCCCGGGTTCGTATGAAAAAAATAAGTTAGGCCGATAATTTAGGAAAAAACTAAGGCCCGAACCTCGCCCGGAATGATTAGGGACTAGGCCCGACTTGGCGCGAGTCTTCAAAAAAAATAAAACCCGGGTGCTGTTGATGAAAATCGGCCCATGCAGATCTCTAGTGTGAATTATCTGCGATTAAAGATGGAGAAATATTATTGGATAGTAACGGCTCCACACTAGTCACTGAAAAAGCCCCGAGTGATAATGTTAAATCTATAGGGCGTTCTTTTCATATTTTTCGCTCAAATGTTAATGTTTTTACATGTTTTTTGCGTAGAATAGATTAGGACGATCTACAACCGGGCTACGTTTTACTTTTTCAATTTTGGTTTTTGATTTAAAAAAAAATCTTAACTTTCGAAACCGCTTAGAACGGTGCTGAAATTGAAACTATCATAATATAAAAAACATAAAACCAAAATCGAAAAAGTTGAAACTAGCCCAGTTGTAAATCATGTTCAGCTATCCTATGCAAAAAAAAAGATCATTTAAAAATATTAAAATTTGAGTGAGATATTTGAAAAGAACGCCCCAATATAGACCTTTTTTTATATATGATGTTTGTTGAGATAAAAATAAACAGCTGAGTGTTCAAATAATAAATAAACTATTGCTGCTAGTTATTGGAAGTCATTATATGCTATTAAATCCGTGGGGAACATTTGAGCAATCGGGCCAAAACTACTGTTATTTAAAAAAAATGAAAAAATCGTTTTATTTTTAAAATAGCGTATTTTATTCACCTTCGCTGTGAGTGGCCTTTCTTCGTACACGACCCCTATCTACGTCCCGTATAGCCCGACTCTCTTGCGCGAAGCGATGTCGCTTCTAAGTGACCACGAGCCCCGTCAAATGTCTTTACTTACGACCCATATGCCTTAGACTAAATAGAAAAGGAAAAAGAAGAGAAATATAATGAATGTATAAAAAATTGTAAGTATAAAAGTTGCATAAAATTTTATGCTCTTTAATACTATAACTGTCAAATATGCTACGGCAACGGGTCTCGAGATATTTCAAAAAAGTCCAAAAAATTTGTTGGTTTTTGGCCACAGAAAATTTAGCCTTTTTGCATCATTATAAACAGTTTAGAAAAAAAATCTTTCCTATTTTTTGCAAGGTAAAATGTTTATTTTCCCTGGACTATTCAGTTATTTGTGTTTTTTTAATCAAACAAATAAATAACACTTATAATAGAATAATAAATGTATGCGTGTGCAGTACTTTTATGGTTGTCTCTATTTTTTAAATAAATTTTTTAGAAATATTTTTGTTACTCGACACTAACAAATATCAAAATTCTATACTTTCAAACTAGGAACCTTCAACTGGGTCTCGTGTTTTCGAAAATAAAAAGCAAAAAATTTCTGTGACACGGAAAAAGTTGAAGTGCTTTATTAAAGATTCCAAAGCTGTTAATATTTACTTTCTCTGATTGAAATGACCTTGTTTTGAACCAAAATATTTATTTTTGTTACAACGTTTCATTTATCTGATTTCACTTTTCAAGTAAACTTCTGGTTAATTGTTTAAATTTTTAAAAAGGCTTAAAATTTGGTAGCTGCAACAATTTTATTCTCTTTGTCAGATAAAAATTAAGAAAAAACTACTCTATACATTTATATTCTTTCCATCAACTCCAATAGCAGTGAAGTGAATTTGCTGATTTTTTTCCCTTAATACCGTGAATTTTTTGAAACAGGCATTGTGCCATTTTATGTTAATTGCTCACAATTGCATTAATGTATACTTGCTCATGTACTGTCATAGTAGTGTAGTTGTGGCGTTCCCGGCCAGACCGCCACGTGTAAAAGAGAACATAGTAGAAATAGTTGTAAGTATATTTGTATAGTAGTAGTTGATAAATTAAAACAAAAACACTTTTATTTTCACTATAATGGATTGGGAAAGTGATGCTCGATTCAGGATTTAGAGAGGCGTTCACACTACTGACATCTAATTACTATGAAGAATAATAATGGATTCTACTCATTCCTTCCAATCTGACTGTGGTACTTTCCTGGATCCTCTGCAAAATGTTAGGGCTTTCTAGATGCCCTGAAAACAACAGCCTATGACTGCTATTGAAATCCTTTATTGCTAATCATAAATCAACGGCAAAATTTACTTTTAAAATTGGCTTACCACTTCTCTCTTTTTTAAAACTTTCAAAGCAACGGGAAAGTCTACACTGATTGTTTAGGCGACGTCAAAACTTCGTTACTAGGCTCAGCTGGATCCATGTATCAGAGGCTGAGAACAATCACCAACTCTCTACTACTCTCAATCACCACTTTTATACCTTGCAGACTGAAGACACGGGGCTAGAAAATTGTATAAAACTAGTAAATCATAGTTAACTGTAGATCCAGAGCTCAACGCATATTTCGGAAAGTTAAGAGTTGCATAGAGTATAGATGTCGCTCTTGCTCATTTGTAATGCTATATTTGTAATGTTTGATTATTAAATTATTCGAATAAAATCTAAATGAAAATTCTTTTGTATATTAAAATGATGCAAAAAATATTCCACAGGTTTCATAATAATTCTTTAATGAATAAATATAATATATTGGTGACAGCCATTAACAGGCTACTTCAGTCAAGCAAAACGATTCGTTCGGTAATATTAATCCTATAGAAGAAATCAATAAAGATATCTCTGTTACATTTTAATATTTTGAAACGATATTTTTCCTATCAGATAGCTGAAATTAATCTGTACAAAGACCGTTTTTTACTTTTTCTATTTTGTTTGCAGATATTTTTAATGAGAATGTTTTTACTTTCGGAACCGGTTACGAAAGTGAAAGCATCCTCAGAAAAAATCTACAATAAAAATCGAAAAAATAAAAAAATTGTTTACGAATCGATCTCAGCAATCTAATGCAACAGATAATAAACAAAATAAAATAAAATAAATAAGTAATTTAAAAGTATTGGAATGCAACCAAGATATCTTTATAAATTCCTTCTGTAGGATCGGCATTATTTATTGGGTCTTTTCGCTTGGCTGAAGTAGCCTCTTAAGTCTAAAAACCAATGAAAATAAAAGAAAAAAAAACACAAAGCATTTAACTTAATAATACATGCATCACTAGCATAAATTCAAAATTTGTTCCATAAAAAATTTTTGTTGGAAGATTGTTTAAATTATAAAGTGTTTTTGCATAAAAAAACAATATATTATTAATCATTAGGTACACTTTTCAAAAAAGTTATAAATTTACTTATCTTCAGATTTTTCAAAAATTTCCAAAACTTATAAGTTGAAAATGAATTTATTTGTTTATTATTTAATTATATGCTTTAAAAATTATTTTTAATTGCATTACATGTAAATTTTTAAAGCATATAATTAAATAATAAACAAATAAATTCATTTTCAACTTATATGCTTTGGAAATTTTTGAAAATTTTGAAGATAAGTAAATTTATAACTTTTTTGAAAAGTGTACATAAAGATTATTAGTATATTTATTTTACATGCAAAGACAGTTTATCATTTAAATAATCTTCCAGCAAATATTTTTTATAGAACAAATTTTGAATTCATGTTTAAATATTAATTCTTACAAACACAAATGTCTGGGTGAGGGGGATCTCCTGGCCAGCCTTTATTTTCAATGACCTTTAAAAGAATAATTGTGGCCAGTTTGTGGCTGTCTGATATTTTTAATAAAAACGTTAATGGCACATTTGTGGGCAACTTCTTGTATTCATGGCCATGATCTTGCGGCCGCGTTCTGGCCGGCGTGACAGTTTTTTGACGGAGCCGTTACGGCCAAAGATGGCGGGCCGTTATCAAACACTTTGGGCCACCGCTAACGATGCCTCTAGTGGCCCATTAGTTATGTGTTTGTTGGGATGGGATTTCCTATAGGAAAAAAAATGAAGGTTCTCCGATTTCGTTCAAATTATGTGGGTCGTTAGTACTACGTTAGTACCGGTAAGTACCGAGAGATTTTCGTTTGTACCACATCCGTTGCGGAGTTATGGCCTATTCTCAAGTTCCGGAGCGCGGGCTGGATAAACATGGGATTTCCTATAGGAAAAAATAAAAGTTCTCCGATTTCGTTCAAATTATGTGTGTTGTTAGTACTATGTTACTACCGGTAAGTACCGAGAGATTTTCGTTTATACCACATCCGTTGCGAAGTTATACCGACTATTCATCTCCAGTTTGTGGGTTAGGGAAACGTAAAATTTCCCATGGTAAAAAAAAATAGGTCTTCCGATTTCGTTCAAATTATGTATGTCATTAGTACCAGTATGTACCGTGAGATTTTCGTTGGTACCGCCTCTGTTTCGGAGCTATGATCAATTTTTTCAGTTTTGAGACGCGGTAGAGGTTTGCACGGATTTCCAGCCCGGTTTTCCGGACCAACCAGTTTATATTTTTAATTTTCTAGACACGGCACTCTCCGTATAGAAATAAATGAAATCAGGTCGTGCCTGAACTAGCCCGACACACAGTTTCTTCTATTTCGAAAAAAAAAGAGATTTTTTTTCATATAATTAAAATTCCTTTAAGGAATACTGCATACATTTTTAATGGATGATTTTATTGTATATTTTACAGAAAATACATCATAGAAACATTCATGATTACTGAGATTCTTAGACTTTCATCATTGAATTAAAGATTCATTAAAAAATTAATATTGTTTAGAATAAAAGAAAAAGCAATGTTAAAAACTTCATAACTTTCGAAATTTTATAATAAAAAGTAGATTTATGAAAATACTTCTAAGTCATTTATTAAAGATTTTCTGAATTCCAAAGAAGTTACTTTCTGATACATTTCTGAATTCATTTCTTTTCGGAAACGCATAAGATTAGCAGTTGTTTTTAATCAGAAACTATGTAATCGAATAGCGTTATCCATTTCTTGATCCAAAAATTTAAAGAAAATACTGTCAAAATTAGCACTTTGAATCGATTTTCCGGAGCCAAAAGCATCTGAAGGGAGAAAAATCTGCAACCACGTTAAAAAAAAATTGTTATTGCAACAAATCTGTGCAAGGATATTATATACCAAAAATGAAAAACGCTGTTCGATTCCAAGTACCTTTAATAGTCAGACTTATCTTTTGTAATCAAAAATTAGTCAGAAAATGCGTCAAACTTTCTCGTTGATGAGCAGCGAATTTAGGAACCATTTAAAAAAACCACTGAGAAGTATATTTCCAAAGATTACGTTAACAGAATTTCTTTAACACTATTAATATTTTTACATATCATATTTTCTGCTCTACCCATCTTGAAACAGTTAAGTCTAGTTCCGTTATATGTTGGAAAACAATGGAAGCCTGACTCGGCCTGGCATGAGTCTACTAAAAGAAATATTACGTCCGGGTACACAATATAACAGTCCCGGTAACAGTCAATATAACCCCCACAGCTGTAGATATAATTGAAAAGATGTATAATAAATTTTATCGAATTTAATATCTTAAGAATTGAGGAAGTAATAGAGTTATTTCTTCCTGCCCCCCCCCCCCTCCCTCCTTTATTTTCGTTTTTTTATTATTATTATTGCAATGAGAGTTGTTCCTATCAAAAACTTGCAAATAGAGTAATTGTTTTTTTTTTAAGTTTTAGATAATATTAAAAAAATATATAATACTTAAAAAATTGTAATTTAATTGGATGTGATATCTTGTGAATTGATGAAGTTATGAATTTTTTTCTCTCAAAAATCCCATTTTCTTTCCCCGCTTGAGCTCATTTTTAATTTGATCAAAAATCTGTCATGCATTTAACTTTTTGCCCATTTTTTAGGAGTAATATAAACTTTAAACTTATTCGATATTTATTTTCAATAAGAAATTATGGAGTTTTTTCGGTTTTCAGAAAAACCCTCCATATTTCTACTTGGTCCGATTTTGCCCATTAACGAACTTGACCGAGATTTTATGCCCTTTGTTTTTAAGTATCCGTTTGGAAGAAATTTGAGCAGAATTATAGAAGTTACCGTGCCCATAAAAAAGTGATATATAAATATGCATACACACATATATATAAACTTTTTTACTGATGGTGATATTGGGGTCCAGAAATTATAATCGCTGTAGATCTGAAATAAAAATTTTCAGAAATTTCAACATAGGAGCACCGCAATGAGTATTTCATATGAAATCTACCTAAAAAGAATAAAAAAATAAATATTCTTTATAATAATCCATTACTTTTTTTACTTTCAAAGTAAGGTTTTTCAAAAGATATGTGATGTTATTTAAGGGGAATTACGATTAATAAAACATTAATTTTAAATAGGTCTTAGATTTCTTTTCCGATATATCGTCATTTATTAAAAGAATGTTTTTTTTCATTTCTTTACTTGAAGATTATTGATACTTTCAAACAACAGTACAATGCAAGTAGTTTTTTTAAAAACAGCCGAGCTATCATATTTGCATAATTAAATTTCCTAGAAATGGATATAAGTTTGAAATTTTGAAAGTAAGTTTATTGTTCTGAAAATAATATATATATACATATATATATATATATATATGTCACAGCCAAAACCCGGAGCCTGGCTAATTCTAGAACTTGCCGGCCAATATCCGAACTGACCAAGTTTTCTGGCCAAAACGCAAAATACATGAAATGAATAGCGTATTTCGGGTTTCGGCCGGCCAATTCGCGAACTGGCCTTGGCCAACATCCTTGCCAACAGCCTTGGCCAACATCCGAACTGGGGATTTAAGGCTATCCTTTAGATACGGGGTCGTCAATAAACTTCTTTTAGAAGTTGTTTCTAATTTAGAGAAAAAAGTCGTTTCGCGACAGCCCCGGTAGATTGCACTGACATGCACACATGACAGGAAAGAATATTTCCAAGCTATTCTGATATGCTATGCATAGGTACCAATTTTATTGTAACTAAGATAATCTAACAACATTGAAATGAAACGATTCCGTTTGCTTATATTTAAACGATATATCTTTGTGTATCCCAGTAAATTAACCAAAAATAGTACACAATTCCCTTTCAATACCGAAATTAATTGATAAACCAAATAAGATAGCAATTACAAGTTAATCAGGGCCTTTACTCGAGTTAAAGTATGGGCAGGCAGACGGCTAGACTGTTTGAATTCATATACTCTTTCAACTATATTAAAAAGGATTAAGCCGAGTGCCTATATCTATTTTGTGAACTGGCCAATCACATCTGGCCAGTTAGAGAATTGAACAGTCGCATCTGGCCAATTCGCGAATCGGCCAATCATTTTTAAACGTTGCTGGCCAGTTCGGGAATTAGCCGACCAATTCTAGAATTGGCCAATTTCGGGTTTTGGCCGTAACATTTATGTAGAATTGAATTTATATTTTATTATTTTCTGATGTAAGACAAATAAACATTTAAAAAAAATAACGAAATGTTAAACATAATCGAAAAAGGATTCTTTTACATTATTTTATCAATATAAAATATTTACAATACATTACAATTATTTATAAATGTAACATATTACAATTGTAATAATAAAGAAAAAGGTGGAATTTCCGAAATGAAAATAATGATAAGTAAAAAATTATAATTTTTTTCAATAATACACTAAACATATTGCAGATAAATCAGTGACACATTCATTTGTTTGTTATAAATAGTGTAGTGATAAATATAAAGTATAATAATGAAAAGAAATTTTAACAACAATTGACATAAAATCATAGAATAAAATAAAATGTTAATCAAAAAAAGATTTGTAAATAAATTATTAGCAGTTCAAGGGAAAAATTGTTTTTAATATATATATATATATATATATATATATATATAAGCTAAATAAATATATATATATTTATTTAGCTTAAACAGCTTGTTTATCTAATAAGTAATGGAAACAAAAATGGATTTTTTATTAACAATTCTAAATTCTTATATCCTAACATACCCTCTGTGGCATTAAAAAAAGTAAATAAATAATAAAATAAAATAAAAGTATTTATTAACTTTCTTCTTACTACTCAAATCAAAATTTAGTCAAGCCCCAATTTACCTAATTTCAATCAATCGAACGTCCAAGTATAAAAAGTTCTATAAACTTTCACTTTTTTTTTAAATTTCCATGCAAGTATTAGATATTTTTTTCTTTATTAAATGATAAGTTGAAGCAGAATCTAAAAATTTGAAAACATAAAAGCATAACTGTTGTCACAAGAGAAAAATTAAAAAGTTTCTGTGCATTAAACAGTTAATCCAAAATAATATTTTATAAATGTATAAGTTGGTAGAAAAATGCAAATTCCCAAAGATGTTGCAACGCATGCTTAATACACTGTTAAAAATAAAGGTGACTAATCAGTTGCATTTGGCACACAGGGGTGAAAAGCTGTTATTATTTGACACCCGCGGGCTGTGTTTGGGGTGTCGTTTGATCCCTCACTGGGTGCTTCATGCTAATCAAGGTGCCGTGCAATGCATACCGTTAAAAGATTTTCACCCCTTAGTTATTTGCGAATGCTCTGTGAGTGTATCCTTCCCCTTCAACTCGCCCTCACTGATGGATCAAAACAGCAATTTCTCCTTACGATGACTATCACCGCGCGTGCGCTATCCCAATTTCGTTTAGTACTTTTAATGGCTAAATTTTGGCGAGCTTTTTTACATAAAGTAATCTTTGAAATTCAGGACACTTGAACATTTCGGGGAGACTTCGAAGGGGAGCTGGATGGCCGAACGGTTCGAGCGTTGAATTTGCAATCAGACGTTGTGAGTTCGAATTGTTCGCTGGCCAAAAGTCGGTGTTTAATTTTTCCTTATTATTGGGCACTCTGGATTAAGGGTGGCATCTTTTCACTCTAATTAAGGTTAATTCACCCACTTTCGCCTTCTGGTTCCCCTAGGGGTGTCACCAGTGAGACAAGCCTTTCACCCCTAAAAGGTGCAATGTCTCACCTGTAGTTTTAACAACGTCCTCTCCCCAATTCTCTTACTCCTCCTAGTCTATGCTTCTTACTGAATTGCATATGAAAAGTTAAAATCTTACAGAATCTATTTTTTCCCACTTTATAATTAAAGCGCTAAAATAGAATAGCTTAATTTCAATGGGAGAGAAAATTTTTATGATAGAAAGGCAGACATTCCTTGTCTTATGAAATGATTATATTCTATATACACTGTTAAAACTACAGGTGACACATTGCACCTTTTAGGAGTGAAAGGCTTGTCTCACTGCTGACACCCTTAGAGGAGCCAGAATGGCACTCTTAGGGTGAAATTATGGCACCCCTAATCTAGAGGTCCCAATAATAAAAATGAATTATAAACTGACTTTTGTCTTGTGAAGGATTAGAACCCACGTCTGATTGCAAACTCTGCGCTCAAACCGTTCGGCCATCGAGCTCACCTTCAAAGTCTCCGTGAAATGTTCAAATGTCCTGAAATTCAAAGATTGCTTTATTTAAAAAGCTCACCAAAAGTTTTCCATCCGAAGTTCCAAACGAAATTGGGATAGCGCATGCGCGGTGATAGTCTTCGTAGGGAGAAATTGCTGTTATAATCCACCAGTGACGGTGAGTTGAAGAGGAAGGACACACATCGCAGAGCATGCGCAAATAACTAAGGGGGAAAATCTTCCAGAGGTATGCATTGCGCGGCACCCTAATTAGCGTGATTCACCCAGTGAGGGATCAAACGGCACCCCGAAAACATTTTCAAGCCCGCGGGTGTCAAATGGTTACACCTTTTCATCCCTGAGAGCCAAATGCAACTGGTTTCTCACCTTTATTTTTAACAGTGTAATAATTGCAGTCAGGACACATGAATACGTTGTTGCAATTTGAAAGTTTTTCTGATGAAGTAAGAATCACAATATTGAGTGTTACTGACTGTATTTTATATTATCTAATATCTACCATTCAAACTATATTATGACACAAAGTTTTTCGAATAAAATGCTATATAGATAATAAGTTCTAAAAGGTTATGCAAAATGATAAATGAGTATATTGATATAGATTTTTCATGAATTAAGCGCTGTAAAAGTAAACTAATATACGTATAAATATATAAAACTGTTTACATCCAGCTCAAAAAATGGGAAGAAATAATTTTATAAATAAGAAAAAATTTCCAAATAAATGGCATTTCCAGCATCTTTTTCCATAAATCTTACTAAATTACTTGTTTATTAACAAGATTATTAAGCTCTTTTTTATAATATTTATATGATTCATTAGAAAATATATTATAACGTATATGATCTTCAAGCATTTAAGAAAAAATACACTATGTGGCCATGATACTTGCAATCTTAGACGTTTTGTTAGATATTTAGGAAAATGCATAGCAAATTATCCTGAAATTTCAAGTGGGCAAATAGTATAATAGACGTCATATATTTTCATGAAGATTTTTTTCCCGAAAACCCATAGGGGAGTGTCAAAAAATCGAAGAATAGCGAATAGCTTTTGGTTATCCCTATAAAATTTACTATTGCTAATGTATTCAAATTTTAGAACATGATTAGGAGGTGTCTTATAATATACAGTGTTCATTTTTATAAGTATAGCACGCATATTCATGGAAAAATTAGGTTTTTTATAAAAAAAAATTCCAAATTCCTCCAAATGTTTTGAATATAATTTGCAGTGTTTTTAATGTAAAAGAATGTCCTCTTCAGAAACCATTACAAATGATAATGTTCCCAATATCCTACAATCAGAGTTAAAACGGTAATAAATATTAGAGGATAAATGAACAAATTCACTGAATTTTCACAGCGCATGTGCGAATGCGACCTAAATGTAATGCGCATAATGTATTAAATAAATGTATAGGGCAACGTTTGTGAAGTTCTCAAAAACATAGCTTGAAAATTCTGAAACTGATCGTTGATAGAATTAGCTCGAAATCCATTGTTTCCAAAAGGAAGCAAAAACACGAGGGGCTATATCGAAATATAGTAGTACGTGCATGCTTTTGAACGCTCGATGGGCAATAATCAATTTGTATTTGGATAAAGACCCTCATCTTTTTGCTGCATTTGTGGAACAACGAATTTCGATCTTTTCTATTAAAAATAAATTTCAGAATTTTCAAGCTATGTTTTTGAGACTTTCACGAAAGTTGTTCTATATATACATGAAATTTGTTCTAATACATTATCCACATTGCATTTTGAATGCATTCGTGCCTGCGCAGTGAATTATTATTTAGTGTAATTGTTCATTTTTTATACATTTTTTATTATTTTAAAATTCTGATTGCAGGGTATTACGTAGTGAATTTTTATTTAGCGAAACTGTCTATTTTTTATCCAATATTTATTTTTTTAAATTCTGATTGAGTGATTGGATATTGCGTAGATAGTCGCTGGTCATGGTTTCTGAAAAGAATATTCTTTTATATGAAGAACTCTGAAAATTATAAACAAAACATTTGGGGAAATTTGGGGTTGATTTTATAAAAAAAACTGAATTTCTCCACTAGTATGCGTGATATCCTCATAAAAAATGAACGCAGTTTATTACAATAAACCTCCTAATCACGTTGTAACGCTTCAACGCTTTAGCGACGTTGGTTTTAGAGGATTATCCAAATGCCATTTCTTTTCTTTTAATATGTTGACTGACCCTTGTGGGGTTTCGGTGGGGGGGGGGGGGAATTTCCCCAGAAATATATGAGGTATAATGTGATGTTTGTACAGCTGAAAATTCTGGATAATTCCTCAGTCATCATGATTTTTTTTTAAATATCTAACAAATCGGAAGTAATTGGTTATCATTAGCCGTATAGTGTACATGATACATGCGGAATAAAATAGCAATTTATGTTAAACTGAGCAAAATGACAAACATATTTTCATAAACAGTTATGCAAAACCAAAATATGTAATTTAAATCTCTGAAAATGTCTGTATTTAGTTAAAATGTATAGAAAATTAATCTTCTAATAAATAACAAGAAGAAATAAAAGATTCGGCATAATTATTCAAACTTTGCATAGTTGTTACTACTGCTATAATTAGTGTTACTATATTGTTAATAAAATAAAAGAGGATTTTATTTCTCACTAACATAACTTTTAGAAAATTATATTTATAACTTTAAATATTAAAAATTTAAATCTGACTTAATTTTTAATAAAGTTTCATATCTCTTTTTTAACAATCACATGAAAGAATTTTAATAAAAAAATATTATTTGCGATTTAATAGAATTGGCAGCATTCGTTAAAAGGACTATCTTTAAATAAAAGTCTAGCATAGATATATTTTTAAGTTTCAACTGTTTGTCAGTATTATCCTTTGTCGATTTGAAATATGAGGCAATTTCTTCAATTTAATGCTTTTAATATAAGTTAATGAATTTATCATTTTAAAGTTTTTTTTACCTTTTTAATAGTCACGTTAAAATACTTTTGTTGTTAGAAAAAAATATTACTACATGTGCTGCATTAGAATTGGCAACAAAAATTAAAAATTATATCGAAATATGACATAAATGTCTTGTTAATACATTATTTTATTTAAACTGTTTGGCAGTGTTATTATTTGTCTATTTTAAATAGGACGTAATTTTCCTTATTTGTTGTTTAACGGATATTCATGAATGTGTATAGTTTTTTGTAATCTTGTAAACTTTTAAGTTTTTTTTTTTTTTTAAAGTCAATGTAAACATGATATCTGATTTTATAAACATAATAAAGATAGAAATATGTGCTGCACAGAATAATAAATATAATTCTTCTCCAACAAATATAAAATGTAAAATTAAATAAAATATACACAGAAATTTTTAAAAATGTGTGTAAGGATCGCAAAAAGCTAAAAAATGCTTTTCCAATAAAATTTAAAAAAAAACTTTTTCAAGCTTTCTCTATGGTAATGAATCGCATATTTTTTTTAAAAGAGGAAATATATTAACATTCTTCATATGACTCAAATCAAAGTATGCAAAGTAGCACATAAGATTATAAACATTTCGTGAAAAAAAGAAAAAAAAACTTTCATGAATGCAATAAAATATTAATCCCTGCTCTAATAAATTTATATTTTTCTCAACAATTATAAAAAGTAAAATTAAATAAATTTGTATGCTAATATCTAAAAATGTATATATTGATTGCAAAAGGACTGAATGCTGTTCTAGAAATCTGCATGGGCCGAAATTTCCAAGCCCGAGGCATATCGATCCACAGAAATTAAATTCGACTGACCTCGGTATAAAAATTAACAGTTCGATATGAGAACGGGTACAACACCTAGAAAAAAATTATTGTCCATCCCTATATAAAACCTAAATTTTCGGCCCAAAATCGGAGAGTAAAGCAATTAAATTCTCAGCCCGAATCCAGCCAGAGAAACTGTAATATTCAAGAATGAATGTTTTAAAAAGAGTAAAATTTGCTCTTATTACATAATAAATGAAGCAAAAATTACCTTTAAATTTCTGTTTTCCAAGAGCAAAAAATATTTTATTTATTATTATAAATATATATATATATTTATTATAAATTGTTTTGGTAGCTATGATAGTATTTTACAAGTCATACAAAAGTATATGTATATTTAGTTTGAAAACGGTTTTTAATTTAAGCGCATTTAACGATATAGATTATATTGGTTTTATTTCTTTATTTCTTTTTTTTTTTTTTTTTTTTTTTTGTAATAAAAAAATAATGCAATGTTTGCATTGTAAAATTTTAAGGGAGTTTGATACTAGAGATACTTCGACATTCTATTAATTGGAGCTCAAATGTATTTTGATATTAAAATTAATAGTATAATGAACGTAATTAAGTTCCTTTTGTATTTTTTAAAGTGAATTGATCTTAAAAGTTGTGAGGTGTTAAGTTATAATTATTTGGAAAAATTTCATTTTTTTTTTACTTTCTTATCAGATAAGCATGGTGTTTGAGATTTCTCTCAACAGGATGTCCACTATCAACGGTGGCCAATGGCTAATTTCTTAATAGTTAGTCGTAGGCATACAGTTCCAGTTACAAAAATGTTTTAAATGAAGTAAAGAAATATAATAAAAGCAATTGGGGTAAAAAAAAAAGCATTCCTTTAAAAATTACAAAATTTAAATTTTTATACGGCCCTACAGGACTGCACGAGCCCGGGTTGGGCAGGCGAAATGATTTTCGAATGGGTCGGGCTGGCAGAATCAGAATAAGTTTTTCAACGGGCTGGACCGGACGATATACGAGCCTAGCTTGGCTGTAAAAGATAGTTGGGCCTACCGGACAGTTATAAACATTTGATAAGAACGATAAAATATGAGCTATTTTCTATATTGAATATGGCTTTAACTAGAATGTTCGTCACGAGCTGATACTAATTTGACAGTATCAATACAAAAATGTAATTTGTACAGTGAAAGATCGGAAGCGGACAGTTACATAGTGTCTAACCCGGATTTAATATTCTTTTAGCAGACTTGTGCCGGGCTGAGATAAAACTTGCATTTTTTTTCTACATATTGTCCAGGCAGGCAAGAACTAATTGTTCTCAAAATTCTATAGGGTAGACAACACGATTTGTTAAAGATTTAATAACGACAAAGAACTTTGTTAAACTAATTTTTGGAAATATATATCTTGGGGTTCTTAAATTCATGCCTGAACAAGTCGAAAGTTTGAGAAATTTCCTAATTTTTAATTGTAATGTTATAAAATTGACAAGCTTGACAATTGAAAAAATTTAGAATCAAATAGTGTTTTACATTTTTGGTAAGTAAAATACCTGTGGGGGGAAGTGGGGTAGATTGATACAGTTTTTTTTCTAAGATTTTTTTTTTTGTGTAAAAAAAGTAGAAAATTCAAGTTTTTTTTCCATGAAGTGACAGTAAAACTTGTATAGTATGTTATAAAAATGTACAATAATTGTTTTATATAGTATTTTTGCATGTAATTTAAAAAAATATATAAAAAAATCATTTGTATCAATATGCCCCATCCGCGGGGCAGATTGATACGTTTGAGAAAAATGGCGACAAAATAATACCAATGGATATTTTTCATAGAAAATGTGTTAGAAAACTATTTTATATTTATCTATAGAAATTCAAATCACCCAAAATTTATTTTTAAGCAATATTAAAGCAATCAAAATTAAATATATTATGACCTGATGTTTTGGCTATTCCTTGTCTGATTGTTGGCTGTGGTAACTTTGTCATATCTAGCGCTTCAATCCCAGGACTATCATCTTTCTTGGGAAAGATGAAAAAATTACCAGATTTTCTGTTTATAAATAGGTTTATAAACAGAAAATAGAGGATAATTATATTAAAATTTCTGTTTATAATATAATTATCTTTTTCTGTTCTGAAGTTTGCTTTTCTTACTTAACATTTCTCATGTCGAAAATACTTTTTTTCTCTGGAAAATCGATATAAATTCGAGATTTGCCAGAATACCGTCCTTTTCTTTTATTAGTTCTACTAGTACTAGCTTTTGGGTAAGTTCGTACTTTTTCTGTTAGCAAAAATACTATAAAATGTTCTAATATAAAAAATTAGAGCTATTTCACTTCAATAGAAATTAATATTAGAAATTTTGGGTGAAAATGGTTGGATTAAGGAGTGTAGGGTAAAAAAAATAATAAAAAGTAATGAAAAAATGAACTAAAAAAGGATTTAGCTGGTATCAATATTCCCCAAGATAGAGTATATCAATATGCTCCATACAGCCATTTTGAATAAAATGAGTCTCAAATCCAACACTTCATAATTTATCTAAGAATGAAAAATGAGGAACTGATAAAGAGTAGTTTCACTTGCCAGGGAGAGTATTCTTTTCGGTTGAAAATACTGGAACAGTTGTATAATACCATTTCAATTGCACAACTCAAATTTACTTTTGACCTACGAAAACAATAAATCACCCGTCCCATTTCACCAAACTTCTGAATCATTCCAAGACTTTCTGTATGTAGTTGAGTGCACTAGCATCACCTTTTGGAGCCGTTGTGAAATTTCCTGTGAGCGGTAGAGGGGGTGTATCAATGTGCCCCATGTATCAATGTACCCCCAATTCCCCCTATATACTTGTAGAGTATAAGAGATTCTTTTCAAGTGCTTGTAGATATTTCTTCCTTTCCATGCTACCGCTTCTGGAAATTCGATTCAAAAAGCTAACTTTAACAGTATTTTCTTTAAATTTTTGGATCAAAAATGGATAAAGCTATTCGATTACATAGTTTCTCAATAAAAACGCCTGCTAATCTTATTCGTTTCCGAAAAGAAATTAATTCAGAAATGTATCAGAAAGTAATTTCTTTGGAATTCAATAAATGATATAGAGATATTTTCATAAATCTACTTCTTATTATAAAAATTCATAAATTATGATGTTTTTAAGGTTGTTTTTCCTTTTATTCTAAACCAAATTAATTTTTTAATGAATATTTAAATGAATGTTGAAAGTCTAAAAATCTCAGTAATCATTAATGTTTCTATAATGTATTTTCTGTAACATATACAATAAAATCATCCCATAAAAATGTATGCGGTATTCTTTAAAGGAATCTTAAGTATATGATAAAAGTATGATTCTTTTTTTTTTCGAAATAGATTCGATTACATATTTTCTGAATAAAAACACCTGATAATCTTATGCATTTTCAAAAAGAAATGTATCAGAAAGTAGCTCCTTTGGATTTGAGAAAATCTTTAATAAAATGATATAGAAATATTCTAATAAATCTACTTTTTACTATACAGCTTCAAAAGTTACGATGTTTTTAACTTTCTTTTTTTTTAATTTATTTTTTATTCTAAACCATATTAATTTTTTAATGAATGTTTAAAGTGAAAGAGTATAAGTAATCATTAATGTTGTTATTGTGCATTTTTTGTAAAATATACTGTAAAATCATCTCATAAATATGTATGCAGTAATCGTTTAAAAAAAAATCTGAAATATATGATAAAAATCTGAAATTTTTCGAAATAGTAGAAATTGTGCCGTGTCAGAACGGGCCGGGACTGTTTTCACTGATTTCTGTATGGGGCGGTCCTAGAAATGTAAAATTATTAACATGCATCCTCTACGATCTCCTGGTGCTTTAAGTCTTATTTAGTACATATTTTAGAGGTCTGCACGGGCCCGGGTTTGCCCCATGGTCCGTACCCGGCCCTGTCAGCGGGCCAACCCGGGCCAGCGGAATCGTTTCAAATTTTATAACGGGCCGGGTCCGGCAGATAAAAAATTTTCGGGCCTGCCGGCCCGTTCTGAAGATTTAAGCGGAAACGATAAAATATTATCTATTTTCAACGAAAATGGTTTTAACGAGAATAAATAAAAATTGCGTCACGAGCTATGTACTAGTTTGAGAGTATCAATATGAAAATATAACTTGTACAGTGTAGAGATCGGCATCGGGCAGTTACATTGTGTGTAATCCGTTTTAATATTTTTTTAGCTGACTCGTGCCGGGCCGAGAGCAAGCTTGCATTATTTTTCCACACATAGACTTGCCGGACCGAAACCAGACTTAATCGTTCTAAAGATCTGTAGGGCAGACATCATGATTTGTAAAATTACTAACAGCGATAAAGTACTTATGTTAGCTTAATCTTTGGATGTATACTTCCTGATGATTTTTAAATTAATTTCTCAATAACGAGAAAGTTTGACACATTTTCAGATTAATTTTTAATTGTAAAAATATAAAAGTTATAAGCCTGACTATTGAAGGGAGTTGGAATCTAATAGCGTTTTTCATTTTTGGTAAAAAAAAAAAATCCTTGTATAACCTTGTTGAGATACAATATAGTTTCTCAAATGGTTGCAGGTTTTTCTCCCTTCCCATGATATCGCTTCCGGAAATTCTATTCAAAACGCTAACTATGACAAATGTGCATTTACTGTAAATACTGCAAAATCATTCCATAGATAGGTATGCAGCACTCTTTAAAGGGATCTTAATTATATGATAAAAATCTGAATTTTTAGAAATCGTAGAAATGGTAACGGGCCAAAACGAGCCGGGCCGAGCCCGGACCTGGAAATTCCGGCCCTTGCAGACCTCTAACATATTTCCTGTTGCAATGAGAAGTAAGACAAAAAAAATTGCGTTATTCTATGATTGGTTTAGTAAATATTGTTTAAAGTTGGAGCGTATCTTTTGTTGCTAATTGGGGGGGGGGGGGACATTCATAAATTTACTTGGAATATAATTTTAGGTGTGTTAACAAATGTTTGAGAATAAAATTAACATTGCAATGCAAATTTGAAATCTTCAATCATTCTGACATATGAATGCAAAACGTACAATTTGTAATATCTATAACAAAAAGCAGAATTTTTGTTAAATAAAATGATGAAAATTAACTGCCCACAAAATGATCATTTCATAAAATCATTTTTTTTCATCAGCCCACTAATTAAAAATATTTTAGTTTCAAAAATTATTTATCGGAAAAAAAACTCTAATTATCTATTGAAAAAAACTTTTATTGGACACTTTGTAAAGCATTCATTACAAATAATGTATGTTATTTAGAATCATTAAAGTTAAAAAAAAATGATAATCGAATTTTTTTACACGATAATTTAATAATATCAACATATTTATCAGAGAATGAAATTTTTATCTCACTTAAGGTTTTCATATATACCTGACTATCTTTTTATTTTCTTAATCTGTTATATGCATCGCGGAAACTTTAGGAATTATATCACTCTGGAACTCGCGAAAAAGTGGGGTCAAGTAGGTCACATATTAACTGACAGTGTTGTAAATCACAGACATAACTCTTACTCTTTACACTTCTTAAAAATGACATTTAATTCCAATAGATTTGACCGAACATGTTATCAGCATGTTTCTTACAAGATTCCATTTATTTTTAGAAGGTTTCTATGTTTTATGCAAATTGTTGATAAAAGTTCAATCATCTACCTGCTGGAAAACAAAAGTTTTAAATAGGATTTTTTCAAGATACTTACCAATAATGAAACTGCATGAGGTTCATTACTGGGTGCCGTACCAGATTCTAATCGTGAACATATAGTATTCCAAAAAAGATTTTTAGCAGGCGTGAGATTTGATTTGTGGGGGAAGTAGGTAAGCAAATAACGATTTTTTATCTTCCGTAAAATGTACTGGGTCCAAATCTAAGCTAGAGGCCTGCAAGGGCCAGAGTCGGCGGAACTGTACCGAATTTTCTAACGGGCCAGCCCGTGCTAGCCTGACAGAATTATATATATATATTTAACAGGATGGGCCGGCCGACAAACAAAATAAGCGGGTCGGGCCGATAAAAAATTTCGCGTGTCTACCGGTCCGTTGAGAACATTTAAGCAGAAATGATAAAATATGAGCTATTTTCAATGAATATGGCGTTAACGAGAATAAGTACAAATGTGCGTCACGAGCCGATACTAGTTTGGCAACATCAATACCGAAATAGAACTTGTACAGTGTAGAGATCGGCATCGGACAGTTACATTGTGTGTAACCCGGGCTTTATATTATTTAGCAGTCTCATGCTGGGACAAGATCAGGATTGCATCGTTTTTGTACATATTGACAAGACGAACCGGAACTAGATTTAATTGTTCTGAAGATGCGTAGGGCAGACAACATAACTTGTAAAATTATTAATAGGGATAAAGAGCTTGTTAGGGTAATATTTATATATATTTCTTTGTGTTTCTTAAATTTATTTCTCAAAAACGCGAAAGTTCGACATATTTTTTGACTAATATTTAAATTTATATTAGTCGAAAAATGTGTACATTTAAACTGTAAATTAGTAAAAGTATAAAATTAACAAGCCTGACTCTTGAAGGGAATTGGAATCGAATAGTGGTTTTCATTTTTGGTAAATAAGATATATGTGTGATCTTTTTGGGAGATAAGAGATTTTTATCGAATGGTTGCAGATTTTTCTCCCTTCCCATGTTGTCGCTTCAGGAAATTCTATTCAAAATGCTAGCTTTGACTTTGTTTTCTTAACCCTTTGACGGTTAAAGCATTTCTATTCATAAAATACTAAAATGATTGAATGACACCGGAATTTAAAAACAAATTTATTTCATAATACATAATTTTTTTTTTTCTACGTTCTTTGTAAAATTAAAATTTTTATTTAAAAATTCCGGTGTCAGTATGGCATTTCGCAATTCAAATTAAATGGTATTCTCGGCACGTATATGCGCGCTTATAACCACGAAAGGGTTAAATTGCTTGTATAAAAAAATAATAATGCTATTCGATTACATAGTTTCCGAATAAAAACATCTGTTAATCTTTTGCGTTTTCGAAAAAAAAAAATGAAATCCGAAATGTATAGAAAGTAACTTTTTTGGATTTGAAATTGAATTTGGATTTGAAGCTTTAATAAAATAATACAGAAATATTTTCATAAATCTACTTTTATTAATCTTCAAAAGTTACGATGTTTTTAACATTCTTTCTTTTCTTTTATTCTGAACAGTATAAATTTTTTAATGAATCTTTATTTGAATGTTGATAGTCCAAGAATCTAAGTAATCATTAGAGTTGATAATGTTTATTTCTTGTAAAATAGTCTGTAAAATCATTCTATATATATGTATTGCAGTATTCTTTAAAGTAATTTTAATTAGGTGATAAAAATCTGATATTTTACAAATAGTAGAAATTGTGTGGAGCCAGAACGGGCCAGGCCTGTTTTCACAGATTCCTGTATAGGACGGGCCTAGAGATGTAAAAATATAAACGTGCCGGCCCGGGCATGGACCTGGAAATTCTGACCCGTGCAGACCGCTAATCTGAGCAAGAGAGAAAGCAGGATTTTAGGATGTGAAAGTGGGAAGGAAAAGGGGGTTCTCCTTCACAAGAACTTCAATTATTTCAACTTGAAGTAATTTCAATTCAAAGTCGATTTAATTTCCATTTCTGATCAATCTACTTCAACCTGATCTACAAAAGAAAACTGATTGGCGAGAATCAGAAATTTATATTAAAAGCTAATAGATCAGTATTTTGATGTAATTATAGAAATGTAATCTAAAATTATATCGTTAGTTTCAATTTTATTTTTCAAGTAGAAAAAGGAGTACACGTATGAATGAAAACGCAAGTTTTAAAACTCGCCTTGTACAAAAATAAATAAATAAATGAATAAAAATTTTAAAAAAGTAAAAACAAATCGTGATTTTTTTTAATTTATACTATTGATAAACTTGCACAAAAAAATATTCTAAATTAAAAAAAATATATCTAGTAATTTTGAAATAGATAATATTTGAATTATCATGAAAATCGGTGGACGCTGTTTTACGTTTTTGAAAAATTTCCAAAATTTTATTTTCTGTATAAGGCGAGTTTTGAAACACACGTTCTCATATATATATACATAAATGTATATATACCCCTTAATAATCAAATACATAGATTTTCTGATGAAAATTTTTTCTAAACCTTTCAAATAATTTTCACTTTGTCAAAAAAGATCAATTCGAATCCGACATAAAGCAGTCAAAGTCCAATCGAAAACCTATCTGAAATGGAGACTAATAAAATTAGAGTAAACCTGAGCAGAATCAAACAATAGCTCAAGTTGGGGTCATTAAGAAAAAGGTTATAAAATTAAATCAAGCATTAAAACCATACATTAAAAATGATTCTTTTATGGAAAATATTCATGTGACGTATGGGAATTACACGCCTTAAAAATAACGTAAATAGCAATTTTTTTTATTACATATTACAAATCATTATTACATATTAAATTTTTACATATTTCATCATTTGATGCAACATAAAATCGTAAAATTTATGCGAAAAATACTAAAAAAATCCATACATACAGTCATTAATTAAAATTTACAATTAAAAAATAACATGACGATGAGAATAATGATACAAATAAGAAAGAAAAAATTCGTATTCGTGCAACCAGCTTCTGAAACGATATAAAATTCAACATAAACTGAAAATGTAAGCACAAAATTTGTAAAAAATTTAATTTTGTAAAAAAGTTGTTATTATAAAAATTTTGATTCTAAATGTTATTCCCAAGCCAACGAATTTTCGCAACATTAAATCAAAGACGAAGAATGTTATCCTCAGAATTGGTATAAAACTATAACGGTAATAGGCCATAACTCCGCAAAAGATGCGGTAAAAAAGAAAATTTTTCGGTAATTACCGGTACTCACGTAGTACTAACATCACAGATAATTTGAAGGAAATCGGAGAACCTTCATTTTTTTCCTATGGGAAATCACATGTTTCTCTAGCCTGCGGGCCGGAACTTGAGAATTGGCTAAAACTCCGCAACGGATGTAGTACAAACGAAAATCTCTCGGTACTTACCGGTACGAACGTAGTACTAACGACCCACATAATTTGAACGAAATCGGAGAACCTTCATTTTTTTCCTATAGGAAATCCCATGTTTCTCCAGCCCGCGCGCCGGAACTTGAGAATTGGCCATAACTCCGCAACGGATGTGGTACAAACGAAAATCTCTCGGTACTTACCGGTACTAACGTAGTACTAACGACCCACATAATTTGAACGAAATCGGAGAATCTTCATTTTTTTCCTATAGGAAATCCCATGTTTCTCCAGCCCGCGCGCTGGAACTTGAGAATTGGCCATAACTCCGCAACGGATGTGGTACAAACGAAAATCTCTCGGTACTTACCGGTACTAACGTAGTACTAACGACCCACATAATTTGAACGAAATCGGAGAACCTTCATTTTTTTCCTATAGGAAATCCCATGTTTCTCCAGCCCGCGCGCTGGAACTTGAGAATTGGTCATAACTCCGCAAAGGATGTGGTACAAACGAAAATCTCTCGGTACTTACCGGTACTAACGTTGTACTAACGACCCACATAATTTGAACGAAATCGGAGAACCTTCATTTTTTTCCTATAGGAAATTCCATGTTTCTCCAGCCCGCGCGCTGGAACTTGAGAATTGGCCATAACTCCGCAACGGATGTGGTACAAACGAAAATCTCTCGGTACTTACCGGTAATAACGTAGTACTAACGACCCACATAATTTGAACGAAATCGGAGAACCTTCATTTTTTTCCTATAGGAAATCCCATGTTTCTCCAGCCCGCGCGCTAGAACCTGAGAATTGGCCATAACTCCGCAACGGATGTGGTACAAACGAAAATCTCTCGGTACTTACCGGTACTAACGTAGTACTAACGACCCACATAATTTGAACGAAATCGGAGAACCTTCATTTTTTTCCTATAGGAAATCCCATGTTTCTCCAGCCCGCGCGCCGGAACTTGAGAATTGGTCATAACTCCGCAACGGATGCGGTACAAACGAAAATCTCTCGGTACTTACCGGTACTAACGGAGTACTAACGAATGACATTGTTGAATTTCCTGAACTCCATAGGTGCGGGCTGGTGAAATGCACCTCAAATAATTGTTGACATATTCATTCTTTCTTATTAGTACATTCATTTTGCATGGAATAACATATTTTTCAAGTTAAGAGGCTACTTCATTCAAATGAAAAGACCCGTACACTAATGCAAATCCAATGGAAGAAATTTATAAAAATATCTCGGTTGCATTTCAATATTTTTAAATGTATTTTTCTCCATTGGATAGCTGAAATTGATCTAAATGCAGGCCGTTTTTAACTTCTTCGATTTCGGTTGCAGATATTCTACATGAGGGTGATTTTGCTTTTCAAACCGGTTCCGAAAAAGAAAGCGTCCTCATAAAAAAAATCAAAAGTGTAAAAAGCGGCCTGCATATAGATCGATCTCAGCTATCCAAAGCTAACAAAAATCATTTAAAAATATTAAAATGTAACCGAGATAGCTTTATAAATTTCTTCCATTGGCAAATCGGTCTTTCCATTTGAATGAAGTAATCTCTTAAGATAGGATTCCGTTATATGCAGGTTTTTCATATGTTTGTCTATATTTTAATTTAGCTACATTTTAATAATCTTAAACATATATTATTCTTTATAAAAAATAAAATTTAATATTTAGTCGTAAAAAAATGATAATTTAAAGATTATGCATTTTTTGTAAAGATCTTTTGTTTAGGACAAATTTTACTGATCTTTGAATGGACCAGACCCGGCCGACTGAATGATTTTAATTCAGGGGGGAAGGGTCAAAACAGGGATTAAATTTAGGCCCGTGAAGACTAGGAAGATTGGTACCAGTCTCTGTTCGATTCGGGAAAAAATGTTAGACCCGGCTAAGTCCTTCAGAATAAAAAGCTCGACCCAGAATATTTAACTAGAATCGGCCCGAGACTTTAGGAAAATGTATGGTCCTGGTCGGGCTCAAGGTCGCCCATATAAGTGGAGGCGTTTGGTAAAGTCAAATTTTTTATAAATATGAAACAGTTGTAAGGTTTGAAAATTTTAATTTTATCATGTAAAAAACAAAGCATTGTAAAACTTGCCTAGACTAGATCAGAAGGCGCCGGAAGAAATTTCCATTTTTGACGGGTTTACAGCTTAGCAGTTATAATTTTTGGGAATACATTTTGTCGTAACCATGATTTTTTTAAAATTATTATTCAAGCTAGATTTTGTTTCATACATTTTCTGTTTGGGCAAGGTTTTACTGAGTCCTTTTGACTACTTCTGTTTTTACAAATAGGGGAAAATACGGGATCAGAAACAAGTTGAGTTTTGGATATATTGTTATCTTAGCAGGTATATACGTGATTATAGAATTTCGTTGTATAAAGAAAGATTTCGTTATAAACAATATCCGATCCATATTCACAGATTGTTATAGTAAAAACAATATTCCTGAACAAAATGCTCAACTATTAGAGACAGATTTAACCATAAGATGTAAATCATACAGTTACAATTCTCAGTTGAAAAATTATTTTCCTGAGTCTAATAAAGATTATAATCCTGAATGCATTGGCTTGTCTGTCCCCCAAACTCGAAAATCATATTTCAAGTCAACCGAAAAAAGCTTTAGTCAGCAGAGGGATCTGTAGCGAAACTTCGTACGCGCTGTTATGTTTTCTTTCGATTTTACCGGCTTGCTTCGCCGATTAGCGAAATAATTCGCCACCACAGACTTCTAATATACGTAGGCGCCACATTCCATTGTTCTCTCGGAATGGCTTCGAATCCAACATCTTTGGCGAATAGATGCCGTTTTTTAGCGGTGATCGCTTTATTGGCAACTTTCAGATTTCACAAAGAGAAAAGCAGAAGTGCGGTCAACTCAAGACAAACATAACAATATGAGTTTTGGCGGGAGAAAAACCGGTTTGGCGCTCTAAATCTGCTCACCGTCACGTGACGGAAGGCAAAGATGTCGGCGTAAGAAAAGGTTACCGATGTGATGTCTACGTATCAGAGGTCCTTGTTCACCACCAACACCGAAGAGACACAGAACAAGAAGAAGCTTTATTTACAGAAAATATATACAACTTATAAGAGACGAACTCTCATTGGTTGGGAACAAACAGGTCACGGGAGCTCTTATTCATCTCCCTCAAGGCGCGCGCCGTACATCACATGACGTCACGCTCCGAACTCTGCGATCGGTCGGCTGGGGAAAAATCAATGACCTAAGATACCTAGACACCACAATGGCAACCTTTTCTTACGCCGACATCTTTGCCTTCCGTCACGTGACGGAGGGCAGATTTAGCGCGCCAAACCGGTTTTTCTCCCGCCGAAACTCATATTGTTATGTCTTGAGTTGACCGCACTTCTGTTTCTTTAAAGAGAGAACGTGAAATCTGAAAGTTGCCAATACAGCGATCACCGCCAAAAAACAGCATCTTTTCGCCAAAGATGTTGGATACGAAACCACGACGAGAGAACAATGGGATGTGCCGTCTACGTATATTAGACAGTCAATGGGAAAAATGAAACGAAGGATGACTCGAGGGAAAAACAACTTGCGGTCTTTTACCAAACCGCGATAAGAACCCCACAGGATCACCAGGAATTGAGCCCCTCCATTGGATTACGCATGAGGGGAGCTGATAGTCCAAGAGCCGACCGCACAAAACCCTAAGTCATCGAGCACAAAAAAAATTCCTTTATTTTATGGAAGAGTAGTCATAGGGGAATCTAATCATCCATGTCTGCCGAAAGCAAAGTGGTGCATAAGCCAAAAATGAATACAATTAGTGGTTGACTCGTAGACTTAGCATTATGTCTTCCTGCACCCATTTTTCCATGTTTTCATATTTTTAATTGTACGGTAAACACAATGTTAAATATACGAGTGAATTACATGTGGTATCAATTTTTGGCTTATGCACTACTTCGCTTTCTGCAGACATGGATGATTAGATTTCCCCTATGACTACTCTTACATATAATAAAAGAGTTTTTCTTGTGCTCGATGACGTAGGGTTTTGTGTGGTCGGCTCTTGGACTATAAGAGGGCTAAAGCCTTCGCAGACTGCAAGATTAAACTAAATATTTAGAGTTTTCTAAAATTAGGAAAGTTTACTTATGTAATTTTTAACAGATTCTGCAAAACAGAACTTTTGAAAAATAGTAATATTTTTACAATTTTTTTTTTTTTACTTATTTATAAATTTTCTAGTGAAATTTGAAATATCAGCATTTTTAATATTCACCACTTAAAACAATATTTTCTTTTTTATTTATCAAAGAGATTTAAGCCTTCAGAATGAGCTACATCAAAAATTTTCAGAGCCCTTCCTCTAGGTTTCGCTGATTGCTAACCCCTTCCACTCTCCAGTCTTCGTTCTATATCAAGTCAATAGAAAAAATGCATGTCTAGGAACGGCAAATTTTGTCCATTTTTAAGAAAATGTAAAAAAAAAATCGTATCCAGCTCGTCTGATATTCCGGTCCAGAATAAAAAAAACCCTTTAAAATATACAGTCAAAGTTCTATTATCCGCACAAGTTGGGGCCAAAGGTCGTGTGGATTATGGAATATTGCAGATTATAGAGCATTGTGGATTACGCGTTATTTTATTATTCCTAGATGGTGTTTTAATTCTATAATCAGTATAATATGAAAAAATAAATATGAAATTTGAAAATTAATTTAATAGGCTATCTCAAAGATACCTTTTTTAAGTTATTTTATTAGAAATATTATGCGCATTTAAATAAAAATAATTACATAAATTCTGCAATACACTTTGCTTTTTACTGTTAATAAAATAAAAGGGTTATAGTTAAAAAAAAATAAACATTTTATTATGATTTTTTTTCCATTTTTTTTATTATTTGTTCTCAAAAAATCGTTTTTGGATCACTAATTTGTAAATTTTCTTTTCTGTTTATTTCATTGTTTACATTTGTAAAGTAACGCGAATTATTCGCGTTTGTAATCAACGGTAGGTGGCGTTGTTCTATTGGGGGGGGGTCGCACCGATAGAATGTATTCCCGGTTTGTTTACATAATGTAATCGTACGGGTAAATAGCATCTGCTTTGAAATATTGTGAATAAATTTAGAATTATCCTTAAAATATTGGTGTAAATTGATATAAAGTTATTGGCATGCCTAAATGATTATAAAATCAAACCGAAAAGCCATTGCATGAAAACAAAAATATTAAAAATGAATTGTGAGTGGACGACACAAATGTTAGACTGAAAAATTTATAAAAAAAAAACTCCTGATTACAGACCAAAACAAACAAAGCACGTGTTCTGGAAAAAAATTAAAAGAAAAACAAGATATGTTTAAAAATCACATAGTACTAATGTAGTAAAAAGAAAAAAGAAGACAACGATATTGTAGTAAGACGATATTGTAAAAGAACATGTATTATTCTTAATGTACAAGTTTTTTACACGAATCCTGAATTTACAATAAAAATATGGGTTTCTCATCAATGGGGAAGGAGTTAAAAAGGAATTAAATAAAAAGAATGGAAGTAGAAACTGATAAAAAAACAAACAAAAAACTTAGCTGCTCTATGATACTGCCATGCTCATTAATCTTTCCCGGCGTCCACAAGGTGGGGCCCCAAAAACAGGTCGATGCACTTAGTATACAAAAAAACGTGTGCGTGTGTGACTTCTCGAAACTTTTTCTGACTCCCGCCACAAGGCCCAAGGTTGCCAGAAAGAAACTAAGGGCGCCAAGCGCAGTAACTTACGCCACGGCGAGGAAGTGAATGCATAGTCAATAAACTATGCCTATCGCCAACTGATAAAATAGACTTCTTGCAACCCTAACATTGGCGAAAGTCAAACACAGAAGATTGGTTGGATGTAGTGATAAATTTGATCAAAACGCTGACCTCACATATCAAGTTGAGCACGTAGCAGCTGAACTGTAAACTAATTTTCTTTTAACAAAAAACCAAGGATGTAGCAGAGGCAAACTTAAACAGAGTTCACAAAGTGCGAACTTTTACATTTAGATTTATATGTACTTATCAGGACAGAGATACATAAACGTTGATTTAGGAGAATTGGCAGTAAAGAGAGATTTGCCATGGCGAATATAGCTTTATAACAACATGGGTCTGATTTTTTTGTCGTGTTTGCATGTAAAAGGCATTAAAATAAACTTGAAAAATATAATTCAGTTTCAGTTGACGTCACACTCTAGCAACCAACAAAACACTTTCGTGAATGTTCTTTTGCTTGACTTCCAATTTTTTCGATTTCTCCACTTTCATAGTTGGAGCACTAAAAGATCGGCGATTTTGATTGGTTGAAATAAAATTGGAGGTAGACGGTCTGATGGTTGAAAATGTATTAAAATAAATATGAAATGTATTAAAATAGAAAAAATTTCGAAAGAGTGTTGCTTTTCATTTAGCACTTCATCAGAGGGAATGGTGTCACAGTTGAAGGATGTTCTATCTTTAATGGATTAATGAATTTTTTTATCCATATCTGGATCTTGTGATAAAACAAGTCTTAACTGAGCCGGGCGCATCATTAACCTCATTCGTTTGTAAGATACACTTAGCTTCTCATATAAACTCAGAGTTTGTTACTAATTAATTTCTGAATGCATTTCAAAATGATAGCTTCATAATTTGACATTAAATGTTTAAAAGTTACATTGGACATTAATTAAATTTTTTTATTTAAAATGGAATTTTAATATTTTAATATGTTTCCCATATGTATATATACATTTGAAAAGCCCAGATTTGGCCAAGCCTTTGTTAATAACTGTATATAAACCATAAATTTGTGTAATTTATCAATAACCTGATTTTGTATCGCTCTTCCCGTGTGTCCGTGATAATAATCGTAAACAAACCTCATATTTGTGTGATTAACAAAACAATTTTGTATGATAATTAAGTGATGTAAAATTCATGCAACAAAAAAACCCTTATTTAGAGATAAAAGAATTCCTAAGAAAATATTTTCTTATTTTTTCAACTAGAATGGTGACATAAGTTTAAAAAAGTTCTTTTTTTGCGCGAACTCTTTGTATTCTTTATCGGTTTACAGCCTGCGGAAAATATTCGCCAAAAAATATTATCCATTTCTAATAAAAATATGTTTTCTTATCGTTTTAGTTGTTTCTATTTCAAGTTTTTTAACATAACAAAAGACGTTTTTCAGGTCTACGCTACCACAGGCTTGCTCCACATACATAGGGAGAGATTTCCAAATGAAGCTAGTTTTCGAACATTTAGCATCATATAGTATGTTCCAAACAAACCTTCGGCAACAGTGGAAAACCTGAAGAGAATTTCAATCTAAGATTTAAAAGCCAATTTTTTTAATCAGCCCCATAAAACCTGATATGAAAATGCCCTGTTATTTCCTGAAACTGAATTATGGTAACTAATCCCTAAGATAAATTTTCATTATGAAGAAAATAGATGAATCGCAAGATAAGTTGAATAAATTGATTCCGTTGAAATCAGGCTCATAGAACCCGAAGAAATAATGCGCCATTAGATTTCGAAAATGATGATAACTGATGTCTAAGATAAATTTTCATAATGCAGAATGTAACTAAATCATAATTTAACTAGAGTTAACCAATTTGGACAAATGATAGTGAATAAACGTAAATCGAAACTGGAAAATTATATCAATTTTCGAATAAGCTGATAGCTAGGGTTTAAAAAAATGTTTTAATACTTCAAAAAGTATAACTGAAGAACCCTAGAAATATGTTAAAGAAAATTACAAGAGAATTGTATCATTATTAAAGGAGTAGCATTAATGGGATAAAGGAAAAAAAATATTGAAAAGTGGTAATAGAGAATGATAAATCTGAGAAAAATTTTTGTAGTTCATATCTAGTAAATGGAATATTTAAAAAGTTGTTAGAAAGAAAAAATCTTGTGAATGGGAGCCTTTTTAAGTGAGCTATAATAAGGATCCCTAAAGAAACCAGCTGAAATAAATCTTGAACTGAAAAGTCGTTTAAAGTCCCTAGTACTTAGTGTTTAAGAAAATAATTAAAAAACAGAAATTTAAAGAAAAACAACAAAAATGGGATAAAACCTTTAAAAAGAGTTCAAAGATATTAAAAATATGATGGTAGAGAACCAGTAAAACGACTTCAATACTCAACTTTAAAGTTATACATTAATAAAGGACAAAATTAAGGGTTGAAAAAACATGATGCACAAAAAGTTGAATTCGGTGCATACCTTTCAGAACATTGAAATGTCCCCGCCTGGAAGTTTGAAATTCTATGCTTTTTAATGGCCAAATGTGCAATTTTCTACACTGAAGCTCTAAAACACCCTCCTAAAAGATGTAGAAATACCTCCCGAAGGAAAATGTCTGAATTTAACACTGCACTAAAACCTCAAGCTGCTCCGGAACGGGTATTACGGGTACAGATTTTTAACTGATATGAAGAGTTGGGTGTGTAAATAAATAAATAACTAGCTCCAAAATGAATAAAATCGAGTTAAAAGCAACATATTAACAATATAGTGGTTACAAGGACTTAGTTTTCTTTATTTTTCTGATAGATTGTCGATATGCTTCCCCTCCCCCTCCCTTTTATCACCTTCTTACTTTACATGTTTAACGATTTTCAATTCTTTATTTTAATTTTCGCTCATCAAAAAGAATTTGCATTTTTTTTCTTTTCATCGTCAGGCATTTAATGAAGGAGATGGCCGGAAAAAGTCTCTTTTTAGTTCAGATTTTAGTAAATACCGTCCCCTGCTAATTCATTTTTTATTATTTCTTGCCATTTTTTTGGAAAATATTGTAAAAAATTATGGACGAAGTTTCACAAAAGAAGGAGTTTTAAATACATAAAAAAAATTACATGTGTAAGCCAAAACTCAAATCTATACCCTGTATAGTTTTCTTAATTTTCGCTATTTAGAGAAAATTAAAAAATCCATCTCCTGCAATTTCAAATCAAAACCTTTTGTTTTCCGATTAAAGCGATTTGCTTGCAACAGTTTGTTCAGAACACCATCATCAGGCACACACGCACACACATCTTCTCTTATTCTAACTAAAATATGGCTTTTTTCTGATTTTCAATCTTATCTAATCTAATGTTTAAATTAAACTGTGATTTACATGCAAAAAACATTTTACTGATCGCATTTATCTTTTCATGTTACAGGGTATGCAGAAAATGGTATGTGTTAACAAGGAGTTCAATCCTGTGGCGAAAAGTTGATGTCATATTACATGAGCATCATGAATCTCAAACAGAAGCAGTGAAAAATTTTATTCCTATGTTACCATCTTGTGTCACTCAAATCGGTTTAGATTTTAGGGATGGTTACTCTTGGACTGAACAATTGAATTTTTCAGAACTTTCTCTGAGGCTTCAAGAAAGGCGTCCTCATCTCGAAACTTTAATTTTGGAGGATGCAAAACTATCAGAAAATCTTTCTACAGTTATAGATTTATTTGCAAAGCTTTTACAAGGCATTAAAGTATTAGTGATTCGTTTTTCTGAATTCCCTGACTCTTCTGCAAAAACAGAATATGATGGCATTTCGAAAATCGAAGTTTTAGATGTTAATTGGTGTGATTTTGGACTTTTTAATCAGCCTCCATTTTCAAAGATGACTTGCTTGAAACAGTTACGTGTTGCTGATACGAAAGTAGATGATTCCTGGTTTGAAGCTCAGGATCACGCTTCTTTCTTAAATAGATTAGAAGTACAGGATTTAGGACGTACTGAAATTGGTTGTCGGACATTTCGATTTATACGGAATCATGGAAAGAATCTGACAGAATTATACTTATGTTGGGCCAATCTGCAAGACAATGATTTACAATTTAGTAATCCAGTATTTCCTCATCTGAAAACCATCTGTCTTAGATATTGTTGCACCGTAATTTGCGAAGAAGTTGTTTCCCTCATCCAGACGTGCCACTGTTTAGAAAATGTTTATGTTACTCAAGAAGTAGCTCATTCTTGTGCCGCACATCCTTTTATCACTCACAATAGATGTAAATTAGGAATTGTAAAAAATATTCCCTGTGAAGATCACCAAAAGATAGATTATTGATGGGAATAATATCCGATGATTGTAAATTATTCTATTTTGTAAAATTGTGTTTTGCAGAAATTTCTGTTGTAATAAATTTATGATTTTATGTCTTTTGTTATTTGAATTATCTTATTACCTAACAAGAGAATGTCAAATCATGACCTCAGCAAGTTATAATAAGCATGCAATCCTTTTAGATTTTTCAAATTTGTCATAAACATGTCCAGCCTACAAATGCTTATTTAAATTGAAACGAATAAAAAAATAATGTGTTGAGCATAGATTATGAAAAACTTTCGAGCATTTCTGGAAATCTTTAACAATACTTCCATATCCAGGGAAATGAGGTATTATTGTCCATAGCCAAATATGTATTCGAATACTTTTGAAAAGCGCTGTATTCTATCTGTCGGTTGATATATAAAGAGTAAAATGGGAAATTTTAATTTAGCAAGAAAACGCCAAATTAGTTGAAATATTCCTTTGAGCAATTTATACTAATAGATGGAAGCACTTGAATATTTTTTTCAGCTCTGTAAAATACATAGTAACTTTAGTACACGAAAGCATTTTGCTAAAGTTTAGTTTAAAAATAAATTCTCTTCAAACTACTTAAATCAAATTTCTAGAAATTATCATCCAAATGCGACCATGTATCCAGTTCTTTGCGTGACCCCGTATATCATTTTATCTGTATTCTACAAACATTTCTTAGTAAACTAAGTGAAGTTCATCGTAAAAAGGTTTAACATATTTAAAAACCACCTTTAAGTTAATTACGCTCATATTCAGTAACCTTTCCAAAATCTTTTGTGTAGCCCTGTCTATCTAAATTGCGTAACAATTAGCATTTATATAATCCATATAATATGCATGCATTTAGTGAAACTTAAAAGCGTATATCATAACACTAGTTTACAAAATTAAACTTTTTGTCTGTTACCGTGAATTCTGCGGTTGATAATTATCACTTATGACTTGTTTTTGTCAAATCTAACCCTAAAATTTCTTGAGCAGCTCGAGTAACTTTGTTTTTGATTTTAATCATTTAAGCACATATATTAATCGATAACAGGCGTATTTTACTGTGTTAAGATTTGTTTCTCAAGTTTTTGCATCGTGAGTAGGTCAAGGAGACGTTATTTAAACAATCCAGATCATTTTTGCTATATATGCAGAGAATATGTGTTTAACAATTGTAGAAAAGTTATATCAGAGTTTTTAAAAAATACTTATTTTGAGCAATTTGGGATGCTCTTGGATAAAAATGAGAAGTCTTGGGCTCCCAATTGTGTTTGTAAATCGTGTGTGGAATATTTAAGATTATGGAAAAGTGGTAAAAGAAGTGCCTTTAAATTTGGAACACCGACTATTTGGTGAGAACCACGAAATCATCTCGAACACTGTTATTTTTGTAGCGTGAACGTAAATGGTTCAAACACTAAAAATCGAGTTAATGGCAGTACTAGTTGTGTTCAATGTCCAGTGCAGCGTTGACCCGACTCTTCAGAGCCTAAAAATATATCTGAACCATTAAAAAGATATTGAAGGACAAAGTTCATCACAAAATGATGCTGATTTTGAAGGTATGTCAAATGAACCATAATGCTTCTCCCAAAATGAGTTAGATGATCTTGTAAGAGATTTTAATCTTTCTAAACAAGCTTCAGAATTGTTAGCATCAAGAGTAAAAGAAAAAAATTGTTTTCCTAAGATACTAAAATAAGTTTTTATCATGAAGGTATACAGAAAATTATATCGAACTTGTAAAATACTTTCTGCAGCAATTAAAAAATAAGAGGGGTGCGATATGAGCATAAAACTCCACTTCCTCCATAGTCACCTGGACAGGTTTACGGAAAAATTAGAAGATATGACCGAAGAGCAGAGAGAACGTATGCATCAGAACTTATGCTTCATGGAAGAGCGCTATCAGGGTTTCTGGGATATAAATATGATATCTGACTATTGTTGGTCTCTGATACGTCATTTTCCAAAGTCTACACATCGGAGAAGAGCTTTAAAACGAAGTTTTTTAGAACTCAGTGATTAATTATTTTTTAGTAAAGTTTTTCTTAGTAAATACATGTTTTTCTCTGTTTAATACCTACATAGCTGAAACTCAGAAACTAGAGCTGATTAAAATATTCTAATTATATTTTTTAAAATAGCATATCATATGTAGTCAGCAACAGCTAAAATTTTTTTGGCAACAGATGTACTGTAAACTAGTGTAATAATGCATTTCATCCATCTAACAGTCATCTTCCATAATATACAGGACTCCGGATAGAATATACTATTTGAAATCTTTTGTGTGTCCCTGTAAATGCTATGCACTACGTATTATGCATGAAAAAACTTATATTAATCCTCAGCAACGTATATCATTTGATTATATATGAAATTGTTTAATATAATTAAAACAAGTCGCCAACAATCTCCCTCCTTTACTATCATGTATTGGAATTATTTGTGTGGCCCTGTAAATGAATAATAACTATTTATTTCGCTGCATACTTTACAAAATTTATATTTTAGTGGACTTTGTAGATGCACATAAATTTGAAGATGTTGAAAAGGGTGTAACACGTGGCCCGAGGGCCATAATTGCCACGCCGGTTACTTGTTTGTAGACCGCCAAGCTTTTGGTATTTCACCTGTAACTCAGATTTTCGAATGCATATGCTGAAAATACACTTTGCCCAAGCACTTTTTTCCTAATCACGATCCAAAGCTAGAAACATGTTTATCAATGAAGCCAGTTAGGCGTGTCTGTATTTTATTCAGAATACTACTACTATTTTTGAATAGTAATTTTTGTCTTATTTCGTCACTAAATAAGTGTAATATTTTTCATCAGAATGTGGAGGCATTCTGAATTAAAAAATAAAAATAAAAATCCCGTTCAATACTGCGATTATATATTGCCAGATAGATTTACCAAAAACTGATATATACAGTCGAACCTCTATATAACGAAACTCCATTCATCGAATTTCTCCATATAACGAATTTTTAGTAAGAACGGTCCCCTTTTCGCATGATTACATTAAAAACAGACTCTATATAGCGAAATATCTATCTCCATATAACGAATTTTTTCATAAATTGATCTTAATTTATTCAGTTTTAAAAAAGCTTCGAAATCATATGGAATCAATTTTCCATCACTTATTTTTGATTTATCGTTCAGTGGAGAGGTTTTTTTTTTTTATAAATATTACTTCTCTCCTTATTCTTTAAATTTAACAAGTTCATCCCACCTCCCACACACCTTTCAACATCCTTCTCAAAACAAAGTCAATTGAATTGTTACACATATAAGAGAGGAATCAATGAGAGCACATAAGAGAGACCTTCAAATGGAGGAAAATATCAACTACAATTTTTCATTCCTTGCTAAAATTTGAGAATTTTTTTTGAGAGCGTAACAATTGTAATTTTAAAATCAAAACAACAAAAAATTACAGATTTCTTCCTCTGAAATTTATGTAAGTCTTCCTTATTTGATTTTCATTAAGCTTTCAAATAAATGTCTTTTCTCTTTTTTGAAACTGCTTAAATAAGTAAGAAATAAAATGTTAGGTTAATATATACTTTTAAATATTTCGAATTCTTAATTAAAAAGATCAAAAATAATATTTGTTCAAAATTTACACATTAAATACTATTTTTAACATCATACTCTATACATCGAATTTCTCTATATAACGAATTTTTTACTGGAACGATGGATTTCGTTATATAGAGGCTCGACTGTATTTTAAAACTTATAGTGTTTATAAACGCATATTATATTCGTCAATCTAAAAAAATATCTTGGAAATTTAAGTACCAAAAGTAAACTGATTTTGCTTCTTAGAGAAATTCATGGTTTTCCATTTTAACTGTCGAATTTGAACTGTTAAAAAAGTTTACCATTTTCATTTTAAATTCACGAGCTATGAATGGGGGTTCATTAAAAGATTACCAATAGACAAAGTATTTGTAATATGCATTTGAAATTACAAAGCACCTGTGAGTAAACTTTAACCTCTAGGATTTTCATCTTGTTGTTTTGATAGTATTAGCACTTTCAATCAGAGTCTATTACTTTCACTAAAAAATTTTCAAAAAGAAAATGCACTCCATTTTAAATGTTCTCAGACATTGTTATGAAAATCACTGTCAAGAAAATTTTTATGATATTCTAAAAGTAATTTTAAAAATGAATTCAAAGAAAGATTTTTAAATTTCAAGAATCATGAAAATCAGTTTAATCTGTTTACTTCTCATCTATGATTGATGTTAAAATTGTTGCTTACAAATTATTATTGCAGTTAATCGAAATTCAAAGCAATTCCATAATAAATATCAGTATCCCATATAGTGGGCAGCTAGGCATATTTTAGCTGTATTCTGAAACGCACTTCGTAAGGCTATTTTGCAACCTACCAACGTTTGGTTATTTTTCAAATCAAATAAACTTAATTTAAGCCAGAAAATGTATTTACTAAAATCAAAGAAGTAGCACATAGGTACGAAATACAAATTATAAAATAAATTTTCCGATTTAGAAAATATATAATGGAAAATTTTTTCTTAAAAAGATTTTTGAACGATTGACACATATGCCTAGGCTGGACAAAGACTAACAGATGGGCATGTAAAATAAATCTTTAAAATAAATACATTTTAAAAATTCAATGAAAATTGTAAATACGGTTAATAAAAAGTAAAGTCGTGTTTTTTAATTAAAAAATAAACTATGAATAATAGCAACTTTGAAATTCTACGTGAATATTTCGTTAACATGACTGTGTTTCATACGTCCAAATTTTGCTCTGTGCGCAGTTAATAATATCGTCTTATTTATGTGACCCGCGGCGATAAACGAGTTTGATATGCCTGGTGTAACACCTTTAAAATTCATTTGAAACGATTATTCCCCATAAGCCGTAGTGACATGAAAAACTTTTGGCTGTCCCTGTAAATAAACCAATCATGACAGAAACTTCATCTTCAATAGGGTTCATGCTGGGGTAAACGTCATTAACGTCCAAAAATTTCACGACAATCCGAGTATATTTACGAGAGTTAGAGTGCGGACAGACGGCTAAACGGAACCGAATGCATAAGCACTTTTCAACTTTGTTAGAAAGTGCTAAAAAAAGCAGAACGACGACCCATTACTTACATCCCGAACAGTAAGATTCTTTTGCGCGTAAGCGCTGTCGCTGCTAAACTACCATGAATAGCGTCAAAAATCTTTACTTACGACTCGAACAGAGAGACTCTCTTACGCGTAAGCGCTTTCGCTGCTAAGCGACCACGAATAACGTCAAAAATCTTTACTTACGACCCAAATAGTAAGAATCTCTTGCGCGTAAACACTGTCACTGATAAGCGACCACAAATAGCACCAAGATTTTTTACTCACGTCTTGAATGCTTTACACTCTAAATAGAAAAGGAAAAAAATGTGAAAAATTGAAACCGGACAAATTTAAAAGAAAAAGTAGACAAATTAAAGACAATCAAAAATGGTAAGTGAATGGGCGGGGCTCTGAAACTAGCGATCACCCTAATATATTTGTCTCGTACGGCGGCAAAACTGCATATATATTCAAGCGTTCCAACTCCTATGGAAGAGCTGTCCGCAAGATTAAAGGCGGGGTCAAGGCATATGCCATCTAGCGGCAGGGGTGCATAACTAGAGGATTATTAAGTAGAGGATTATGGCAGTTTCTTTTGTGTGAATGGCAACAAAACTTTTTTGTTTCTATAAAATGTTACTTCAAAATATTTCGTAGAATAAGTTTTAGGTTTGAAATATTGTAAATAAATATAGAATAAATAAGTGTAGTACGACTAAATATTAACATAAAATATACTAAGATGAAATATCATTTAACTATGCGATACAAATATCGCTGATTAAAATATGTTCGATTATAATTACGCTTTTAATGCAATGAAAGATGACTCATTAAATTTTGTAAGTACTTATTATATAAATGCAGAATTTTGAAATAGTGTCACATTTTAGTAATTTTTTGATGAGCTAAATTATACAAAATGATATACACCGTAGTATTTCATATGATAATATAATTATCAATATTTAAAAATGTATAGAATTTAATACTAAATAAAATATTCAACTTTTATTTACAACAAGCTGCATTTTTTATTTACCAATTTCAGACGATAAAAATCCAATGTTTTCTTGGTCGTATCGACTTTTATTATTTAACTTGCAAACTTTTCATTCTTTTAATTTAAAAACCTATTTTATTATACGTATATTCGGAATAACTTTAATTTTAAATGTATGTATTAAATGTTGTTTTGTTAAACAAAGAAATATTGTTAATTTATTTGTTTAAATATTTAACGTTCTAGACAATAATTTTCCTAAAATCATTGCTTAGACTCTTTTTTTTTTTTTTTTTTTTTTTTTTTTTTAGACAAAGCCATTTTGAGATTTCATATTAAAAATTCATTCATAAATTTCAAGCTATTCTCTCAATCATGACAGATTGATCAAGTCTACGAGGTTTATTGCAAAATATTTTTGCTATAGTTTGTTTCGGTAAAGTCATGTACATTTAAAAAAATAGTCACAATATCATTTTAATTTTGGGAGAAAAAGTACTAACTTAGTAGTCATAAGTACCATATAATGCTACGAAAAATATTGACTTTTACCCTAAAATTAAAATGACAATGAGACTTTTTTTAAAAACACAGATCTTTTTAATTAAAAATATGTGTATTTAAAAAAAGTCTCATTATTATTTTAATTTTAGGGTAAAAGTCAATATTTTTCGTAGCATGATATGGTACTTATGAGTACTAATTAGTACTTTTTCTCCCAAAATAAAATTAAAATGATATTGTGACTATTTTTTTTAAATGTACATGACTTTATCGAAACAAACTATAACAAAAATGTTTTGCAATAAACGTCGTAGACTTGATTAATTTGTCATGACTGAGAGAAAATTCAGAAAATATGCGCAAAAGATATGGAGATAATAAACATCTGCGCATATATGACGTCAAACCCACGTCATCCTCTAGTTATGCACCCCTGCCGCTAGATGGCATATGCCTTGACCCCGCCTTTTGCTTACGACAGATTCCAGAATTAAGTTGGTACGCTCTAGCAGCTCTGTACGGCGGTTGGGGATACAGATTTTTCATTAGTACTTTTAAGATCCTTAGACACTTATGAAAATTGTAAGCAAATGAAAGCAAGCAAAAGGCACTTAAGAAAAAAAAAATCTTAAGTGTTTCTTATTAAGATGACACGTGAAATATTATAGTAATTAAAAATTGCTGTAAATTAAGCCAATATTTATTTTTTAAAGGCACATTTTATTGATAACAAAAACTTACAAATGAAAAAAATCTCTTTAGTCTAAGCAATTTGATAAGTCTATATAAGTAAATCTTTACAATCATGCAAAACTATCAACATTATTGAGTAAGAACTTCTCACCTAAAAAAAGAAAAACAACTGTTCCAGTAAAATGAGATTTTAAACAAAATCCATCATTTCAAACAAAAAACATAAGACCAGTTACTGGCATTAATACAAAGTGGTTTTTTTAAATAAAATTTCTAGACAGATTCCTTTTTTGGCATATTTGATACTTAACAAAAGTCATGTAAAAACATAAAATGATTTTTTAAGTGAACTATCTTAAAAAATCCTTTATTATAAGTGCCACAAAGTAAATATTGCAGTTTCTCCAATAGTACAGTCTTTCTAATAATAAATTCTTTATTATCACTGCGATAAATAAACTTCTCTTAGACATGGTTAAAAAAGAAATGTTTAGATGAAAGTTTTGAGAAAATCTTTCTGTATAATTTATAAATGTAATTTTTTTCATTAGAATCAGTAAGAAGATGCCTGTTTAGTGTGAGTTTTTAAGCAAATTTTTGTTGCACATCTCCTAAATAAAAGGATTCGAGGGAATGAAAACGAAATGAAAAAATGAAATAGGAAAATGCTCATTTAAATGTAATCTTTTTGAAAATCCTTTTGACACTTCATAGTTGAATTGTTTCTCTCCAGTATTGAAAATCCCTTATTGCATATTTCACAAATGTGAGGTTTCTCCTCAGTATGAATAAAGTCCTTATTTAGTTGAGATTTACAAGAAAAGACTTTATTGCATACTGCAGATATGTCAGATTTCTTTTTCGCACTAATTAAGGTATGCCTATTTAAGTAGGATCTTTTAGAAAACCTTTTACAGACCTGAAACCTGAATGGCTTCTCCCCAGTATGTAAATGATAGTGTTTATTTAAAACAGATTTATCTGAAAATTTCTTATTGCATACTTTACAATTCTGAGCTTTCTGCATACTGTGAAATAAGATCTGCTTATTTAGGCGAGATTTGTGTGAAACGCTTTTTTTTTCTTATCCAATATTTGTTAGGTTTATCCCCAGAATGAATAAGGAGATGTCTATCTAAATGATATTTCCGAGAAAATCTTTTATTGCATATTTCACAAATGAAAGACTTTTCGCCAGTATGAATAAAGTTGTGCTGATTTAGATCAGATCCAGAAGAAAAGCCTTTATTGCATGCTTTACAAAGGTGAGGTTTCTGCTTATTATGAACAAACATGTGTTTGTTTAAGCGAGATTTATCAAAAAAGCATTTACTGCATAGCGAACAAACGTAAGGCTTGTACCCAGAATGAATTAAAAAATGCCTATCTACAGAATATTTTCTAGGAAATCCTTTTTTACATAGTTCACAAATATAAGGCTTCTCTCCAGTGTGAACAAGGGTGTGTCTATCCAGGTCAGATTTTGCAGAAAATCCTTTATTACATATTTTACAAATGTTCGGTTTTTCTCCAGTATGAAGAAAAGTATGCTTATTTAAGCAAAACTTGCTAGAAAAGCCTTTTTTGCATGTGTTACAGGTGAAAGATTTTGTCTCAGTTTTAATCAGTTGAGTATTCATTTTCAGAAAATTTTTCAAATGCATACAATCAAGAAATCAAAACACAAGGTTTCATATATGTATAAACAAACATATTTTTGCTCAAAATCATCTATTTTTGCTTAACGCATCACAAAAAGTCCTTTTCAATAAGCATTAATTTAACTCTTCAGCAAAGACTTTAGAAACGTCAAAATTTCAATCTGTTAAAAAAATAAAAAAGTTTTAATAAAAAGCAATCAAATCATGTAGAAAAAACATGCACCAAGAAATAGTTATTACATGCAATGAAATTATGATGGTATAAGAAGGGTGTCTTCTTATGTTAGACCGGGCGGCGGAGACACGAATAACTATGTCATCGAGTTACGGTGTAAAATTATGATGTAGGACAAGATTATTACGTGTAGATTAAGGAATGGCTGGCCTGCCTCGGCATTTCTTGGTACGACATGAGTAAAAAGCGGCGCCAAGTCGTCATTTTGACGTCACTATCACGTCATCGAGTTACGAGATGAAATTGGTGCCAAATGAAAGGTAAGATAAAGTATTTTAAGAATATTTTGGTCTGCCTGTACATATTCTGGTACAAACCCTCGGCAGACTGAAATTTACAACAAAATATGACGTTATAATGTACAATTAAAACCCTATAAGCATAATGTTTTGAATTACATTGCAATATATATTACTTCGCCATCGACATTCAAGATGAACGAATGGTTTAGAAAAAACTTATTAATAGTTACCTAGACAACGACTGATTCGGCATAAATTGGCACAAAGCAATATAAAAATGGTGCTAAACGCCTATTTTGCAGTATTATTGCATCATCGAGTTACGATTTCTAATTTTAGCACTTGAGAGAGACCGACAGGTACAATACGAATATGGCAGTCTGCCTCGTCATATCTTGGTACGAGAAGAGCAGTGCGGGGCACCAATTCTCCGTTTTGGCGGTATCATCACATCATCGGGTTACGGTTTGAAAACCTGGTGTAGGTCAAAAGATTATTAGGTGTAGATTAAGGACTGACTGGTCTTCCTCGACATTTCTTCGTACGATATGAGTAACAGCGGGGGCTAACTCGCCATTTTGGTGTCACTGTCACGTCATCGATTTACGAGATGAAACTGCTGCCAAATTAAATGTAAGATAAAGTCTTTTAAGAATATTTTGGTCTGCCTGGGCGTATTCTAGTACAAACTCTCGGCAGACTGAAATTTATAATAAAAATGCGGCAGAATGTACAATACAATTCTTTGTACCAAGAAATGTCGAGGCCGACCAGTCATTCCTTAATCTACACTTAATAATCTCGTCCTACATCATGATTTTACACTGTAAATCGATGACGTAGTTATTCGTGTCGCCGCCACCCGGTCTATAACGTTTCCATACACCTATACTACCTGAATATACTCTAAACCATATTTCACAAGATGAGGAGCTTTTCTTGTTGATATATAATGTTTTAGGTGACTATTTTGTGAAACTCAACCAATTATACTTCACTTGTGAGACGCTTTAAATTTGTATGAATAAGCACTTTTGTTTTATACTTCAATTAAATGTGCTCTGCAGCATATTTCAAGAAAAAACGGTTTTCTTTTTTATGGGTACATGAATGTGACTTTATGAAAACTATTGAGAAGGACACTGCAGAGGTTAATTTGTGGAAATCATTTGCAGTATATTTTTACAAACAGAAGATATCACTTTGCATAGGTGAGCAAATGTAATTTCATATTGCCTTTTTGTGAAAATCCTTTTGAACATATTTCACAAACAAAAAGTTTTTCGTTTGTATGGATATGCAAATGTTTTTTCAAATTACTGTTTTCTGAAAATCTTTTGGAACATATCTGACAAACAAAAGGTTTTTCCTTTGTATGGGTGCGCAAATGTTTTTGCAAATCACCATCTTGTGAAAATCCTTTGGAGCATATTTCACAAACAAAAGGTTTTTCCGCAGTATGGGTGTTCAAATGCACTATCAGGTTTTCCTTTTGTGCAAATCCTTTGGAACATACCGTATTTTCGGGTGTATAGTCCGCGGCTTATACAAGAAAAAAACCTTCAAAAAAGCCGCTGCGGCTTATACACGGTGCGGTTTATACAACGATTTTTTTTAATTGGAAATTGTGATATTTTTTCTACAAACTTTTTCTACAAACTTTTCTACTAACGTTTAAACCTCAAAAAATTAAATAAAAAAAAACATGAAAATTTGTAAATTTTTTCGCTATGCCGCGAAATTTAGAGCGTTCTCCCATGTTTATAAAGGCTTTTTTTTGCTGCTTAAACACAGTTATTTCTGGGTTTGGAAGAACTGTCGCAACTATCGCTAAGTATTGCACCGATAGATCTATAATAGCTACCGTATATACTCTCGTATAAGTCGTGAAATTTTAGACAAAAAAAAAGAACTTCAAAGTGGGGGGTCGACTTATACGCGAGACCTAAAAAAAATCTATAAATCAAATATCAGAAAATAATTTGCTAGTGAATCGGTTCTGCAGCACCCCATTGTGTTTGTAGAGTACAAAATCAAAATCCGGAACCCTTCCAACGTCGACGATTCTGAATTTAAGATCCTTTAAGATTTAGTTTATTTTTCAAAAAAATTAATCTACCCTACCCATTTGCAAAAACAAGAAAAAAGTGCGTGATTTATGTCATTTCTAAACGATTCAGAGCAGTCGCTCTTTCCGAAACGATTCCAAGGAATCGTTCCTTTACAGAGTCGTTTCATTTCAGAACGAGTTCAAGGAATCGAACTTTTCCGGAGTCGTTTCATTTCAGATAGAGTCCGTTGGAATCGTATCTTTTCGGAGTTGGTACCCTACCCTGTTGCAAAGAACAAAAAAAGTGCGTGATTTATGTCATTTCAGAACGATTCAGAGCAGTCGGTCTTTTTCGAAACGATTCTGAGGAATCGTTCCTTTACAGAGGTGTTTCATTTCGAAACGAGTTCAAGGAATCGAACTTTTCCGAATTCGTTTCATTTCAGATAGAGTACGAGGAATCGTTCCTTTTCGGAGTTGGTGCATTTCGGACCGATTCCGAGGATTCGATCTTTTGGGGAACCAACACTCTCAGAAATAAAACTCTCACTTTTGACGATACAGCATTCCTTGGGCTATATTTCGTCGTTTTTGACGATCATTTCGTATCAAAATCACGTGACTTTTTACGAAATGTATACCCTCAAATATCTGACGAAACTGTTGTCTCGATCATAGCCAGATTCAATGCACTTTAAAGAAACAGTTGTGATAAATTTAAGTTGTTTGTCAAAGGGTGCACTACTGTATTTCTACAAATCTTGTGATTTTAGCAAGCAGAAATTTAGTTGTTTAAGTCAGTTCTGTAATAATTTATTTTAAAACAATACTTTTTAGCGCTTTTCAAAAAAATACTGAAATATGATTGGGAAATCATTGTTTCTGCAATAGTTATTTTTTTAGCTGTTAAAGTTTTTAGGAATGTTTATTTATTGTTGCTGTTGATATTCGTTATAGTTTAATTCGAAAAGAATAAATTTGTTGTGTTATGCAAAATCGTTCAAAAAGAAAATTTGGTCACTTACATTTCAAAATTTTGCGATCTTTTTTTCATTCAAGAAATATATTCTTTTTTCAATCAAATTAAAATATACATAATTCATGCATCTCCCTTTTATAAACAGTAGTGTTAAAATCTTCGCTTTGTCTTATAAATTATCTTATAACATATAAAAAACTTTCCAATATGCACTTCAAAATTCGTTTTTTCCGTGCAACAAATTAACCAGACAAATTTTAATCTTTCATTGAGCAAAGAAAATTTCTCTAATAAATTATATTAATTAAGACATATTATAATTATTCGTTAACCAGAAAAAACATAACATTAAATTCGCCTTATTTGTTAAAACTTACAAGATATATGAGGAGCCCAGAAGCCAAGGGGTATAAGTGACAAAATTGAAAAAATTGAGTTAAGTGCACAGGCTATCTGAAAACAAGTCTATTTATTTGTAGGTAAAGAGTAATGAGTGATTTTTTAATTATGTACTGCGTTTTAGCGGTCAGCTACTTAACCTCTTTTCCGAAACTATGAAACGCGTGGAGGCCAAGGGGTATAAGTGCAGTTGTATACGTTTACGTCTATATAGCAGAAGCGCGACTAATGATGTACAAGGCCATTTGCTTTTTATACATTAAATAAATGCATTTTAACTGTTAACAAGTAAGAAAAATCCTTCGTTAACCATAGATTATGAAACACTTTCCAACACTCCCTGAAATCTTTAAAAATCTTCGCTATTTAGGGTAATAAAGTACTATTATCCATAGCCAAATATGTATTCTAATACTTTCGAACAGCCATATGTTTTATCTGTCGGTTGATATATACTGTATAATAAGGAAATTTAGTTTAGCAAGAAAATGCGTAACAATTTGAAATTTCTCTTTCAGCATTTTATACTAATAGATGGAAACATATTTGTATAATTTTGTTCCTCCTGTACTTTATCTTGAACCGTTATTATACACCAGTATTTAGCTAAAATTTAGTTCAAACTAAAACACTCTTAAGACTACTGAAATCACATTTCTAAAAATTATCATCCATATATGAATATGTATAAAATTTTGTTCGTGATCCTGAATGCCATTTTATTTATATTTTAAAAGCATTTCTTAATAAACTGAATGCAGTTGAGCATAAAAATACATACTTATTTAAAAACAATCTTTAAGTGAATTACGCTCATGTTCAGTAACCTTTACAAGATCTTTTGTATTGTCCTGTATATGAACTATAGCATTTATACGTACCATATAATATACATAAATTTAGTGAAACTTAAAAGCACAAATCATAATTAAAAAGGCATTTCGTCCATCCATCTATCATCATCGATAATATACTCTACTTCGAATAAATATATACTGTTTAAAAAAATTTTGTGTCCCTGTAAATACTGTGTATTTCGTATTATGCGCGAACTTATATTAATATTCATTTGAAACGATTTTTTCATAACCCGTAATGAAACGGTAAACTTTTGATTGTCCCTGTAAATAAACTAATCGAGTTAGAAACTTCTTTTGCAATAGGTTCGTATTGAAGTAAACGTGAATAATTCCCTAAATTTTCAGGGCAATCCGAATATATGTACGAGAGTTAAGACGCAGACGGACAGATAGACAAACCAAAATCATATTCACTTTTCAACTTTGTTGGAAGGTGTTAAAAATTATAAAATTCTAATGTATCAAAACTTATAACAAAATTTTAAAACTTATATTTGAACAATTTTTTTTCTTTCATTCATTTATATCAACATTGTTTATAAATTTTCCGTAAATTCGTTTTTTATTTCATAATTTTACCTTTATAGAACTTTTATTTAAAAAAACTTTTGTTCTTTCATTTATTTATGTCAACATGGCTCTTAATTTTTTCATAAATTTATTATTTTTATTTCATTACTTTTCATTTCTTCTATTCATTCGGCACTTGAACCCTTTGGCTTCCAAGCAGTAATGAAAACTGCTTGGAAGCCAAAGGGTACAAGTGCCGACTGATGTTAAACATTGCTTAGTTATAAATTTAAAACAAATTGTACTCCACTTTTTTTCAAGCAGTTATTGAAATAAGAGTTTAAAGATCACTAAGAAGTAAGCAAAATTTTCCAATCTCATTTCATTCAATTACAGTTGATGTTTAACTTTGAACTCAATTTACTCGAAATCTAAATTTTGTCACTTGTACCCCTTGGCTTTTGGGTCCTCATATGTAGTTGTAATGTCGTTTTATTTATTTTTTTATTAATTGATCTATAGTTCTAATAAAGAACTTCAGGAACTAAAAATGTGTTATTGATGAACGTAACAAATAAACCAACTGAATAAAGAGAAAATGAGGACATGACACCACAATACCATATGCAAGCCTTATCAAAAATAATCTATATCCAAAATTTGACACACGTTGGATAATTCTGCTTAAAAACCCATTCATCTTATTTAGAACGGAGGGGGGTGGGGTAATCGTCCATTTCCAAAACTAATCAAATAAGCGTCTTTTCAGTATGAACGTATATCCAAAAATTGAACCAAAACAGTTAATTTAGCATGAAAAATCCATTTGCCTAAATTAAGAGCCTCCCCCCCTTTCATACTTAACCAATAAATCCCCAAAATCAATTCCTTGTCGCTCTTTTTTACCGGTAACTTTTTTCCTTTTCCCTTTTTTCCGGTAACATTTTTCCTGGGTTAATTTTTTTTTTGCTATTTTAGTTTATGTCTTTTTTTTCCGCTTACTTTTGCGGTCATTTTTTTCCTAGATTCAGGATTAAAAAGCTATGTAAGTGAGAAATATTCTTCATTCTTTGATAAGATCTTTCAGAAGACGATTCTCACAGTGGATGATTTGCAACGAATTTACGATGTGGTAGCAACAAAAAGGAGGAAACATGGTTGTCATGTGATCAAAATTGCTTATAACTCATTAACTAACTTATTTATTTATTTGAAAAATGGCGACTTTGTTTATAAGCAACTCTATCTCTCCCCTCCTCCCAGAACCGAATTCTGGCTGTGCCACTGCATTAAGAAATTTTTTCTCCCTCTCTGACAGTCAATGTTTTGAATCGAAAACTTGAAGTATGAAGCTGCTATCAGATTCACCAACATTTCAAAAGATTTTTCAGCCAACACTTGATTTCCTCCAACTTTTCGCGAAATATCCTCACAACACCCAGTGTAACAGCAAACAGCATTGTCCCCGAACTTTTTTCTGCAGTTCCAAGAAAGTCTCCGCTAACCAAGACTTTTCATCAAACACTGAGCATTTCAACGAATCAGAAGTAAGCGATTTATAGTAATAGGCGATAAATATTAACGGCTGGTACTACTAGTACTGGTTTCCTGGCTTTTCCTCCAACTTTTTCGCAAATAATTGTAACCGTTTCTCTCTTTGAACGGGAAAAAGTTGGGGATAAAATCGGCTGAAAAATTTGTTGCTCGTAAAGTTTGTAAATCTGATAGCAGCTACAGGCAGAAGAAAGTTTCATCCAACTAGTTCCTTTAATAGATTATACGTTTTCAGGAATGTATTAACAAGTGAGCTTTCCATTGAGAATTATCAGTTCTAACAAAACTATTTTTATTTTCTTCTATCTTTACGGAAGAAAATATTAGATTCGTGAAAATTTGCGAATTCCGGCTTTTGACGGATTTACCCGTTTTAGGCATCAGAGATCCCTAGTTTTTAGTAAGAAAGAGTTTTTACAAAATGTTTGTCTGTGTATATGAGAATCTGTGATTCTGTCTATATCTGACATAAATTTTGTGGAAGCTCTATCTCAAGAACTAATGCACGAAATATAATAAAAATTTATATTCAGGTAGTCTCTAATACAAATTGATGCTGATTAGTTTTTGTTGCAAATCACTCAACAGATGGCGCTTCTACGCTGCTTTTTTGGAGATTAACGAACAGCTATATCTGAAGAACTAAGGCACGGATATCAACCAAACTTTAGATTCAGTCAGTACTTAACATGAATTGATATTGTATTAGTTTCTGTGTAAATCGCTTTACAGATGACGCTGGTATGCTTCATTTTTTACGATTTTTGCAATAGCTCTATCTCAAGAACTTTCGCACGGAATTTAATTTAAAATTATAATCAGGTAGTTCTTGATATAGATTGATGCTGATTAGTTTTTGGTGCAAATCGTTCGACAGGTACGCTGCTATGGTGCATTTTTTACGATTTACACAACAGCTATATATCTATAACTAATACACGGATTTCCATTAAACTTCAGAATCAGTTAGTCCACAACATGAATCAATGCTGTTTGCATTTTGGTGTAAATTACTCTACAGGTGGCAGCGTTATGTTGCATTTTTCACGATTTGCGCAATAGCTCTATCCCAGGTTCTTAAGTGCACGAATTTTCATCAAACTTTAGATTCAGTAAATCCATGAAAAGAACTAGTTTTGTTCATGTTTTGTTGTCAATCTCCCAATATGTGGCGCTGCTATGCTGAATTTTTCTCAATTTTTTGCAATAGCTATATTTCAAGAATTAAACAGCAAACTTAACCAAACTTCAGATTCAGGTATAGCTTGATAAATAATGTTGCTGTTTATGTTTTGGTATACATCGCCCAACAGTTGGCGCTTTTATGTTGCATTTTTTCACATTTCCGCAATAGTCTTATTTTAAGAACTAATGCAAGGAATTTCATGTCTTTAAAATCTTCTGAGGTAGCAAATTTTGACGCATTAAGGGTATATTCGAAAAAATGTTTTTTTTTCTCTCAGCAGCTCAAAATTTTCCTATGCATTTTCAGATTCATTTTTAAAAGTAAAAACATGAAACTTGCCGAGATAATTTTTGAAGATATGTTATAAGATGCCGTATGACTTCATTTTCCTCTGAATTCATTAGAATTTGATTTATCGACAATTATTTTCTCAGCACGACCCTTTTTTTCGTTCCCAGATCTCCCGCTCTGGAAAATTTGGTTCAAAAGACGAATTTTGACTGCATTTTTTGTAACATTTTCTGCATTTATCAAAAAATTGTAGTCATGGCACTTAATGTAGTTTCTAAATAAGAGATTTTTCCAATTTGGTGCATGGTGCGTTTTAGAGAAAAAGTGAAGCTTAAAATAAATCAGGAAAAGAAAGTTTTGTGATTGTCACATCCGACTAGTTACTAATACTATTATTGTTTAGAAATTATCAAACAGTTTACTATAATACAACATTGTCACACTAATATTGTTTTCCAAACGATAGTAGTTTTTACAACTATTGTTTAAAAATCATCAAATAAATGGGGCCGTGGCCCCCCTTAGAAAAATTCTCTAGTTACGCCTATGAGTACTGACCTTTTCTTTATTTATAGAAGGTCATATTCCCTCCCCCCTTGCCAGTTTTTAAAGAAAGCAAAAGATGACGTTTCGCATTGAAGATGTACCCATTATCAAAATCACAATATTCTCCAGTTTTAAGTGACTTGGATTGTGTGTGGTTTATTCAATATCGTACAATTTTACAGGTAAATTAAAAAGTAATAACAGTTCGTCTTCAGTATCTAGGCCAATCAGTGCCGATTTTAAAACTAGCTTTTATCCAGATTGTTGTGTGTTTTTCTACAAATTTATCAGTAAAATAGATAGAAAAACAATATTTTTAAAATTTTGGATGAGGCAAATTATTGGAACTTATGTCCTCAATGTATATATATATGTATATAGGGCTGTCTAATAGCTTCTCCTTATTAACCAGGAGAAGACCCTTTAATTACCTTCAAGGAGGACTTAAAGGAATCGACTAGTAGCAGAAACTTAATGACCGATCTGCACCTTCCATCCCGTTAATACTCATGCCTAGTGCAAGGGGAACAAACGCGGGCGGGTTTCCTCCAACCCGCTTGAAAGCATGGAGGAATTTGGCCACAACCTCCCTTATTTTACCATGAATTTACAAACAAATCACGGTTCTCAATTTCCGGCAGTCTGCATGTTCCTGGTTACGGCAGCGACCAGAAAGACATGAAGACAGTAGATGCTAAGAATCACCAGGGTTGACTTGGCTGCCATAAGTTGATGACCTTGACTACCTGTAATGGATAATCTCTATTTTCTAAAAACCATTTACAGGAACTTGAAGAAAAATTGGACAGAATCAATTGGAACATTCTTGGATTATGTAACGTAAGAAGAAAATTAATAGAAAAGATTGGTCTTGCCAGCAAACATGTATTATACTACAGAGGCACAGAAAATGGAAAAACATGTGGTGAAGGATTTTTGATTAAAAAAAGGTAGAAGAAACATATCGTATAATATTGTAGTGCATGAGATATAGTTGCAAGGTTAGTAATGGGACGTTCTCAAAAGGTGGGCACTGTACACACATCATAACTTTAAGCTTTTGAATAAATAAATTTATTCATCATTGACTTTAATTTTTATTTTCACTGAATTCATAATTCTGTTTAGACACAAAAATTGATATAATTTATTGTAAAAGTTTTGTATAAATATCTGAAAATTTTAATTTTTTTTGACTAAAGTGGCCAATTTCGGATATCATAACGTTAGCTGTTCCAATGTACCAAGAAAAAAAAAGTTTTAACTTGTTTCCAGCAGATTCTAATGATAAAGAGCAAATGCATAAAGGGACTGGATGATTGTTTTCTAATTTAGTTAACAAATGGCACTACCAATTTATTGCTTTTTGAAGTTATAAGAACTTTTCTAGAAAAACTTTTTTCTATATTTTCTTATGTCCAAAAGTAAGAATCGAAACAAAGCTGTTATTTCCACGCAAAACACGTTAAGTAAGAACTTTAATCTGTTTTATCTATCTTTAAAATCATTTTTGTTTAATTTGAAAGTATCTATATGTATTTTGTAGCATTATTTTTTTTAAATAAATGCACTTTTCTCAAATAAGAAACTGGAATGTCCAAATTGCGTTACGATCTAAATGCCGATTTTTTTCCCATAAATTTATTTTAGAAAAGATCTATTGTCTTGAATCGTATAATAAGATATTTACTATAATGTTTTATCATAAATAATTATGTGTTTTGTGTAAATAAAGCGTATTTAGTACCTGTAATAATATAATTTTACTTAGAAGCATGCTGAACTTTCATGTGTAGATTGACTAATTAAATGCTTTAATAATTAATTTTCCAAAATAATTGCTGTCTTTTAATGTGTGTATGTACATTTTTAGACTTATATACTGTATTGTAAAAATATAAAATTGGCCTTAAATTTTAAAAATCACTAATAGTTAACGTTTAATGATTCCACATTTTGATAATTCCCCTAATACAAGAGTTCAGGAGGTACTAGCTCCAAATTATCCAATTTTATGCACCAACAATAAGCTATATTGATAATGAAATTGAAGATTTCTATGAAGAAATAGCTTCAATGCATCAAAGTGCTACATAAGATTAATGATGGGGGACTGGAATGCTAGAGTTGGGGAGAAAAAGAAAGATGAAATTTCAGTAGAAAATCGTGGATATAAGTTGCGTAATGAAAGAGGAAAACAGATTGATTGAGTTTGCAGAATGTGAACAGATGTATATCGTGAATTCATTTTTCAAG